>JAWQEG010002868.1:0-95000 GCA_033782935.1 Petrolisthes cinctipes | reverse complement strand
ACACTCAAGGAAAACTACACACACACACACACACACACACACTCAGAAAAAAAACATACACACACACACACACATTCAGGACACACACAAACTCGGAAAAAACAACATACACAAACACATACACACAGGAAACACACATCCCTCGGCTACCCTTCCCGCCACCACCTCCCGGATATCGTAGCAAACCGTATAGCGTAGGTTGGTTGTGTCGCCTCCCCCCCCCCCTCCCTCCGTAAAAACAAAACAAAACAAAACAGGTTGTCCGGGTCTTATGACGACGACGACGACGGTGTTTTTATTACATTAGTCACTCGGCTTTATATATATCATTACAGTATATCTATTGTTGTTGTTGTTGTTGTTGTTGTTGTTGTAGCCTTTTGTTTTGTGTACGGGTGTCATGTTGTCTATCTATATTTGGATTCATTTTTTTTTTTTTGTGTAAATTGTCATATTTTTTTTTCTTTAGTTTTATCTATGTTATTTTCTCTATATTTGTAGCTCTTAGTTATATGTATGTATTTTTTTATATATATATTTTTAAGTCTTTTAGTTTTTTGTATGTAATTTTAATCTATTTTTGAAGTCTTTTGGTTACATGTATTTCATTCTATATATATATTTGTGTGTGTGTTCCTTTCTGCCAGTTATATTATATTAAGTAAGAAGTAAACAAAGTCATCCTGGACCAAGTAGTCGGAAATATAAGATGCTTTAAATTATACCTGGGCCTCAACAACAAGCATCAGTATAGCCTGTATAGTATATCCTGCATGGGTCATATCATATATATACAGTATAGGAAAATAATACATAAATACCCACGATTTTATGTTGATCCTTCCTTCTTTGGGTGATCTAAGCTTTTAATCATACGCGAGGCTGATCATCTGGAGGGCATGATAATTATATATATACCTTGTGAACGAATTGAAAAGCTACTGCAGATTCCTCCAAGCTGTACTATGAAACAACACACCCATGCACACCGTCAGTAGTACACGAGTATAGGGACGTCTGTTTCGTTGTATGGTGTGGAGGAATCAGTAGTAGCCTCACAAGTCGCCCACAACCCCCTCAAGTAAATGGTCAAACCACAGATCCCATTATAAGTTTTAGCCGGAGTCGTGAGCGTAATCTTACACATTATATGGGGTATCGAATTTGTAATTGATGTTGTTTTGGGGGATGAATAGATAGTTATTATACACCACCTCCCTTCCTTATATCCGTGTGTGTGTGTGTGTGTGTGTGTGTGTGTGTGTGTGTGTGTGTGTGTGTGTGTGTGTGTGAGAACTTTGAACTTGTGTGTACTTACTTTTTTTATTATTTTTCCGGGGACACACACACACACACACACACACACACACACACACACACACACACACACACACACACGTCCGGAAATATCTGTCTTGCAAAAAGTGTAGGTGGAGGTGGGGTGTATGGCAGAGGTGAAGGTGGATGGTGCAGGTGGATGGAGGAGAATTCGGTGGGAATGTAGGTGGATGTGCAGGTGGTATGTAGGTGGAAGGTAGGACAAGGGGAGGTGTGGGTGGTGGTGAAGGTATATAGGTGGAATTGAAGTGGAATAGAAGTGTAGGTGGGAAGTGTAAGGGGGGTAGAGGACACACACACACACACACACACACACACACACCAAATGGATAAGATGAAGAAAAAAAAGGGAAGAGGAGAAGGAGAGGAAGAAATGAAGGAAGAATGACGAGAGGAATATGAAGAAGAGGAAAGGAAGGGAAGGAGAAAATTATAAGATGAAAAAGGAATAACAAAAAAAAGAAAAGGAAGAGAAGGAGGAGGAGGAATGGAAGAAAAGACAAAAGAAAACGAATAGAGGAATAAGGAAGGAGGAGAAAAAGAGGAGGAGGAGGAAGAGGAGGAGGAGAAACGGATGGAAAAGAGAATCAAACATAAGAGGAGAAAGATAGGAAAGATATAAGAGAAGGAAGGAGATGAAGATATGAGATAAGGATATGAGAGAAATATAGGAAAGATATGAGGGAAGGAAGGAGATGAAGATATGAGATAAGGATATGAGAGAAATATAGGAAAGATATGAGAGAAAGATATGAGAGAAGGAAGGAGATGAAGAAGCATTTAAAAGGCCGTGAACCCCAACTTACCTTTCCTCTCTTCTTCACTTTTTGTTTGTCATTACCGTTGTACCTCCTTTCTCATCCACATGTTTTTCAGTTTATCTCTCTCTCTCTCTCTCTCTCTCTCTCTCTGTCTCTGTCTCTCTCTGTCTCTCTGTCTCTCTCTCTCTCTCTCTCTCTCTCTCTCTCTCTCTCTCTCTCTCGTCTCTCTCTCTCTCTCTCTCTCTCTCTCTCTCTCTCTCTCTCTCTCTCTCTCTCTCTCTCTCTCTCTCTCTCCTCTCTCTCTCTCCCTCTCCCTCTCCCCTCTCCCCTCTCCCTCTCCCTCTCTCTAACTCTCTAAGCAGTTTAATATTTCTTCTAATAAACAGAAATATGCAGTTGGAAATTAAGTAAACGAACGAGAACAACAATAAAAGTCGACCTTAAGTGTAGGATACAGTGTTGGTAAATCCGGTGCAAATGATTCCTCCAAAATATTCCAAGCAACAGGACACCATTATTTTTGTTCCTCTGGTTCTGTTTTCTGGCATACTTTGGAGGAATCAAGACACTCCAATTTAACAAGGGTACACTACAGTTACCGGTAAATAGAAAATGAGTAATAATATTAGAGAAAATTTTTATTAGGCTCGTTCTCCTTAATCGCTTCAGCTCGAATTCTCTGACTCCCTAATAATAATAATAATAATAATAATAATATCTGTTTTTATATTCGTGGTCCTTGACACTGCCTCCGTGCTTAATTAAGGAGAAAAAAATATATATAATAATTGTAATAACCAGCTCCATATAACCTTTGACCTTCCTTGACCCCGTCAGTTTGTGACCTTTACACTTAGGTCAGGTGGTCAGCAGGCCGGAATTCCCCCCATGCCCCATCTACCCTCCCCCCCCCCTACCCCCATCAAGGTCAAAATCAGTGCCTTTCTTCCTACAGTTGTACTCCTGGGTGTTTGTAGTCCCTCAGAGTAGTTAGCTGTAGGGATTGTATTGTACAGTGACAGTCTATAATTATGTCGCCTCCCTGGTATGTGGTATGTTGGTGAAGTTACTTTTACTTGTCCCTTAATCCCTCCCTCATCATCTATTCATTACACCTTTCTCTTTCCTCAGCATCACTCCCTGTCTACCTTACCATCCCACCCTACTTGATCTTTCACTTTTATTGTTGATATGTTAATATATGTTAATATAATTATATTTAATGTAAAGATATATTTAATATTTACATATATATATATATATAGTATTATGTAGGTTGTCCGTGTGTGTATAGCTGTGTTTGTTTATTCACTTTCGTACCCTTGTGTCATGTCTACACCTCCAGACACACTGTACCCTATCATACCTTGCCAGCCATGCATGTGATGTGTGCCACACTCAGGGGGCCATCTGTTGTGGACACTACTTTAACGCTTTAGGCACTCCAGACCCAAACCATTCCCTCGCTTTCCTCTCTTCACCTCTCCCTCCTTTCCTTCTCTCCCGAAAGAGTGTAGGTACTCCCCGTGTTAATCACCAGGAGAGGGTTCCCATACACGACCCTCTGTACCACAACCCCACTGAGAGCGATGGTAGGGCTGGGTGTACAGTACATATTGGCCTGGGCTGGGAAGGTGCACAGGAGAAAGTTGCACGTGAATGTGACAAAGAACAAGATTATGCTAATGAGGAGATGCTGGAGGAGGAGGAGGAGGAGGAGGAATTAGGAGGGGAAGGAAAATAAAAAGAAGGGGTTGTAGAATTAGTAACAGGAGGAAGAAAGTGAAAAGGAAAACAAGTAAGAGAGAGAGAGAGAGAGAGAGAGAGAGAGAGAGAGAGAGAGAGAGAGAGAGAGACACCCACCCTTCCCCCCCACACATCGGAAAAATAAATTTTACATTCATCTATTTTTTTCCCTCGTTGGAGTCTCATGAACGTTTATGAGTTCCTCCTTCCATCGTGATTTCCAGCCATTTTTTCCGTGTCACATCTTCCTTCACCGTTCCCTTCCCCCCCCTTTTTTTTTTTCTTTTATCCTGTTATTCCTCTGCAACCTTTCAGTCACGTCAGACCCCTCCTCCACCACCTTACCCCCTCCACACCATTCTGTCCCTGCCTCTGATAATGTCTCCATCTTCCCCCCCCCCCCACACACACACACACATTTCTGTACCTCCTTCACCCCCACCTGCTCTCTCTCTCTCTCTCTCTCTCTCTCTCTCTCTCTCTCTCTCTCTCTCTCTCTCTCTCTCTCTCTCTCTCTCTCTCTCTCTCCTTTTCACCCCGGGAAGTCCCACTTGTCACATGGGTGCCCCTATGACGTCAGCAGGTGAGAGAGAAGGAGGAGGAGGAGAAGGGGAATGAGAAGAAGGGGGAAGGGAAAGGAGGAAGAGGAGAAACAGGTATAGGACTGCCGAAGGAGGAGGGGGAAGAGGAAAATCAGAAGGGGAACGAGGAACAGGAGGCGAGGGGTAGACGGAGTTAAGTAAGATGAGGGTGAAGAAGGAAAAATAGTTAAAGGAGAAAGGTAATGAGAAACAAGAGGAGGAGGATAAAAGAAAAGGTGAAGAAATAGGTTTGTTCAACTTAGAAAACTCATGACTAACTTATCCTAACTTGTGTACTTGAGAGAAACATCACAAAATCTACCACCAGTCAAATAATAATAATAATAATAGTAATAATAATAATAATTCACTTAGACGATCAACCATATCTTCCATCGAGGTTTCAGTCAGGAAAAAAGTCAGTCAGGCATGCAGTCATTTTATCATAAGCAGCCAATTAATCATACAATCAGTAAATCAATCGTTCATTTCGTCTGTAAAGCCAAGATAAATTAAAGCAATATATTAGTTGTTTTTTTTTTTTTGGGGGGGGGGTCCTTTAATCACAAGCAGCCAAATAATCACCCATTCAAGCAATCAGTAACTCACAATAAGCCAATTAATCAACCAATCAAGCAATCAGTAACTAACAAACATTCAATTAATCAACCAATCAAGCAATCAGTAACTAACAAACAGCCAATTAATCAACCAATCAAGCAATCAGTAACTAACAAACATCCAAGTAATCAACCAATCAAGCAATCAGTAACTAACAAGCAGCCAATTAATCAACCAATCAAGCAATCAGTAACTAACAAACATCCAAGTAATCAACCAATCAGGAACTCACAAGCAGTCAATTAATCAATCAGTCAAATTCGTTCAGTTCGTAAGTCAGTTCGTAATCAGTCAGTAATATATTCAATGAGTCACTTATTGAACCAGTCCTTCGTCTGTCCTTGACATCTAAAAACTAGTTGATACAAATTTTCCCTCGCTTTTACAGACTACAAGTTTTTCCTTCCGAGTTCCACACCAAGAGCCTCCCATTTATTATTATTATTATTATTTTTGCTGGTATTATTATTATTATTATTATTATTATTGCTGGTATTATTATTGTTATTATTATTATTATTATTATTATTATTATTATTATTATTATTATTATTATTATTATTATTGCTGGTATTATTATTATTATTATTATTATTATTTTTGCTGGTATTATTATTATTATTATTATTATTATTATTATTATTATTATTATTATTATTATTATTATTATTTCTGGTATTATTATTATTATTGTTATTATTATTATTATTATTATTATTATTATTATTATTATTATTAGTATTATTATGACACACTTTCCTTGGGACTTTTCTCTCGTGTGAGGCTTTTGTCAACTGGTTAGACTGTCTCATGCTTTTCTCCTGATTCCTCCTTTTCCTCGCCTCCTTCGTTCCCATTCTCCTTTTCTTCACTTCCTATCCTCCTCTCCTCATCTTCTTCATATCCTTCTTTCCCCTTCTTCTCTTCACTTTCTTCGTTCCACTTTCCTTCTCTTCTTCACTTTCTTCATTCCCCTTCTCCTCCTTCTCTTCTTCACTTTCTTCGTTCCACTCCTCCTTCTCTTCTTCATTTTTCTTCGTTCCACTTCTCCTTCTCTTCTTCACTTTCTTCATTCCCCTTCTCCTTCTCTTCTTCACTTTCTTCATTCCCCTTCTCCTCCTTCTCTTCTTCACTTTCTTCGTTCCACTCCTCCTTCTCTTCTTCACTTACTTCATTCCCCTTCTCTTCTTCACTTTCTTCGTTCCACTTCTTCTTCTCTTCTTCACGTTCTTCATTCCCCTTCTCCTCCTTCTCTTCTTCACTTTCTTCATTCCCCTTCTCCTTCTCTTCTTCACTTTCTTCGTTCCACTTCTCCTTCTCTTCTTCACTTTCTTCATTCCACTCCTCCTTCTCTTCTTCATTTTTCTTCGTTCCACTTCTCCTTCTCTTCTTCACTTTCTTCATTCCCCTTCTCCTTCTCTTCTTCACTTTCTTCATTCCCCTTCTCCTCCTTCTCTTCTTCAATTTTCTTCGTTCCACTTCTCCTTCTCTTCTTCACTTTCTTCATTCCACTCCTCCTTTTCTTCTTCACTTTCTTAGTTCCACTTTTCCTGTTGTTTAAATCCTTCGTTCCACTTCTCCTTCTCTTCTTCACTTTCTTCGTTCCCATTCTCTTTTCATATTCCTTCTCGCCCTCATCCGTTCCCACTTCTTCACCTCCTTCTCCTCTTTCACCTGCATCATATTACAACAAATAGTGAAGTATATATAGAGCAAAATGCATCTATGATTAAATTAATAAAAACTTGCATGTTCGAAGAGGCAGACATGTTGCAATAGGAAGGAAATTCTTGACCATCACAATTGCACGGGACGACGACGAGATAAGAAGCTACACACACCTCTACCCTTTATTTTATTTTATATCTTATTATTATAGTATATGTTTATTTTTATATTTTCTTACTTGGCGAAAATGTACCGGCTCGATCCCGCTTTTATTAATATCTTGGCTTTATTATTATTATGTAAATGTAATGTAAGGCAAATTTACATAAGAAATAGACACAGATAGTAATCGGGATGAAAAAGTTATTAGTGGACTATACAGCACTCGATACGTTTAGAAGGGAGTGTGTACGTTTATATCACCATAAGACTTAATTAAGTAAAAGTAGCCTGTTTCTCAGAATAATTAATTTGTAGGAAATATTTACTTCAAAATGTTCCGCAGTCTATGAATCCGCGAAAAAAACAAAAACCTGTAACATTAAAAAAAAAAAACTGTGGTGAATGGCTCTCAAGTGAGGGTGGGGAGGGGAAGGTGTATTTGTGAAGGTGTAAATGGCAGGAGGACAGGAGAGAAAGTAGTTGTGTGTGTGTGTGTGTGTGTGTGAATAAACGTCTGTACATTGTGTGTATTAACTGTATATGAGAGAGAGAGAGAGAGAGAGAGAGAGATTCAGCGTTTGTATGTGTATTAACGGTGTGTTTGTGTGTGTGTGTGTGTGTGTGTATTTTGGAGTGAAGAAGCGTATGGGAAGGTGTTCTTGAATAGCGTGAATGATTATTATAGAGTAACAGAGTACAGATTGGGGTCCATTAATTAAGATGGGTATGTGTGGGAAATAAATGTACGGTAAGTATTTCATGGGGTCTCTTGTTCATTACTAATTACTATATATATACCTACTGTGTATTCGAGGTCTAATGTTCTTGTCGCATCTTTTTTATGATGCAAACTTTGTGGATAAAAATGTTGTCGTGAATGAGATTTAATTGTTTCTTATGACCATTATTAATCATTTTATGGTTAACAGTCAAATAGAAAGAAACAGTCACATTTCATTCGCGACTACATTGATTCCTTGAATGTTCGAGACTAGAGAGTAAATATTTTGTTTGGCTTATGTACTGTACAGTCGGTGGCAAAAGTCGTGTCGCCTCACTTATTCGTTTCTTGAAGGATAACATAAAGGATAATCATGGAACCAGCACATTCACCAACATACAGAATTACAATATCCAGGGGGAAAATTTGTAAACTACTCTGGGTTTTCATTTTACGAGCCTGTGAAGCTTATATTTCCATACTGTACCTCATAACTTTGTAGATGTGGCGACACGATTTTTGCCGCCAAATGTACATGTAGTGTTTCCAGTCGTTGTCTGGAGTGATAGCGTCTTAAATAATTGAAGTTATATAGTAAATACCCTTAACCTGAAGAAGCAAAACCAGTATATATATATATATATATATATATATATATATATATATATATATATTGAAACGTTTTCTTGAGTGATAGGGCCTCAGCTGAAAGGATATAGTGCTAAGGACCGTATTCAAGAACATCTGTGGTGTATCAGTTGGCGTGGTACCGGTACGATGACTGTGTTGTTTGTCTGTGGAGCCATCGTACCAGCACCACGCCATCGTCAACACCATGAATGTTCTAGCATACGGACCTAAACCCTAAATCTCAATGTCCTCTTGTGTCTTATAAAATCCCAACATTCGCTTGTGTGTTGCAGGGTTCCACATGACACCCAAGCTGTCCCACGTGTTCCCCGAGTCGTGCATGCTGGTCGTACTGGGGATCATCATTGGGCTGCTGCTCTTCTACACCCAGGCCGCCTCTGTGTCCCCCCTCACCGCTGACGTCTTCTTCCTCTACCTCCTCCCTCCCATCATCCTCGATGCCGGTTACTTCATGCCCAACAGACTCTTCTTCGACCACCTCTTCACCATCCTGGTCTTCGCCGTCATTGGAACCATCTGGAACGCTATGACCATTGGTGAGCGTGGTTGAAGTTATCATTGTCCTTGGAGTGTGGTTAAAGTTATAATTGTACCTGATTATAGGTAAGATTATTATGGTGTTGGTATAGGCTACAACTGAAATCAAAACACCAAAACTTTTCTTTATTAATGATGCTGACAGAGTCCCAACACCAACTTCTGGGGGGTAACTCATTCACATTTTCCTTCACTGTTATTCTAGGCATCACCATGTACGCCATAAGTCTGACAGGCCTCTTCGGAACGAAGATTCCGATGCTGCACATGTTTCTCTTCTCGTCCCTCATCTCCGCCGTGGACCCCGTGGCCGTGTTGGCTGTGTTCGAGGAGATACATGTAGAGGAGGTGCTATACATCCTTGTGTTTGGCGAATCCCTGCTCAACGATGGTGTCACAGTGGTCAGTGTCTTAATTAATGGAAGTCTTCCTCCTGTCGTGGAAATGTTTTTGTAATTGTTAAGTGTGTATCGTATGGCTTCAGAGGAAATTTGTCACACTGACATAAATAAGGTTGCTTGATGATCTGATAATAATATTATTACCACAACTTTAAGAACTTTAAATAATCCTTATCATAACATGAGTAACTTAAGAGCTAATCTTGATTATAGACAATATCTGTGATATGCTCTGCTGATAGATAGTTTGATTGAGAGAGAGTTGAAGGTTCCAAGATGTTCACATTGCACTTAGTATGTCAAAGCAGAGCACTTTATCCCAGCGCGTATACAAATGTGTAAAATGGAGCTTTATCACCATCTGGAGGTTTACCAAACCCAAATAAGATAACTCGGGCAAACATAATGACTCATTCCACTTTGAAGTTCATTCCACAGCTGTGTGATCCCTAGAGAGGAAAAAGAATATTATCCTGAACTTAGAAATACTGTATTTAGATATGAATTGCACTGTGATACATAATGATAATTGATTCCATTACTCTCTTGGCAGGTGCTGTACCACTTGTTTGAAGGCTTTAGTGAGCTTGGTGAGGAGAACCTCAAGGCCATTGACATTGCTAGTGGTATTGGCTCCTTCCTTCTGGTGGCGCTCGGCGGCACTGCTATCGGCATTATCTGGGGCTTCCTTACTGCCTTTGTCACCAGGTATTCTTCTGTACAGACAGAAACAAAACATGGGTGCAATTCATGAACCTTGGTTACTCTGGACCAGTGAATCCAAAACTTTTATTGACAGACGTAGTCTTATTGATTAAGTTGTTTGAGATTCACTGGTCCAGAGTTACTTGGGATCGAGAAATGGGCTTCACTTTTGGGAGTGATAGTAGCTGAAAGAAGTACACACTCTCTAAAAGTATCATTACACATCCTGTGTAATACAAAATGAATTTACTGTACTGTATTTTACTACTGTAATAACATCAAATTATATAATTTAACGAGAAAAAATATTGAAGGTCAGAGGGTAAACTATGTGTATAGACACACCAAGAATAATTTCTAACTGGTTACAAAATTTCCTTCCTTTCAGGTTCACCAGCCAAGTGCGTGTGATCGAGCCCATCTTTGTGTTTGTCATGTCCTACCTCGCCTACCTCAATGCTGAGATCTTTCACTTCTCGGGTATATTGTCGTAAGTAAAGTAGATCCATTCACCTGTCCTTTAGGGAAGAGTTGGAGATATGTGATTTTTGGTTAGGCTTGTGGTTTGTGTAGTTTGTGCATGTTTCTGTAAGTGTGTGTTTGTTTGTGCATGCTGATGATGACTTGGGCGTTAGATTGGGTACAGTTAAGCCTATGGCCTGGGTCAAACCATAAAAAGATCAAATACAGAAGCACTTGTAATAAATTCTATCCTTTATTTATACAGTATGATATTGGGACATCACATTTTTATGTAGATTTTCAGTTATTGTTTAAAACAAAGCTGTAACTTCAAGAGTGACTTGAAAATATAATATTACAAGTTGCATTGCATAACAAGCTTTTTCTACATAACATACAGACTGTATAATGTTGTCTGACTACTGCTTCAGTTTAGTTTATACTCTTACTCCTCCTTTTTGCCATTTACCAATTGGCCACTGTTGCCAGACACAGGGATGTTATAGTGTTTTACTGTTTTGATTCCTTTTTCTGTTGTAACATTCTGTACATTATTTTGAAGAACTATGTAGAGCAAAACATAGCACTGTCAATCAAGTTACCACATATAACACAGCATAAACATCCTTTTCCTCAATGCAGAATAACGTTCTGTGGCATCACCATGAAGAACTATGTGGAGCAGAACATATCGCACAAGTCTCACACCACCATCAAGTATGCCATGAAGATGTTGGCATCCTCTGCAGAAACGGTGATCTTCATGTTCTTGGGTGTATCAACGGTCCAGAGTAAACACGAGTGGAACACCTGGTTTGTCATCCTCACTATTCTCTTCTGCTCCATCTACAGGATATTTGGTGAGTCAGCACTCCATGGAAACATAGCGCGGGTGTCTGTAAATCTATTCCTATATTGTACAGTCTTTCTATTAGTCACTATTTGAGATGCTGACAACTGATTATTCCTGTAATCCATTGTTTGTGAGTGGTAGCTCCTTTGTTGAATAAAATTATATGGCATTAATTTTGGTACAAATCAAGAGAAAATGGATATTGTAGGTAGTTTTAAAGCTCTTAATATCTGTATGGAAGTTATTCTCTGTGTAGTGTGAAAATTTTACACTGACACCCATAGAGTTGATAATTGGTTATGAGGTTAATTCAGACTCTCCCTTCCAGGTGTTCTTATCTTCAGTACCATATGTAACCGGTTCCGAGTCAAGAAGATTTCATTCGTAGACAAGTTTGTCATGTCCTACGGTGGCCTCCGAGGTGCTGTGGCCTTCGCTCTTGTCATCACCATTGATCCTCACCACATTCCTCTACAGCCTATGTTCCTCACAGCCACTATAGCTATGGTCTACTTCACTGTATTTGTCCAGGTTAGGAAAGAACTTGTTTTCATATTATCCCTCACACTTTGAAAAGGTGGAGAATAGGATCTTAATGAGGAATATACTGTATATATTTTTTTCATGAAGAGAGGGTGTTTGTTGTTATTAATGTTGCTGTTGCAACCCGACATTTATATCATGTGAACCTAGTGACTGTAAAAACTGCCAAATTCTACCAGTTTCTCCCAGAGGTTCCTTGTAGAGGTTATGTTGAAAAGTTGTCTTGTGTTGTGTGATTATGTGTGTTGTAAAGTGGAGTGCTGTATTTTTGGCTATTGAGTATTTGGGTAGTTTTGATACTATACATGTTGTTTGTGAAGAGTGTGATTGGGGAAGAGAAAAATTCATACCAGTTGTTACTGTACAGTACTTATTTATTTTTAATGTCCTAATTTTTAAACAAGATAATTTATGTCACTGACTTGCATTGTGTTGTTAACTTATGCCATTCTCCCCAGGGTATCACCATCAAGCCACTGGTACAGTTACTTGGAGTCAAGAGAGCAGAGAAGAGGACCCTTACCATGAATGAGAGACTTCATGAGCGGGTATGTTGCTTCGATGTGCCTCATATTTCACCTATGACATTTCTCTTCAATATGGAGATTCTATCTACTTTTAAGTTATCACACACTGGCTGACCTCATTAAACATATTTTTGGTTACTGGAATTACTACAGTCATAATGACAAATGAAAATATATTCCTCTTTCAGACTATGGATTACATCTTAGCTGGAGTTGAGGATGTGATGGGCAAGCATGGCAACCTACGTTTGAGAAACAAGTAAGTGCCGGTACTGTGATATAACAATTATTCTTACAGTCACAATATATAGTTTTTCCTTTCACCTTTCCTTTAGTGAGAAAAAGTTTAAATTTATTATGCTTCAGTTACAAAATATAGAAACTTACCAATGAAAATTTTTTTTTTTTAATTTTCAGTGCTATTTGTAGAAATTAAGCACTAGTTAATGATACCAAATATACTGGCTTGGATGGTTTTGTTTGTTATTGTTGTAGTCTCTGTTCATTGCATCATGAACCCAGAAGCTGTTCATGTATATCTCTTTAGCTCTTTTGTAAAGGTAGTTGATTTGAACACGGGTATTGTACAGCTCCTTTCAGAAGTTCGTACTACGGCCAATGTGGAAGGTGCAAGTCTCGGTCCCTCCTTCCTGGACAACAGGTCATGGCTTTGAACATCTAATGAACAAGCAGGATTAATTGACAATTCTGTTTTGCATTTTTTCCCAGGTTCAAGAGGTTCAACAACAAGTACTTGACAGCGTTCCTGGTGCGAGAAAAAAACGTAATCGAACCCAAATTCTTGGAGACATACTCCAATATCAAGATGCAGGAGGCAATGGCTTATATGTCAAGTGATGGGGGTACTCAGCAAATAGAATCCTTTACCAATCTGTTGAGGAATGCTGCTACACACCCCCAGTAAGAGTCATGTGTTTAAGAAAATGTGGCTAGGCCCAGCTAAGTATCTAACACATTCATGGATATACTACACTTTAATATTTCATAAGACAGCAGCAAAGTTGCCTTTGGGGTTGAATAAATTGTCAGAGCATATATGTATGCCTCTGCCTGGCTATTATTGTTCTTTTTCACACAGCGTGATAAAGAACAACCATGGGGAGTGGAACCTGGATGTAGGAGAGCTTGAGTACAACCCAACACAGAGGGACATAAATGATGCCAAATATCACCACCTTCTCTCCAATGACCACAAACCTGTGAAACGGGTAAGTGTATTGCAGTGTGGGGCATGTGTGAGAAGAGAATGGCACCCTGACACAGTCTTACTACTGTATTGTACTGTATAATACAAAAATACTAATGTACCAAAGTGTATTTCGGCAAAGATAAATGAATACTGTATATCTTTGGCCTTTGAAGTCTTTTTAATTGTGGCACTTTTTTGTTTTCTAGCACCGAGGATCAACCTACAAACGTCATGCAGTAAAAGAAGATGAAATGCACACTCCGACAGATATCACTCATCACCACATGCAGTTCTTCACACGACAGTTGGCCAGTAAGGTCAACAAATTAAACAAGAAAGGCAAAAAGCCGGTAAGTTCACATTATCAACTGTTAATTGAAGAGTTGGGCAGAGAATAGAACATGATTTTTGTTAATTTAGTTTACTTTTAAAAATTTTTGGACAGGTTTTTATTTACATCTAATGGAATCACAAAACAGATTTGTTGTTTTAAAGTACTGTAGTATGAAGCAGAATGTACTGTCATGTCAAACTACATAATATTCTTTTGAGCAAAATGTTATTTAATCCTTCAAGTGCGGGAATATGCGCGTGTGTCCTGCTCTCCAGAGGGGGCATATTTTACAGAACATAAACAGACTTTGGCAGCTAGTAGCTATAACCACTAAACCTACATGAATAAATGATACGTGATATTGAAGTACAAACCTTTAGCTGTCTCCTGATGTACTTGTAAAGACTATATGGACATCTGTAGGACGGGTAGGTAGCTCAGAATGAACCACCACTAAAAGCACACTATTCCACTCTTTTGACAATAAATTCCGTCCTCACACACTCAGCATGTTGGCCTGCCAAGGATACCATCTAGAGTGAGAAAATTAAACTAGTTGGAAGTCGCGCAAATTTGAAAATTCAGTTGACGACATATGTCATCACCTGCAGTCACCACCACTTATTGGTCGTGATGACAATGTTGTCACCCACAGTTTAAGGGTTAAAGAATGTAGATTGTCCTGCAAATTATAGAAAATAAGTTGAACTCCCACAATTACTTTCTAACTTTGATTCAAAACAAATATACAGAATCTCACTGTACTGTAAATATAGGATGATATTAAAAGCTGTACAAACCTGAGTGTTAGTGAGATCAACCAGAAAAATACTTATTCAGTACAATACTATTATCTGCAGTTATGGTTTATATCTTGTTTACAGCCACCCATTCTTTATGTTTTAGTATTCTAGAAGTTTATTATCAAGTACAGTAGTAACAGTACATGACACCTTTCTGAAGTTACAGCACAATTTCATGGCAATTATATCAAACTTGTGTTATTATTATAACTCACTACAATTTTAAATGATAGAACTGAAAATCTTGCTATGATATGTAGAATAATATACAGTATATGCATAGTGCTTAGGGATACACCTGGAGTCACATGTAGCTTTAGTACTGTACACTAAAAGTAAGCAGATAAACTACAGCATTAATATTTGGTGACTTAGGGAAGTGGTGGTGATGCAACTATTCCTGAACATCCATCTGCTGAACAGGTATCAGACAATATACTTGATAGTGTTCCGGAGGAGGACTTGCACCAGGTAACCCAGACCTGCAACAGCATTAGTCTCATGTGATGACAGTATTCCTAGTCATTTGAGAACCTTGACCAAATATGGGATAAAATCTTATGAATTTTATTGTGGATAATGCTTGACAGTTTAATTCCACAAGAAAACTCATCGCTCAAGGGTCACTAAGATTTGGATTGACAATTTCAGGAGTATTTTAGTCCTTTGGGTATGATGAACAAGGAATACGAGCCTCAATCCCATCAGTGATTTGGTGTTTAGATTTCCTACATTTGTTGTTGTTATGCATCATAGTGGACAATAGAGACTTATGCTACTGTAGAGTTCTGTTTAGGGATAGTCATGATCCATGGTTTCCTTACTCCCCTCAGCTGAAGGGAGTTACAAGCCTTGATTAAAGCAAGTGCCTACAGAATGTTATAATTAATCATTCTATAATGATGCCTTGCAAAAGTAATATTTTTTAACTATGGCTTTGATTTCCCGTGTGTCCAGCCTGTGGTGTGTGAGAAATATTGATCATGATAATGCTTAGTTGGAGGTGTGCAACAAAGCTTGTATGCAAAAGCAAGTTTATTTCCAATGAAGCTTGTACAGTATGCAGAAACAAATGCAGATCTGCAGCAGGGCTTAATTGCAAAACCAATTGCAGGAAAAGAGAGTAACATGTTTTTAGTGATGCAATAATATTCCTAACACTACTAAGTGTGCAGTATGAGTCACAAGGCACTCAGTCACAATTGTACAGTTGTGATTGTTACTAACATGTAACTTGTGAAAGAACAAAATCATGCATGAGTAACTAAATAAGCCTAATAATTTTGTTTGTCACCTGAGTAAAATTTTGTGAAGAGAAACACACTGGACATTGTAGCTACATGATGAAGCAGTGAACCCTTTTTGCATTAACAGCTTATTTCTGATGTAAATGGGTTAGGATATTTTTCAGCATATTGAATTATGCCAATTACTACTCTATATCTTGGCACAGTTTAGAGAGCCAGCAACCTCCACTTTACCCCATTGAGTGGAAGGTTACATCTGCCTCAGCCTGTAGTTCTTTTGTATAATACAGTACTGTACTGTACTTTATTGTTATGGTAACAAGATGTTTTTCATTTTGTTCTTAGATAATATTAGCTTCTTTAGTCCAGTTGTGTGCAGGTGCTTCCACCCTTGCATTATTCACCCAGCATTACCAATCTTACTTTCCTGTGAAATTTGGATCCCAAGAGTTTTGACCTCTTTACTTAATGCAGTACATATCACTGTTGTGGGAGAACTGTAGTTGTGCCTCAAATCCTGAAGTCAAAACTGTTGTTGGTGAATACAGTACTGGTGCAAAAGATTCTTGTCAAAGTGAATACAGTACTGTACAGTATTAAATAATTTTACTCTGGCTAAAGCAAAATAACTTTAACTCTTCTCAAGGAGAACCCCTTGTCCAAGGGGTTAAAGCATGCATTGAAGAATATTGCAATGCACTAACTACAATACTGTATATTAATGCACATTTTCACTAGAACTGAGACATTGAATATGTTTGCAGAGAATGGAATTGCTTTGATTTTATTTTATTTTCATTTAATGTGTTTCCTGTCATTATTACTTTAATCTCACTGGTGTAAATAATGTTTGTGTTGTAATTTTTATCAGTCATCTCATTCACTGCCATAATAATAACTTAATTACCTGATAAATATTATTATGATAATCATAGATCACTGGAAAGGGAGAAATAATGAGATCCAAGACATTTATAGGACCTGGTTATATCAAAATCTTCTACTGTGTACCACTTCATTTTGTATTCATTCCCCACCTGAAGATCCTCCAGATGTTTTCCCAGGCTTTTGTGATCCATTATACAGGTATACTGTATTGTCATCAGCATCAATACTCCATTTCCCTCTACATTAACACATAGAATTAGTGTTATTTTTATCCTGTGGTAAATGAAAGTTTTAATAAATACTGTATGTCTACTATATTTCAAGGTATCTTCACTCTCCATGAAAATATCTTGATATATTGATGACAACTTGGAACTCGTGTGAATTTCCTTATTCTGTGTGCTGAATTTATCATATGTACATTATTACCATTGTGGTGTTCCTAAAAGAGGATTATAATATTGGCATATGAGAGGGTTGATAACTGTACATTACTGACCTACTAACATTCTATTATGAACTACATGTATATACTAATATTACTGTATCACTGTAGTATGCATGATATGAATACTGTATAGTTGTAGTACAGTTATAAACATTTTGAGGTTGAGTGAGGGTTATTATAATTACAGTATAGTACAGTAATTGAAGTAAGCTCTTTAATAATCAGTAGTAGTAAAAAAATTAACATAAACACTTTACTGTAGTTTCCTAATCTTCTAAAGTATTGCAAAGACTGTATATATTAAAATGATTAGAATCTTGGTAATGATGATGGAACTAAATAGATATACTATCCATCTCACAGTTAATTATGTGAGTAAAGGTTTGCATGTCAAATCATATTTTAATAGATTTTTCCATCTTCTTAACAGAATAACAAGTTAGGAAACAAGACTGAGGAAGAAGTACGCGCAGCCTTCCAACAAAACGGCTCTGCAATTAAGCTCAAAAGTGGTGAGTGTGTATATCCAAGACCGGACTAAATATTGCAACCTTTAATGTACCATTATGTAAATACTGTACTGTATTCAGTTCCATAACCCACTGAGCAGTGTAATTAGCAAAATAGGTTTGGCTTGCTTATAACCAATTACCTGACTGTATAATGTCACGTTGATTGGCACTTAGTTCTGGCACAAACTGTATCACTAGATCTTACCTTAATCCCTTGGATATTTTGTACCCTCCAGATTTAAAATATACACATAGCTGTTTTTCAAGACTTAAAAATATATAAAGTTAATGACATACTGTACTGTAGTTGACCAGTTCCAATTTAGTTTTTTATTTACCACCTCATATGACAAAAAATATCAAGAACAGTACAGTAAATGCAAAACAGATCAATGACTTGCCGAACTAAAGAGTATGTTTCTTGAAATATTTTAGAGAAATTAGTGGTCCTCCAATTTCATGACAATAGGAGAACTCTTAAGCCATGTTGTTTACTTGCCACTTCAATTAGATGTAGTAGTTTCAGTAGTGTAGTAGAGAACTGGTGTCCACAACTGTGCCAGCAGTAAACTTGATATCTGCTTCACTAGTCTATAGTTGTTAGTGTTGTTCTACAGACCAGTTGGCCCTCATGATGCGAGACAACCCTGCCTTTGAGGATGATGACGGAGTGATTGGCAGCACAAAGCCAGGTGAGACCCAGAATTATAATTTTATCAATAATGTACAGTAAGTCACATAAGTGTTATATTTATTTATGCTTGTTGTGTTGTGAGTTTTGTTCCGATTGTGATATTTTGACCTTGTATGTTGGCACTGTACTTGTTACAGATGCTACAGCCTACAGATTGGGTGGAAGTTGACAACTTTCTGTCATAAAGACTGAACATTACTTAATTTTTCCTGTGTTAAAGAAGCAGTGTAAAAATATTCATGTTCTCTAGAGACATGGAATAAAATACTGTACGTATCAACTTATTTCCAGGAGAACCTCTAGTGTCTAGCAAGAGAAGGTCAAAAAAAGGTCCAACTATGGCTGAGACAGCTTTACCTTGGAAAAGATATCATGAGAGTGAGTATAACCCATGAACAGTTGTGATTATCTTTTATCATTTTCATTTGTACTGTACAATATGCCATTAGTCAGTGAATTATATCTCATATGGTTGTCATTATCAATGAGTTATTTAAAATAGTAACTGTATTAGCCTTTCCACACCAGGAGTGCTTTTCTCAGCCAAGAAAGTCTTCTTGTGGTAGCAAAGGGAGTTTAGCCGTTATGAATTGTGTTAAATTTGGAGATGCCATTGAAGGTGGAGTCTTTGTAGAGAACATCAAAGGCAACCACAAAAGCATTAGCAAGGCAATATCAATAAAATATCCTCCAGAGATCTGATTGCCAACACTTAAGGGAACTTCAGGACATTGGAGTGGTTGTGTCTCCTCCCTTCCTATGGGTGGGAATTGGAGACCACCATTTTTTATTTTTTATTGACTTGGGTGAGGAATGGAATGCTTTTTTACCAACAATTAACACACTTCTCTACTTTCAGATGGCACTCCAACCAATAACAAAATTCTCCAGAGGTCCCTCACCCTCATCCAAGACAATGGCAAGTAGTGAACACCTGATAATAATGCTTTAATTTTTAGTTTTGGTTTTGTATGTAGGATATTTTCCCACTTGATACATTTTTTGCCTCTGGTCAGATGTTCTTTTCCGAAATTGTTAATCTTTTGTTGACAGAGATGAATTAGTTAGAGGAGATATCATTTCCATATACAGTAGAACCACCTCTTCTTTTTGAGAAATAGGAAACTGTAGAGAACATTCAGTAATTATCTATGAATTACCTTGTGCAACTCAAGATTGGTTCTGACTGTTTCTGTCTTGCAGGAGAAAGCTCACAACCCACTGTGGCTGAGTCAGTGTTACCCTGGAAGCGCCCTGAGGCTGAGGAAGTGTGTGACCGCCCGTTGAAACAATCTGAGTTCCCCCCTTGGGCCTCCAACAAGGAGTACGTCAACTACTACTCTCCATCCAACACTTTCATAGGTATGCAGTTTTCTTGTTCCAAGCATGTCATTTAAATTTCTTATGTTTCATTGTATTATGTGGATTCAGTTTTTTCCTTACAGTTAATGAGAGTAACTGAGAGGAGGCTTCAATTTTTTTTCTTACACTTAATGAAAATTGATGAAAAGGTGATACTGTACAGTAGTTAGTAATGTTTCTACCATTCATATGCACTTTCCAATACTTCTTAGGCAAAATTGTCGCATAAACTCATGTTAGAGCTAGGAGGAGGTTTTTCTTGCATTACATAATATAAAACAAAGTATTTTTAAGCAGAGGATGAATAGTTGTGGCAGTGAAAAGGGCATCTCTTGTTTCTTCTGTCATGTCATGTTTTTTCAAGTACATGTACAGTATATAGTAAACAGTTACTTTTCTATACACGATGAACATTGGTGTTTCATAGAAAGTTTTCCTGCATTGTCATAAAATGTAAAGACAAATGATATGAGAGTAAAGTACAAGAAAAATTGATAAAAAAGTCAATTGTAGAGGAATGCACATGTACAGTCGGCTTCAGGAATTCGTACACAGATCATTGGTTACAAGTGGTCTCTATTGTACACACTCTGTAGGCATTGTTCTGCTGACTGATTCAAGTATTAGCCAATTAACATTACTAGAAAAATTTGGTGTTAGAATATGTATGTACTAAATTTTCCAGTTTCTAAGAACCTTATATGTCACGGGTGTATATGAATTCCTGAGGCCGACTGTACCTCTCTGCATCCCACAACATGTTACAAAACAAAACATTAAAATTTCCTCTGGGGTAGTAGGTATATTGGTCTGCCTGGGGAATGGAGAAGAATGGTCCCTTGCAGTAAAAATTCTTGATCTTTGTGGCATCTACCATGGCTAATCACTTTCTTGTAGTCAACCCTGGCTCATCTCTTGTCCCTTTCTTTACTTACTCTTATTTATATTAACTTTACCTTATTGATGTTTCCCTTGCATTTTATATATGCTTTTGTAAACCAGAGATACAAATTTTTCTATCTCAATGACAGGTGGAATTGGCAAGCACGAGAATTACCCAAACATCCGTGATATATTTGCAAAGCGCACTTATAGCAATGCATCCCTGGTGGGGTCCCGTCGTGGCTCCCTCAGAGACAACCCTCTGGGCCATAAAGAAGGTTCCCGTCGTGGCTCCTTTAATGAAAACCCCTTGGGCCATAAGGATGGGTCCCGTCGTGGCTCCTTCAATGAGAACTCACTCAAAGAACGCACCTCGTCAAGCAGCTCCTTAGGGGATGTTCACAACTACTCACAAGATAATAATGCAGACCATCCAGAAAGTACGAATAACCCCCACCAATACTTTGTAAGACAGAGATCCAGTACTGGTGATGGCTCCCTCCTCAACACTATCATAAAAGAGGAGGGCCAACCATTTGATACAGTGATAATAGAGATGAGCCCTGGAGGAACAGCGGATGAAAACACCCGTATGTAACGAGTGCTAGTATAAGTTTGATATGAATCTGTTCCTCCCTAAGCAAGTTGAGCACACCCATTTAGTGTGGTGTTTTTAAATCTGTTGTCCCCTTCATTGAACATTTTCTTAACCTTGCTATGTGATAAACTTTGTGGGTGATGAAGTGAACACAATATTTTTAGGGTATTACAGAACACGGTACTGTATTGGATAATACAGAAGAATTGTTTTTAAGACAAAATATTATTTGAATACTAATAATACACATACTGTATCTGTTTTAAATTGTGGAGTCTAGGATATAAATGCCTACTAACTTTTACATTATTTTTTAGAACCATAAATAAATTACATTTGTTATGATTAATATATTTTGAATGAAATGTTATATACATCTCTTCTAACATGGATTACAGATAAATGCCAAAATGTAAAAAGTGGATTATATGTAAACTATTTTCATACTGTCTTGTAGTGGATGGTAATATTTATTAACCATTAGCATTATAGTGTGTTACCTTGGGCCAAAAAGTATCTGTGTACAGAACATTTTACTTGAACCATTGAGACTAAGCGGGCAAAACTCCTTAGTTTTTTCACAAAGATGATAGGAGATCCAGTGTTCAGTCTCGCCACTATCAGATCCCTGTTTAGCAGTACATATTTACCCAATGTACTTCTGTATAGTGTTAAACTTTGGTTAAAGAACGTCACCATATAAAGAGGAGCTTTTATTGACTACATTTTACCTGAAGAAGCAGTAGTGAAATGTTATCAATAATGGCATCGCTTCATATGGTGTTGTTTTTCAACCTTTCTGTTTAATTTATGTATATTTTAATGCATTAAACTTTTTTATGGGGAGGATATTTTATCGGAACAAATGATATTGATAATTGAAGTAAATTATTGAGATGTATTATCTTTACTTGCCGGTACTAGATACAGTAATTATATTTTCACATTCAAGTAAAAAAAAATCATTATTTTGTATAGTACAGTATAAAATAACATACCATGTGTTGTGTCTTGGTTGAAAGTGAACCCCAAACCTCATTTCCTAAACTTATTTGTGGTTAAGCACAGAGTCTGGGTGAATGTAATTAGTATTATTGATATTTGTCTGTGATGTATCAATAGGTGAATGAGCCTTGAACTCAACAGGTTGTTGTACAGTAATTAGTTATAATTTCTGCCCATGCAGGAGAGAGAGGTGGAATGAAAGAAAATTTTATTTTTTACACTAACTGACTGTGTTGTTTAATTACGGTAATAAAAAATAACACATGCAGTAGACCACGATGATTTGTTATTATCAGTGTAACAAAGCCAGTAAGCCATTATACACTTATCAATCCTGGATGAGTGGATTTTATGACTCGTGGCTGTATAGTTAAGTATCTGGTAAATTTTCTGTTGGATGAAATGAGTCTTGAAGTTGTCGATGAATTGTGTTGTCTTCTTGTCGTAGAGTGTCACATACCTCTCACACCACATACTCAATATTGTTTTTACCCATAGTAATTATTATTCTTTTCAAGGCTAAGTTCATTGATATACAATATGCAGTATACTGTACTTTAATGTTTAACTCCAGATAATAGGTGACTGAATAATTGCTGTGATAAGAGTAAATTACTTTCAAAACAATAATGTTTTAAGGGTTATGCAAGGTGAGTTTTAACCTCTGAATAAATTACTTTAGAACAGAATACAGTAATGTTTAGTATAGTACTCAGAGCACTGGTCATCACTAAAGTGTTAAAATTATACCACTTACCGTAGAAAAATACAGTTACAGTACTTTACAAACAGTAACCGTAGAGAACTTTAATATCTTATCTTTATGGGACAGCTACAGTAGCCTAACTACAAGGGTAAATAAGCCTCTCAGGAAACTGTGCTAAGAAAGATATAGGCCTAGTTAATGTCTTGCAACATTTTTGATACTGGATGCTCCAATCAATTATGAAAATTAAGATATTGTTGGCAGACTGATGACTACAGATTCCTGCAAACTATGTCAAGATATGGATTGCTGTTAGTGATCTGTTTTGTGGCACAGTTGGAGGAATCTGTAGCCTACATTTGATTCTGTCTCATCTTTCGTAATGCATGAAGTACTGTTAGATGTAAAAATAATGACTAATGGTATGTTTCTATTGTGCATCATGTAGTATACAGTATCAAAAATTTTTCTCTTTAGAAATTTAGCATATTACATGGTAACTTTGCAAACTGTGTTATGAGTAGGTGGCTTATGGAATCTTGTACAACCAGTAGATGTAGCACTCAATTTATACTAACTGAATATGACCGAATATTTGGTTATTTGAATCGGCAATATAGTTATGCAAGAATAACAAGAGTTTTCAAAGCTTTGTGTAGAAGTGTTTTGTGTAAAGATATTGCAGGAAGACCGAATTGATGTAAACATACTTAATTACTGCCAGACTTGGAAATGCATACTTTGCCAGATTGTGTGTCCAGTGCCTATCTGTAATACGTACTGTAAAACTAGCCTGGTTACATTGGAATATTCTTAGCATCCAGTCAGCATTAGTAAAAATTTTAATTGTACAACATTAGTCCAATATATTATATGTCAGCTGTTGGATTAGGGCAATTTATTTTACTCTACAAGTGAACCATGAAGGGGCTTCCTTACAGCATGAAATTCCGTAGTGTTAGCTAGAAAAATGTATGCAAATTATCTGCTATATTGTTTAAATGTGAATGGGAGCTCTTCATCATCCCAGTCATACTAATTTGCAGAAGTACAAAACCTGTTTTAAAGTAATGTGTGAGATCAATGGCTGAATGATAGTTACATCTTTTTATCGTCAATTTTTATGCCTTGTCAACTTTCACCTTCATTCTGTACTCTTTTAATTTTCTACACGTGCATTCCTGCATTGTTGTAAAAAATAGTTCAGTGTTATAGTACATTGTAATAACTTATAGATACTGGTGGGGTTACAAAACTGAAAAGCTTATGGAACTTTTTTCCAATCCACCATAACCCTAAAATTGGATAGACTTCTCAGCACAACCCTCCTCTGGATCCTATCATATAAGGATTAACCTTTATATTTCTAGATCACACTGAATTACATGTCCAAACACCATAGATTGTAATCTAGTATACCTTGAGACTGTAGAAATGCATCCTACCAAGTATATGGCCATATAGGTCAGGAGAGTGTGATATACAGCTTGATCAAGACAATGAGAAATACCAGACTACTGAAGGCAAGCTCATTAATGCATACGATATGACACAAAAGTAAATTTACCATGCAGAGATGGGTTAATGAGAGGTCCAGTTGTAGCCTACTGTGGACCATAGAGGACTGTAGTATAGAGACCAGTAAAATTAATGTTCATAACACAGTCACTGCAGTGCTTTACATGCAATTACTGCACTACAGGATTTAATAATTGATGGAGAAATCTTACGCTGTACTCAAGCAAAAAAAAAAAAAATTGTTATGTTTGAAAAGTTCTATAATGATACTATCTATTCCCGTACTATCTTATATTATAATTTATAAGACACTGAATTTTGCTCAATACAAATTATCGCAAGATGTAGCAAAATTAAACAAATAACATCTTTACACTTGTACTGTAGCATATGCAGATTTCTGTAATTTTGTATTACTGTGAACATTCCACATGGTGAACTAACCTCATTACTTGTGTATGTTTCTGTGAAATATTACTTAGGAGTTAACACCTGTGCATAATTCAATATATGCACATTATACTTATTATTGTATATTAAAATTGCATAATAATAGTTTAAGTACCAGCTAATATGTAGAGTCCTCAGAACTGTAACATAAAGTATTTCACATAATAAAAGTACTGTACTGTGGTGTTTTTGGGTAGTAATGTTTATTGATCATCCTAATTCAGTCCACTCAGAGAGTACCTTGACCTATTATGCAAGGTACCTTCCGAAATGCAGGATGAAGTGTGTGACGCATTATATAAAGTGTCAACCTCCTGTAATTCCATATGTGTCTCAGGTATTGGGTTAAAATTGCTTCTATGCAACCTGATGGTCTAGATCTTTTCTGGGGGGACTGTAAGGCAAATCATGTAGAGGTATATGATATCACATGATGTAGCATAAGCAAATTATGGAAAGATATATGAAATGTTAATTGCAACCAAAGCTTTATATTTAATAAAGTTCTTTACTTTTTATAACCCATGTGAACAATGTGCCTATCATTCTTTTCTAGATAGTGAAAACATTTGTGTCTATAATTCAGTTTTTATAGTTAAGCCCCTTCCATACGAGAGGCAAAAAGACTGCGGGCAGACACTGTTACCAATTTTGTGGGTGGGTGGCGGCCACAAGTAGCCAATGTCTGCCGGGGACTATTTGATCTGGTAACGGTGGAAAAAAGGCGAGAGAATTCCACTCAGTTGCCCGTGCCTCTCGTGTGGAAGGAGCTTTACAGAACATTTTAGAATACAACATTCATATGACAAAGTTCTCATTGAATCCTCTTATAAAAGTGTGAAGGTGTAAACATATGATAACTTATTGCTACAGTAAAGAATGCTTGCTCAGAATAACACTGATCCAGATAATTACAGTATGATGTAAAAGATTATAAATGCTGAGGCTACTTGAATTATCTCAGCCTTCCTTATCATTGGTAAACACTGTACATAGGAAGATGTGGTTAGAAACAACTCTACATACAGTTATAGATAAATTATAAAATATATTTCTGTAATGTCTTTGTAAATAAAATTATACATATATAAATATTTGAAAAGAATAATTTTTTTTACTATCACCTTTACCCCAGATAATTGCCCATCCTTTCTTTCTTTTCCCCCAGACAATTGCCCCTCCTATCTTTCTTTTCCCTCAGACAATTGTCCCTCCTTTCTTTCTTTTCCCTAAGACAATTGCTCTTCCTTTCTTTCTTTTCTCTAAGACAATTGCCCTTCCTATCTTTCTTTTCCCCCAGACAATTGTTCCTCCTTTCTTTCTTTTCCCCCGGACAATTGCCCCTCCTATCTCTCTTTTCCCTAAGACAATTGCCCCTCCTTTCTTTCTTTTCCCCCAGACAATTGGCCCTCCTGTCTTTCATTTCCTCCAGACAATTGGCTATCCTTTCTTTCTTTACCCTTGGACAATTGCCCCTCCTTTCTTTTCCCTCAGACAATTGCCCCTCCTTTCTTTCTTTTCCCCCAGACTTTCTTATTTTTTCGTGTTTTATTATCTATATTTTGGATAATTATTTTCTGTGAGTGCAGTAATGTGTTGTTTATGGAACTGAATTAGAGTTTAATTAATATACAGTATTATGTTGGGGCTTAAGAAATCTAAAGACTCACTTTTGATGATTAGACAACAACAACAACAACCTATGAATTAGTCTAATTTTAGAGTTAAATTATCCACAGTGGCCTTATTAATTTCTAGTTTGTTTTTGTTATGATCCTCCCTAACCAACCACACTTGTCAGTCTTAATTAATTATATCCAACAACAAGCTCAGTCTCCATATCCACAAAATCTGTCAGGTGCGATAGTTCCATTATTATCATAGTGGAGTCATCAAATTCATCCAAAAATTCACTCAGGAGTCATTTACACAGTTCAGTTTCATTCGTTAGGGTGCTTACAAACCAATATAAACCACTGTGGAATCGACAAAATTAGGAGTAACCAGCTTGAAGGCTTTAAGGCCGCCATGTTGTTTGTATGTAGTGCCCAGAGGCTGTCACATTTTTGCCCTCACCCCCACCTGTATACTCATTCTACCACCTGTACAGGAGTCAAAATATCATCATTACATCATCATGGAGTTTACGCCAGATTCTGTAATTGATTAATTAAGGTATGATGCGTATGACCATCATTAAGACAATGTTACTATTATTATTTTATCATTATTATTATTATTATCATCCTCATCATTATTTATAGCAACTACAACTTACCAAGGCCAAAGCATGGTACTGGTATTTGGGTATTTAATAAGAACCATTAATATATATTTGGAATCTCGTCTCACCATTGTAAAAGACATCCGTCAATGACGTCACGAACGGCCGTGTATATCATATGTGATCTCAGTGATGTGGGAGGGAGATTTTTAAGTAAGATTAGTAGTAGTAGATGAAGAAGTATTGTTATTATTATTAGTAGTAGTAGTTGTAGTTTTAGTAAAAGTATTATTATTAGTAGTAGTAGAACGTAGTAGTAGTAGAATTATTATTATTATTATTTATCAAACATAATATGGGACTGTCATTTGTTCAGTCAACAGCATAATTTCGCTTTACAAGTATGCGTATTACATCAACCAAGAATATTTTTAATTCAAGTCTTGGTTTAATTGTTAATGTTGGAAGAAAGCCTTTATTTAGCCAGCAGACGATTTCACGTATCTTTCTATCAATTTTGTTAATTATTAAGTTTTTGTTGTCCATAATTTGCATCAAGACCAACAACAGTTGATTTTATTCAGCTGGGTAGAAACCGATGGCACGCCAGTGGGTTAAGAACTGCTGGCTCTCTTGTCAACAGCCTGCAACACCGCCTGGCATCCCTTCTTTGCCCTCTCCATCAGCACCTCAGCCTGGCTCCGGTATGCCTTCCTGGTCTCCGCGTCCTCCACGTTATCCAGATTGACTAGCACGTTGTAGTAGGCGCCCCATGCCCCCGCCTCCAGGCATCGTGCTCCCACCTGCAGGAGTACAATACAGTGATACAGTATTATGTCTACTTATCCAAAGCTAACTTGCGCGAAAACCGAAAAGCTTAATAACTTAAACCATTTGTGTGTCGGAGATTCTCCCAATGACTGCAAACTGTTTGAGTATTTCCCAAGTCAACTGAGAAAATAATGATAGACTAATAATACCATATCAGCACAAACTATACTGTCTAGAAAAAGAATAAAAGGTCCTTGATGTACTAACCTGGATGTCAGACCTGCAGTTGATGTTTCCAACGACTGCCATCTGTGTGAGTGGTTCCCAGGTGGTGTCCTGTGTAGTGAGGAGTGAGAGAGGCACCTGAATGGTCTGCTCTGTGGCTTCCTTCACCGCTGCTGTCCGCTTCTTTCGTTCCTCCTCGGTGTTTTGAGGTAGTTTGTTCGCTTCCTGTGTACCAATGAGGTTTAATTGACGAGGTAGTACAGTTTTGGTAAATCTGGAGCAATTGATTCTCCCAATTAAACTATGCCAAGCAACATGACACCATTTATTTTGTTCATCTTGTACGGTAATCATAATTGGACGAAACTGTAAAAAAAAACTATTACAAATGGGAAAGGGTTGCTCGTAAGTCCTTCGTCTTTACTAATCACCTTCTCCTGGCGCTATATGACCTCGCTGTTGTGGCGTCTTATATCAATAAATAAATAAATCGTACTTTACTAGCAATACTGTACAACGGCTCCACCGACCCACCATATAGGCGTTGAAGGCGGCGGTGTCAGCGTCGATGGCGGGAATGAGGTCGGTGGCAGCCTTGTGGAGTGGCGGGATGAGGCGTCGCATGGTGGCGTCCAGACCCTCCCACTGACGCTTGCCGTACGTCATCTGTCCCACCATGGCGCCAAGAGCTGCACCCTGAACAGAAAGAATTATAATAAATGAACACTTTCTTAGATTACCAGGCTAAACTTAACCGATAACTTACAACAAATCATGCAAGATGAAAGTTGAAGCAGTGTGCAATGTGTTGAACTTATCTAAGCACAAACTATATATATTAACCGAACGATGTTTTAAGTATGAAGACCGACTAGCCTTGTTTAGTATGTCATGGCACAGCTTATGGGGAGAACTTCTTTTTGGTAAATCGGAGGGCTACAGACTCCTCCCAACTATTTCAGAAAACAAATCACCCCAATATTACTAATAGGGGAATTGTTTCGTGACATAAATTGGAATGTTCACTAGTCCTCCAGTCTATACCAAAAATAGGTGTTCCTCTTAAGGGCATATGTATCCAGGTGCTTCAACATGTATCTGTATCAATTATGACCGTGACTGTATATACTGACGAGGGCTGCAACAGTGGCAGCTACGGATCCTCCTCCCGGGGCTGGTGTGCGGGCCGCCACGCCCTTCACCAGTTCCTCCACGCTGCCCCGCCCCAGTTGCCCCGCCCCGACACCACCCACACAGTACTCGATGATCCTCGTCCTGAAGGGGAACAAACAGGGCTAAAAGTAATTATTTATAGAAGAAGCAGAACAAAGTTAATTGATATAAGAGGCCTGTGTTAATATTGTCCTTAAATACGAAGTTGCGAATTACTTCAGACTATATAATTATGCGTCAGCCTAGTCAGTCTATACTGAGGCATTGTGTTTCCACTAACTTGGGGTTGAAGGGCGATAAGGCGTTGAGACCAAGGCGGTTGATGGCTAGATGAACCTTCTGCTCTTCCTCCAGGATGAACAGACCCTCCTTGGCAATGTAATACTCGGCCGCCTGTAGGAGGGCCGCCAGGGGTACCAACCCGACCACCTCAGACCCCGTCACCGCTACCTTCATGTCCCCTGCGTCCTTTTTGGCCTGGGAATAAAAAGGAGTCCAGTTTCTGAATTTAGATTGTGCAGTACTGCATGTATACCATGAAGATGAAATTTTCGATTGTAAGTACGACACTATATACACATTAACTTGCCTAAACTAATAATTCATTGCATAATTACAGTATATGATTTGTCCGTCTCACCTCCTCATAAGCGATGTGTATAGGAGTGACATCAAAGTCTGTGAGGTTGATGCTGATCTGAGCCAGGTTATGCTCTTCAAGGTACCAACCAATGGCCTGACAGCACCTCAGTCGCCCGGGTTGATTGGGACCGCGACCTTGTTCACGTAAGTTGAGGGCAATCCTGCGAATCACAGTTCCTTAAAAATCATAAACAATACGACGTGAAGAGTTTTAAAGTGGCCAAAGTCATATGATTATATATATATCCATCTCTGCTCCAGGATATACTTTGAGTTATAAGCAAATTACTATTAGTTCTACGTCTGTGCACAGTGTGAAGTTACCTGCATGTGTATGGTGTGTGTTTACTTGTCTATAGTATGTGTTTACTTATGTACAGTGTATGTTTACCTGCTCATAGTGTGTGTTTACCTGTTTGCATAATGTGTAGTTACATGTACGCAGTGTATGGTTACCTGTGCGCCTGCTCCTTAGTGGAAAGCAGATTGATGTTATATGCGACGAGGAACTTGCGCACACCAGTCACCGTGGCACCCCATCTCGGCACAAACTCACTCGGCCCGAAATCTGGTGACCATTCCTCCTGACGCAGCTGTGGAGGGAGGCGGAGGGGCGGTGGTTGGAGGGAGTGAAGGAGAGAGTGAAGGCTGTTTTTTATCTATGTGTACAGTTCATATGCGGTTGCCTCTTTTTGGTCTCTTTTTCCATTTGTCATATTCGTGTCCAGTGGTGAGTTCATCTGTCTAACTATATATCTCTCATTTCACCCACCCACATATCCACTTACCCTCCAACATACACACATCACCACTTACTACACCTACAGTACCTACCCACTCACATTCCCACTTATATACACACCTATAGATACTCACCCACACACCCACCTACCTCCTTACCTTCCTATAGATACCCACCTGCCACCTACCTACCTACCCACACACCCACCTACCCACCTACCTTGTCCCTGAGACCCTCGTATTCGCCGGCTCTGATCTGCGGCATGGTCCTACGGTAGTCCCTGGAGGAGGCGGCGCCGTAGAGGTACACGGGGACGCTGAGCTCCTTGGCCAGGCGGAGTGCGAAGATCTTAGACACTCCCACACACTCCTCCACCGTCACACCGCTCACAGGAATGAAAGGGCATACGTCTAGTGCGCCCATGCGGGGGTGTGCTCCTGACGATACCGATAAAAAAAAACAAGTGTCATTGATTGCTCTCTCTCTATATATATCTATAAATAAATTAATAGATAGATATATAGATGGAGAAATTGGTAGATAAATAGAAGAATGGAAAGACAGACAGACAGACTAACTTTCATGTCCACTCCTTGGGTTAAACTGGGCTCGACCTATATAAGACCAGTGGGTATGTATTTCGGAAGACCAAAACTCTAACCACTGAGCCACAGGGGATCAAAGGTAGGTTTAAAGAGAGTGGACGTGGAGGAAAGTAAGGGAGCTGAGGTACAGGAAGACGAGGAAGCGACAAAGATGTTCTGATAGAGAGAGAGTGACAGACGAGATAGTGAAACGAGGAAGAAAGACCAGAAAAGTGGGAGAAGAAAGTGAGGGAGGTAGCGTTGCATTGATAAAGATTATATAACTATACAAGTAGCTATACAAATAATTATTCCAACAGAGAGAGAGAGAGAGAGAGAGAGACGGGTCGCTAGAAAGTGAGAAGAAGAGAGAAACCATGCAGAAAGTGGGATAAGAAAGTGAGGGAGGTTGCGTGGCTTGGAGTAAGAGCCAGTTAGTCAGCCAGGGCCAGGCAGCTAAAGTGACAAAATAGATAGAGCAAGAGAAGGGTAAAAAAGTTCCCACAATGTCGCCTCGTCTCCCTCCCTCCCTCTCCCTGACCAGCCCGACTCATAATGGGAAGCAGCAGGACCGGATTAATGGGGACCCCTAACTTGCATTTGAACACTAGCTCTTCCTTGCTGGCGCCTCACTCTTCCTCACTTGCACCACACATGTCAACACAAGAGATTGATGTTGGTTGATATGAGTGGATAACCCTGCCATCGAAAAATGAATAATATGAGATGAGGACCCAGATTCATATTCACGATTAGGGAAAGAAAAGATAATGTACTAGGGAGATGAGTTTGAACAAAATTATTACATAGTGGTAGGAAACAGAAATTTTTTACCCTCAACTGTACACACACACAAGGTAAACGTTTATCGCATCTAACGTGGAAATTACCGCGTACGAAACTAAGATTGATTGATGGGTCTATTTGTAGCGACGCTTGTACTTGTAATGAGTTGAAAGGAACCGGGGGTGAATTTGTTATGCACTCGACTCCTCCTGACTCGCTAAGAGGAAGGGTACAGAAGGACACATGCATGACTTGGTGGTACAGTCAAAAGTCCTGCATCACCATCGAATGAAACGGCCTTGAAAAATTATGCGAAACTATAGCTGATGGTGTGTAAGATTCATTCTCAGGTAGTTTGGTTTGGCAGGGATGGGGGCAAGGTATAGTGACGTTTGGTATATGGTGTGGTTTGTCAGGGATGGGGGCAAGGTAGTGAGGTTTGATTTGGTGTGGCATAGTATGGTTTGGCAGGGATGGGGTCAGACCATTGAATGTGGTGTGAAGGAGGCATATCACTATACCAGACTCAGCCAACCAAGCATCTATATTGCGTCTTGTTATCACATTTCACGCTTCAGTGGTTTTGTCTCACGCGTGGCCCCAATTGTTTACTCAAGGAGGTAGTGTATCAAGAAGTACAAGGTGGTCTATATAGTGGTTGTCCCCGAGTTCGATTCCCATGCATGCTGGCGGAACTTCTTGGCAATATTTTCCCCCGTAGTGATGTGGGTATAGACTGTTATGGGTGATAGACTGACTGGGGGAAGAAAGTACAACAGACTCCTAACATAAGACAGACACTCTCACAGTATCACATGTACAGTACACTACCTCACATTTTCCTTACATATTCCTATCCATCCCGCTCTGAGCAAGCACATAAAGAAGATAGGAGGAATTCGCCCATATTAGATGACCCCCCTCCCCACTCCCTGTTATTCTCACCCAACGAGATCATCCCTGGCACCTGCCCCGCCGCCCACAGTGACTCACCTTTGTGTTTGGTCATGTCGATACGGGCGTAGGCGACCCTGGCGGCTGCGAGGGCGGCCTCCACCACTGCACTGGGACTACCGACGAAGGTGTAGACGGTACGGTTGGTGGACTCGCCTGCGTCAACGTCCAGGAGTGTGGCGCCTGGTGTCTCTCTCACTGCAGCAGCCACAGCCTCCACCACCTATTGGGAGAGGGAGAGGATGGTGGTAAAGTGAAGGAGAGAGGGAGAGGATGGTGGTGATTGGAAGGAGAGAGGGAGAGGATGGTTGTGATGTGGAGGAGAGAGGGAGAGGATACTGGTGATTTGAAGGAGAGAGGGAGAGGATGGTGTTAAAGTGGAGGAGAGGGAGAGAATGGTTGTGATGTAAAGGAGAGGGGGAGAGGATGGTGAGAGAGATAGAGTATGCTGGTGATATGAAGGAGAGAGGGAGAGGATGGTGGTAAAGTGGAGAGGGAGAGGATGGTTGTGATGTAAAGGAGAGAGGGAGAGGATGGTTGTGATGTGAAGGAGAGGGGGAGAGGACGCTGGTGATGTAAAGGAGAGAGGGAGAGGATGCTGGTGGTGTGAAGGAGAGGGGGAGAGGATGCTGATGATGTGAAGGAGAGGGGGAGAGGATGCTGGTGGTGTGAAGGAGAGAGGGAGAGGATGCTGGTGGTGTGAAGGAGAGAGGAAGAGGATGGTTGTGATGTGAAGGAGAGAGGATGAGGATGGTGAAGTGAAGTTTGTGATAAAGTGAAGGTGAAGGGTTACTGAGGTTGGTGGTGAAGTGCATAAAGTGAGGTTATTGGTGATGTGAAAGAAAGGTGAGGGACAGGTTAGTGAAGGATGATGTAAAGGGAAGGGAGGGAGACACTTGTGGTGATGTCCACCACTTTCAACGTGTTATCTCGATCACTTCAGGTGCTGTTTTGAGTAATAATAATAATAATAATAATAATGAATTTAGACATGTAGGATCAGACTAATAGTACACCTAAGTAATTCTCTGACGTAGTAAATGATAATGTGATTATTTTTTTATGATCGCCCCTGTTCAGAACAAACACGCACATCTCTCTCAACTTCGATTGCTAATTTCAATGAAGCCGGAGCGTTTGTTACCACATAATATAGTCTAATTTCTATGCATTTACTGTAAAGTGGAGTTAAATTATTGTTTTAGTTCATTACGATGAAATTTAGGTGAGAATCTAAATCATTGGGTTGAAAATAAGATGGGAATCTTATTAATTATAATGGTATACTTACAGCCTTATCCCTCCCTTCTGAGAAATTGGGAACACACTCGATTATCTTTGCCATCTTTTGGCTTTTTATTTGCCGCAAATTATTGACTGGAAGGACGACAGACAATCAAGTGTTATCGGAGTAGCAGTGAAGTGAGGAGAGAAGCACCGTACACACCACACAGTCCACTCTGTTAGTGCCCACTGCCCCACGCCAGCGGCCAGCCACTCGGCTACCCCAGGGCCACAAACATCATACAGCTCCCGCCTCCCAGTGATGGGGTCGCAACGTGAGCTTTCCCACCCTCATTAATAAATGCAGAAGTCCGGATTTCACAAGCTTCACTAAACATTTGTAAACAGACCGGAAGCTACAGTAACTATTGGTGTAACGAACAGTATTCCTGAACTTGTGTATATTAGGGTTTGCATGCGAGAGATGGGATAAATCGTTCATGTTGGGGATTACCTGTGTCCAAGAGTGTGACTTATGAGGTTAAGGTCATCGGCCAGCCATTCGGACACAATTCAAGGACACGAGGGTCGACGAGAACAGCTGTGTTACTGTGGTCTTGTCCTCTGATTGGTGGACGAGGAGACACACCCACCTTCTTCATTTATCAGTCCGAATGTTTTATTAATGAGAACACAATTATCTGTTTACAAAAATATACATACAACTTGTTTGCACCCTCTTCCTGTATCCATGCTGGGAAAAATGATCAATTCTGTTATTATTTCCGCCTGTTCCGTGGAGGTAACCAGTTTATTAATTCACTACAGGTACTACCATAGAGCTGAAGTCTTGTCGGATACCACCAGAGGTCACTGTACCCATATGGCATGTTGATGGAGATTTTGTTTACCTCTCCCCCCCCCCCCAAAAAAAAAGCAGAAAAATAATTGCTCTCGTGGGAACTCTAGACGGGATTATGGAGTTTTTGTTTACCCCCCCCCAAAAAAAAAAAAAAAAATAGATATATATATATATACACACACATATATATATATATATATATTGCCCTCCACGGTCATGTATGAATGATTAATACTGCACCACAGACCAAGCTAATTAAATAAACTGCCCCCTGATGGTGTGACTTTAGTCCGAGAATATACAGTAGCCTACGTGCTTCACATAAATTATCTTTTGCTAATAAGTTCAAAGATTAAAAGGGATAATAAGTTGGTTCATCCTACTATTGTTGTTTCTCAGTGTCTTTGGTCAAACTGGTTACCGATATCTTGTTCTGTCAGAGACACAAGGGAATTATGTGTTTGCAGAGATGGTTTTAGGTTCCATTTATATACCCAAGACTCATTATTATACTTTCCTTAAGGGGATAGTATACTTTTGGTGTATATTAGAACGCCTTGATTCCTCCAAAGTATATATGCCATGGAAATAGGACCAACAATAATAGTGGCCTGCTGTTGTTGTTGTTGTTGTTGAAGTTCCTCAAGTGGCCTGCTGTTGGTTGGCATAGTTTGACGGAATCCTTGCTCCAGATTTACCAACACTGCACTATGCCCTTAACAAATATAAATGTTTGTACACAACAGGACACCGCAGATTGATGACCAGATCTACTCCAAAATATTTTAATTAAGGGGAGTAACGCAGTGTTGGTAAATCTGGAGCAACTAATTAATTCCTCCTATCTTCCAAGCAACTGACCACCATTATTATTTTTAGTATGTATATTTAGTATTTAGTATATTATCTCCTGTATGTTTCCGAGCATACTTTACCATAAGTGTATTACCCCCTTAATTAATGGTGATTAGAAAATACTCGTAATACTTTTTCTACTAATAATTGACTCTCCATCTGCTCTGGGGAAAACAATTATATATCGTACTGTAACTATATAATGTTTTGAGAGGTGGACTGACCAATTAACTGCGCTCCTATCTATACCAATTCTTTTATTTACCTTTAAGGGACTCTGTGATGTAGTAAAAAAATTGGATAAATGAGTCCTTCAAATATTGCCACCAAACACCACCACCTACAAGGAATTAGGAGCTATTGAGAGCAAGACAGTCTCCTCAAACAGTGCTTCAAGTTGTGGTCTGACCAATTAACACCTCACGTTACTTAATTTTTATCAGTCTTTGTAAGGTTGCAGGTGCTCCTTTCATACCAAATAGAATTACAGTATAATTTAAAAGGTGTGTGTATGTGTCTTTCTGGGCACAATCGAGTTCACTGTAATGAATTTCAAATGCCCTTGAAGCTGAAGATAATGACAGTCATTCAATAATATGACACCCATTTCAAAATAAAGGCTGTATTTGGGTGAAAGATTTAAATTTAACGATATATTATTTTATTTTCATCCATCCTAGAAATGCCTCAGTTCAGAACTCATATTCATTTTGTTTCAGTCTTCTTCTTCTGAATTTTCCTCCTCAGAGTTCTCGGATTCTTCCTCTGATTCTTGATGGTTTTCTTCATCCTTTAAAGCTATATTCTCGGTTTCTAAACTGATCTCCGGCTTGACGCTAATGGTTGTCTCGCACCTGGTATGGCGTCCGGTTTTATCTACGGCACAAGAGGTCTGGGGTGGTCCACAGGGCTTGACGCCGATCACTTTAGGCTTGACGATTTCCTTGGTGGGTGTTGGAGGCCTGAGTGTGACCTTTGGTGGCTGAGGCTTTACAGTCTTCTTAGGCTTGCGTCTAATTGTTTTGGTCTTGTTTTTCCTTCCCTTGCGTCTGATTGTTTTGGTCTTGTTTTTCCTTCCCTTGCGTCTGATTGTTTTGGTCTTGTTTTTCCTTCCCTTGGGCTTGGTAACAGGTGGCTGAGGTTTCTTGATAGCTTTGGGTTGGGGCTTTACTTTAATGGGTGTGGGGAGTTTTATCTTTTTGGGTTTTATAACCTTGCATGCCTTCCTGGCTTTGCGTGCCTTCTTGGCTTTGCGTGCCTTCATGATTTTGCATGCCTTCTTGGCTTTGCGTGCCTTCTTGACTTTGCGTGCCTTCCTGGCTTTGCGTGCCTTCTTGGGTTTTACCTCCTTGCGTGCCTTTCTGGCTTTGCGTGCCTTCCTGGCCTTGCGTGCCTTCCTGGGTTTTACCTCCTTGCGCTTTAGGGAAGATTTGCAGGATCGCCTGGATTTGTCGGACTTACATTTTCGCAGGGTTTTGCGTGATCTCCTTGGCGTCTTCCTGGGCTTGCCTGTCTTCCTGGGCTTGATTGTCTTCCTGGACTTGCCTGTCTTCCTGGACTTGCCTGTCTTCCTGGGCTTGATTGCCTTCCTGGACTTGCGTGTCTTCCTGGACTTGCCTGTCTTCCTGGGCTTGCCTGTCTTCCTGGGCTTGCGTGTTTTCCTGGACTTGCGTGTCTTTCTGGGCTTGATTGCCTTCCTGGACTTGCCTGTCTTCCTGGGCTTGCGTGTCTTCCTGGACTTGCGTGTCTTCCTGGGCTTGCGTGTCTTCCTGGACTTGCGTGTCTTCCTGGACTTCTTTGACCGTTTTGTCGTCCTGGTCTTCTTGGAGGGTGTTTTGGACTTTGATTTCTTAGCTGGTTCAATAAAGAACTGAGGGACTCTGTTGGCCAGGTCCTTGAGACTGACTATCCAATACTGCTGACGTCCACAAAGCACCCTGTGATTCCCAACCTTGGTCAACATGTCCCTCACTGCCTTGTGAAGTTTGCCCAACACCTTCAAGGTCACAGATGTCCTGATGGGTTTAGGAGGTGCGGACTAGATGTGTGAAGGTGAGTAATACACAACATCACACTCCCCTTTCTTTGGGGTAACGGCAGTTCTATTAAATACAGGTAGGTTTCCAGTGTTTCTGTTACTATCTAAAATGGTGTACAGCGCTGAGTCACCACATTTTATAACGATGCTTCCTGCGACCCAACTCTTGTCAGGACGCTTCCAAAACCCTACCTTCCTTTCTGTGAGCTGTTTCCATACCACCACCTCCGCTTTTGATCCAGATCGTGTGGCGGTCTCCCAATAACATTTAGAATTGAGCTCTTTATTCGCTCCCTGTCCGATCACCACCAACACTGTTAACCCAGCCAACAACAGAAATTGAAACAATGATCTCATTTTAATTTTTGCCCTAAAATCAGAATTAAATAAGACTTCAAATAACTTTAATTTTACTGAACAGACTTGCAAAGACAAATATCTTTCCCAGAAGGTGGATTGCTATAAATACACCAAGGGTTGTTTAATTTTTAGGAAAATGGTCAATAGAAGCCTTTCTTCACATGTAGCATCCAACACCTCAAAGCTTCATTTAATAATCTAGGGGCCTTACAAGAGTCACAGGCTACAGACAGCTTTCACTGTCCTGAGGCCTTACAACACTCACAGACACCACATAACACCCATGTACACTTCGATCTCCACGTTCATCCCTCTACATACACACACATCATCACTCTACAATAACATCATCTTAATAACCATTATGATGTCGATAGGCGGTAAGGGGGTAGTACAGTACGTACGTGTTGGTAAATCTGGAGCAATTGATTCTTCCAAACTATTTCAAGCAACAGATCACCATTAGTTTTGTTAATCTGGTCCCTTTTCTTGGCATACTTGGAGGAATCAAGCGCCCCAATTTGCCAAAAGTGTACTACTATTCCCAATAACCAATCAAGTAGAGGCCGTTTATGCCTCCAAAGCTGTGGGTGGGCTTTCTTAGTTAATTTTGCTAGAGTAAAACCAGGTGAACCTAATGCAACATAACATAGTAGTGAAGATATGTGATAAGTATCCTCCTGAATAATCCAACATGGCAACCAACCTTCTGAGACTTAATCATTTATATTAGGGAGTGATAGGGGGAATAATTAAGATAGCGGCGGGTAGTGAAGATGTGCCTGAAATATGCCAACAGGTGCCGCAGATAGCGTGCCGATTCCGAAGATGTATTAATTTTTGCTGTGCGATGCTTTTAGTATTCGCGCGGTGCCTGGATATACGCACATACCAACAAACTTGTTACTTAAGCTCAGTGGTGGTAACACCAAAAACACCGTAACACTACTATTGCAGTGGCAGCGCTGTGGCGGACGATCTGTGGCATCATCTGGCAATGTTGATGGTCGTGTTGGGAGTGGATCCAGCTGGTTATAGTTAACCACAATGGCTACGGTAAATGTTATAGATTGTAATATAATTTACTGATATATGAAGTGGAGAAACACCCATTCCTGTATGACTTCCAGTATGAGATGACACGTTGGCTATCTCACAGACATCCATGAATGATTGAGTGGTTGCCATGGAAATGTGGCTCGCGTTAATGGTGTTGATAGCATCACACCACCAAAATGTAGCAGCCACCGTCCACTGTAAGGGGTACCTAAGGGGTGTTCGGGGTACCTAAGTGCATCATTATAGTTAAATAATGTTAATAATGCCCAGATAACAACATTACTGCGGTAAGTGGATTGACACCTATAAAAGTACAGTACAAGAGTATAGTAAACCCTTAACTAGATTGGGTTATATATATAATATTGGGCGGTATTAATTTATAACTATAATAGTCTCTCTCTCTCATAAACGTACTCACTCCCTTAATCTTTTTATTCTATATTCCCCAACCACCCTTTCTCTCTCTCTCTCTCTGGACTCTCTCTCGTCTCGTTACAGTCAGCTGTGGTGGTGGCCTTGTGTGTGTGTGTGTATGTTGTCATTTTATTCCATGCTTCAGTGCCTGGGTTTTTCTCTCTAGTTATTACAGCTGACGGCCGTGTCTATCCAACATATCCTCCACCTATGATAGCTTTCTTCAGCTACTACATGTGAGTATAATTAGTTGGTATATATTTAATGAGCTACCTAATAACACAATAGAGAGACAAGAAGGTAACATTATCACTCGTATTTCTTTGTGATTCAGCTAGCTAACATTATATATCCTACATCCCTTGTCCTTGGATGTGTCATAATCGCTTGCCATATATGTAAAAGGTTTCCATATTTGTTTTGTATATTCCTTTACGTAAATGAAGGTACACATACATACATACTGGGGTGTAAGTAAGAAATAATACAGATTGTAAGTTTGCACTATTCGTTTTCCACCAGTGTAATGTTTTTAAAATGATTCTTTGTTAGATTTCTATTTCATCGCAAGCATGGATGGATCACCACAGTTTTTATATGAACAGATTCAGTATATGTATTATCACCACAGTGCACTATTATTTTGACAGCATATTGCACCATTCTCAGAAATGGTAATCAGCTATTATGGCATTTCTGTCAGGTTTTCCAGGTATTATTTTACTATATGGCCTCCACCATTTTGACACACCTCCTTCTACCATTTTAAAGATACTCTGCTTCTATGACATTTCTATCAGGTTTTCTAGGTATTATTTTACTGTAATTCCTCTACCTCAACATTATCAGAGACAGGGTTGAGTCGTGCAAATCCCGCAGGTTAGTTTCCTTGATAATTTTTGTATGTGACCGACCAGACTAGATTGCTAATATTAACCTAGGCCCTAGGTTAATATTAGCAATCTAGCGTATTGTCCATTTCATTACCTTTTTAATTGTATGAGAACTGTATCATTGAGCTATCTTGAGCCATACAGTACCATATCCATATTTTTAGTTTTGTTACACTTACGGTAAATATGATGAGCCTTCATGTCACCTTTTCTCTATATTCACTAAATGTCTTTATTTGAGCACAATGAGGTTTCTAATAATTTTTAAACAAGGTCTAGGTCTAGAAGGACAAAATTATGTCCTGAAGGTAGTCACAGTTTGGGTTAGGTTAGGTTAGATCAGGTTGATTTATCTGTCAACAATAAATCATTACCTCCCTTTCTTATTACAGAACTAAATATTAAAATATAATGGTATTTTAAACTTGAATGAAAAATCAGCATAAATCAGGAGACAATGCTCTCGTAAAGAACTACCGTATCCTCTCTACAAGTATGAAAGTTTCAGAAATCTTTGGTAGGCAAAACAATATTATATAACTTGCATACTTCAATATTTGGCAATGTTCTTCCTCATCTGTTGGTGGCACTTGTTCTCAACCACCTCCTGAAGACATAGAGGTGTGAACAGACTGATTCCATACCCAAGAATTGAACCATGGACCACATCCTAACTACACCATTATTTTTGCTAATCTGGTTCTGTTTTGTGGCATAGTTTGGAGGAATCAAGGCACTCTAATTCATCAAAAGTACACTATCCCCTGAAGAAGGTGTTTAACTGGGTGTAATGAGTGTCCCATCTTGTGTATATTATTCTGAGTTGTACAAGTGCTGCCAGCCAATATCTTCCTAACCAAGCCTGAAATGTTTCCAGGGCATGCTGTACAGTGGATACCTCAACTACTCTGTGATCAAGTTATATTTCAATGGATTAATTGTTGCACCGTGATACGATCATTGTGAGGCTTCCACCCTTACATCAGGTCTCCAGTGCTGTAGGAGTTAATTATTCCCTCTTTCCTGACTTCTGGTGAGTGAATAGGCTAGTATGATAATAATGAATTTTGTTGAGAGTTGACAGGAGGTTATCATAAATTTTTACAAAGCTGTTATCCAGAGAAAGATATATAATATACAGTATAGGCCTGTATGTAGTATTGCAGACATGGCTAAACACAGACATGAGTGGTACAGTTGGCGGCAAAAGTCCTGTCGCCTCACTTGTTTCACCGAGGCACGCGAAGTTCATAGACTCGAAATTATGAGGTGTAGAAAACGTGCATATTTCTCGAGTCCATGAACACTGCATGTCTCGGTGAAGCAGGTGAGGCAACAGAACATCTGCCGCCGACTGTACAGTAGAATGGCTAGCATGCTTTATGTTAAGGGACTACAGTACTTTGTTATAATTTTTTGTGCATTGGTATATTTAATTATCATCTAACCACTATTAAAGGAATCTTCATTTTTTTCATTTAGACAAATGTGTCTGCAAGAAAAGTCCTGTAGTAACATACTCCTTATGTACTATACATTTGCCAACACAAGTGCTGTCACCTTACTGAGTGCTTCTTGAAGGATCATACATACTATAAAAGGATAATCATTGAACAAGCACATTCATAATATGTATGAAAATTAATGCACTACTCTGGTGCTTTAGTTCACAAACCTGTGAAGCTTACAGAAGTTTCTGGCCGAGCAGTCCCGAACAGAGAAGTTGATGGCACTTTTGTTGGTGGCTGTACTTTGTATACTACAGGTACATTCTGTGTTGATATATAGTCCCCTCAAAAAAAGTATCTGAATAATATGGTTAAATATTAGATGAGAAACTTTACAATAAATAAATTAAGTAACATCTTCTAATTTACTGCAAGCAGCTACTCACTTTTCAAAACAATAACATTATATGAGAAAGTGAAAACATTAAACAGCAGTTTCTTTGAGTTATCCATATGTGTACTAAAACATATGTCCATGACTACACAATACAGTATGCCAATATGTACTGTATTAACATTAAAATGTTCTGCATACATTTTTGGGTGGACTGTTTAGTAATGTTTGTTTGTGTTTTGACTAGTTTTTATTGTTGTTGCATGCCTCATCAGTGTATTCCTTACCCCTGTTTTCAGAGCCGCCCAAATAATGTCCTCAAAGAAAGCTTCGGATTCAAGTAAACGGGAGGTACTAACACTAGTGTTGCCGTGCATGTGCTTTAGGGGATGATGGTGGGGGATGTATTAACACCTTGGGTAGCTAGTAACTATAGCCTGTATTATTTTGCACCTTTGGTTTAATTAACAGGGTCTGTTTATTTGTCAGTATTGTATTGTGGGAGTCAACTGTTTATGAGCGTAATATTTTGCCTATACTGTAATAGTGTAGTCAAGTTAATGTTAAGATGGTTTTAGAGATTTCCCTTTCTGTACTGTTAAAACTGAGTGGTGTAAAAAAGACCTATTTAAAATGTTAAAGAATGCTACATTAATAAGGGAATTAAGAGGAATATGTTGGCGACTTGAAAGCTACTGATTCTTCAAAACTATTGTATGGCATTAACCCCTTAACCGCGGGTGACGTCATAAGTCGACACCACCAACAAGTGTGGAGGACCACGGCTGATGACATAAGTCGACAGCGCAATTTTTAGATTTGCACGCTCCCAAAACATGCTTGTTTAGGCTGGCAACACTGAGGGTGAGAGCCTAGGTACTCCCCAGAGTCCAGCCAGCCACAATCAGTCAGTGTGACAAGAGCAGTGAGGGTGGGAGGATGTATTTTCAGCACTCCGTTTTTCCTGTAATTACCATATACAGTATGTATGTAAAAGTGAATTTTGAGTTGCGGTCATTCTGAGCTGGGTACCCATCCTACATATGTCCATTTAGTCTTCACAAGTATACATCAGAAGACAGCTAAAGGTTTGTACTTCAATATCCTGTATCAATTATTCATCTAGCATGAGTAGTTTACACGCTATTAGCTGTCAAAGGTGTTGTTTACATAGTGAGCGTGAGTGCGGGTTAAAGGCTCGCAATACATAGCGGGCACACTCCACACGCCCGAGTTTAAGTGGTTAAGTACCTATACTGAGGAAGTTTATCATTTGGCATAGTTTGAAGGAATCCTTAGCTAAAATTACAAACAAAAAATCTTTGGCCTCTTAAAAGAACATAATATTCAGCTCTTTAGTTTTTATCAGAATGAGTGCCCACCTTTTTTACATGAAGAATACTATGGCAGTTTAAACAACAGTATATACAGAATTAGTTGACTTCCAGAGTACATACCAAAACATAAACATGCACCTGTGAACCTATTCATCCAAAGTGAAAGTGTTTGAAAATTATGTATTTTTTCTGTATCTGACAAATAATGTCCACAGCTGATATCAAAAAGACAAACCATGATTGGGTTGTTACTGAGGGCATAAGACATGGATCAGCCAGTCAAATGTATAATATTGATATTGTTGTGGAACTTATTGTTATCCAATGAAAAGCCATGCTTGCCATTTTGATTGCTATATAGACTGACAAATTTTCATCCTGCTTTAGTAGTTAATACAGTAGATACAGCTACAGGTAAAAGTCCACCTAATGCCTATGGCAGCAGGCAATACATAAAAGATCTTGATCCCCCTCTTGTTGTTGCCATTTGTAGGTTTTTTCTTCTCTACAATATGGTCTTTCTTTCTTCAAAGCTTGCTATTAATCTGCTGTACTTCTCTTTTTCGGTGGAGAGAGTCATCTTCACATTGGAGAAAGAATAGACATGCTAGAAATAGATTATAAACACCTTAAAAACCTCCTTATTTACCAGTCAGGAGGATGGTGCCCCATGAAATTAGGAACTGATCTGGTTCTGTAGGTTACTTTGTTCCTTATGTAAGTTGAAGTAAGAATAATAGCAATAATAATGGTAATACCGTACAGTATTCTTAAATATAATGCATACCAGTAGGGAATATATTACAGCTTTATTTCCCACCAGTTCCTTTAACAATTACCCAAATTATGTTTATACAGTACAGGAGTACAATATTACTTTTTAGTATACAGATATGTATTAGACTATAATTGAAAAGTTTGTTAACCATATCATCTCAAATATTATTTTCATTTTGTAACAATTTTGAATTTCTTCTCTTTAGTTGGTACTCAGTGTGATGGTATTTTAATTTTTTGCCATTATTGATAATTTTAGTGTTGAAATGAAGTTAATGCAAGATATGTATATTTTACAGGGACTTACTACAGTATGTCATTTATACCAAAAAACACTTGAACCTGATCTTGAATATGATACAGCGGTATGGAAACAACAGAGTAGATAAAAAGAGTATATATATACTGGATAAATTGTGTTTACTCCACTTTGTCTGCTCTGTGCGACCTTGAATACTGTACTTTGAATTGAGACACTGGTGCTCAAACAAAAATGTTTACTGTATAATGAGTAGATTGTGTATTTTCTAAACTATATTCATATTTTTTCCCTTGAAGCAGGAAACAGTACCATAACTAAAACCAGACAGCTCTGGTAAAACAAATATGCTTATTTTTATATTGTACATTAATTTTTAGTATAAAAAGTTTTAGTGGCTGTTGCCAAATGTTTTAACAGAATTGTCTATACTGTATTTCAGCTAAGGAGGACACCACTATGGAATTGAAACTATACAGAGTATACAGTACTTTTGTCTGCCAGTGTGAATTTACTATCACTGTCCTGTACAATGATTTATACACTTGAAAAATGAGGCAGTGTCAATATGGGTTACTGTACTTGATAGTATAGAGAACAAGATATTTTTCCTCATACCTTTCTCAAGCATATTAAGTACTGGTTTTGCTTTATATATATAGATGCTATTCCTTTTCTTCCATTTAAACAGGCACTCTTCAAATATATACTAACTGATACAACCTGACACTACTGTATTCCTCAAAGGACTGGACACAGCTAAAGTATAATAGTAGTAAATCCTGTATCTTAGTTGAAGAACTCTGCACATTATTGCATTGTAGGTAGCTTTAGTTTGTACCTGTAGAGTATTGAATCATAATTTTGACACAAAGTTGCTTGTATTATGATAGTATAGTAAGGATTAATCATTTGTTTATCCTCTGGCTGAAAGTAAAGCAAACCGAGGTTGAAGAAAAGCCAGGAGTTGAAGAAACACAGAAAAGTTCATTATGTTAGACCTGGAGAAAGAGACCAATTTATTGCCTCCACTTTATTGTGGTATGCAGTAGTCACTGAAACAAAGTGTGTGTTTGTGTGTGTGTATGTGTTTGCACCCATGCTACTGCAACACCACGTATGACCAGGGGAAGACTGAGATTGTGAAGCACTGTGATGTTTGTGGGATATGGTGGCACTTTGGATGGTAATATAGTGAAAGCTTATATAGCAGAATTTTTTAAAGCCAAGAAGTATTGCCTTTTGAGGTGGTCCAGAATCACTCACTTTTACATCATTAACTATCACCCTTTTCCTTGTTCTTCCATCATAGCCTGATATCCTTCTGTGTGTCATTCTGGGTTGCATAATTATGGCCCATGTTTTGACACTGCCATTAATGTTTTCTTTCCAATGAGTAAGTTGTTGCCTTCACTTCTGCTGACTAGCTATGACCATGTTATGGCTCATCAGGTGAATGTGTCTGGGATGTCGTTCCTGCGAGGGTCAGCCAACTATGTCTGGTGCACCACATCTGTACTGGGCAAGGGGGCTACTGGGGCAGTCTACCAGGGGGTCAATAGGGTGAGTATACTGTATTGTACACCTACTGTATAATTATACAATAGTGAGGATGTACTGAGGAGGAATGCTTTCACATTATAGTTCTTTCGTCCCAGAAGTGGAAGTCTTGAAACAGCTTGTGAATTACCCTCTGCCATACTCCATTCTCTAACTAGGAGGATTACCGGTATTGGACCACAGAACTTGGTAGAATATTGTGACATGTTAATTAGAATGAATGTTGTCATTCCTGAGTACATTGAAATCTGTTATTAACCTCTGGATGAAAGTGGTTAATTAATCAACTTCCCCCCACAATGTAAATTCATCAGCCATCATTTAGGGGTTAATATCAGCTGCCTTCTAAATACCTGGTGTGATTCCCTCAGCACACTGGGGAACCAGTAGCAGTGAAGACATTCAATCAGCTCTCCCACATGAGGCCACATGAAGTCCAGATGAGAGAGTTTGAGGTGCTCAAGAAGGTCAACCATGAGAGCATTGTCAAACTTCTTGCTATTGAAGAGGAGGTGAGATATTGTAGCATTGTGATATATTAATTTGTACTGTGCTGTTTGAAACAAATTTATGTGTGTGTAGGCGTGTGTTTTTTATTTACCTCTTCGATTGATCAATTTTAGAAGATGCACCATTGATAGAGCAGAGATTTAACTCCAAAACAGGCTGAGTACTTTTTGTATTCATAGCAACCTATACTAACCTTTCCGGCACAGTCATGTAAGACAATACTGGTGTTTCTCCCACACCTAATCAACTGATGATGATGATACCTCTGTTTATTTATGCCTACAGCAAGATGGTCGAGGGAAAGTAATCGTTATGGAACTGTGTACTGGCGGGTCACTGTTCAACATCTTGGATGACCCAGAAAACAGCTACGGTCTGGAGGAGGGAGAGTTCCTTCTGGTACTCTCACACCTTGGTTAGTGTATAGGACTGTATTTCTTGTCACTAAAACTGGGTTGATAGGCACTCCAAGGAAACTGGGGACTAATGAGTTCATGTCCCCTCACAGCTGCAGGGATGAAGCACCTACGTGACAACAGCCTTGTACACCGTGATTTGAAGCCTGGCAACATCATGAAGTTTATTGATGTTGATGGCTCCACCATCTACAAACTCACTGACTTTGGTGCTGCCCGGGAACTGCATGACGACCAGCAGTTTGTCTCGCTTTATGGCACTGAGGAATATCTGGTCAATATTACTGTATAATTATTTTTCAAAATTAATCATTGGGCCATCATACTGGTCACCATCACACTATTTGTGCCTATTATATATATGTGTAAATATTTCCACCATTGATGTGCTGAGAGCTCTGTTTGAGTATTAACGTCATATGCATTTTTAACATAAGGTTTGGTTAGTGATTTCTGTAATCTGTAATTTCTTGCTGTTGCCCATTTTTTTTTTGTCTTTATTGAAGGCCACTAACCTAGCAGTATGTGCAGCTCACCAAATATCTACATAATGCTTTACTCACCAACATCTAACATTCCAAGAGCAAGTTCTTTCATTACTATAACAACAAATTCAAAGAACCCCTTCCATTTTGTATGCTATGATTGAGGTTTCTTGTTTCCATATACTGTAATATGAAAAATTTAATGGATTTTTGATAGATAAGCAAATAACAATTATGATTATTACGATCCTCGCCTTCAGCACCCAGATATGTACGAGAGGGCTGTACTTAGAAAGCCGGTGGGCAAGACATTTGGAGCACGTGTGGATCTCTGGTCTATAGGTAAGCTATACAGTGTAAAGGGCCATAGTTACAGCAGTGCCACTGTTTATTATTCAGGTAGTAGCAGTATGCGTAAAATAATGTGCAGTATATCCATCTCATTTGGCGTAGGTAAGTGGTGTCCCCATCGCCCACCATTTTTGTGATGGTACAGTCAGCCTGGTATCCCCTACATTACAGGGGGGGAGTGAGGGTTGGGGACCCTACTCTCTAACAATGACCCCACCAAAGTTTCAAATAGCCTCAGAGCTGGACCCTTTGCCTGTCGGGGGTCCTGCACTGGTGCTAGAACCTCCCCACTCCTTGAAAAATGGGAAATGGGGTACTAATGATGACGATGATATCTAATTCACGCTGTTGGCAGGTGTAACATTGTACCATGTAGCGACTGGCCAGCTGCCTTTCCGACCATATGGGGGGCGCCGCAACAAGGAGACCATGTACCAGATTACCACTGAAAAGGCCCCTGGGGTGATCTCAGGAGTACAAACAGCAGAGAACGGACCCATAGACTGGTGCACAGAGCTTCCTAACACATGCCAACTTAGTCTGTAAGTTGGAGATGTGCTACAAGACTGGCAGAGTAAAGAAAGAGCTTGCAAGAGATGGAAGGAAAAACTGGGAGAGGATTAATGGGAGGAGAAGGGAGATAAAATGAGAGTGGTTGAAATATGGAAAGAAAAAAGAAGAATGGAGGAAAGAGGACAAAGGCAGTGTGTTAGAATACTGAAAAGATATGTGAGGGAAGGTAAAATTTGGGAAAATGTTAATGAAAGGCTCTTAAAGTTGGAGAATGAGAATGAATGGTAGAAAGGCAAGGTAATAGTTACTGAATTACCCATGTAAAACCCTTTCAAATTGATGTTGAGAAGTTGTTACTCTTCTCACCATTTCCATTTACTCATGCAGTAGTTTTAACCTTACCTGTTAAGGTTCATAACACTAATCAAAACAGAACATATCTTGCTTGATATACAGTAATTTCAGTAAACATGTGTAGTTATGCACAGGTTTTTAAGGGCATTGTGTTTAGTCATGCATTTTATTTCACAGGGGTTTGAGGAAACTAGTAACTCCACTGTTAGCTGGACTGTTAGAAGTGGACCCTCAACGCATGTGGAATTTTGAGCACTTCTTTGATGAAGTAACCACCATACTGGCCCGCAAGGTGGTACATGTCTTCCATGTCAACAAGGTTCTACCTCTCACACTCTACCTTGACCCAAAGCACAAGTGAGTTGCTAAAATATGAAGTAACAGCTGTGAATAAAAGGGAGGGAGTATATAAAAAGAAAGGTCCTGAACAAAAATATTTTGATATATCAAGAAGAGTAGCCTTTTTATGTACCATAAGTATGAATGTAATAAAGAAGCTGTAGTTAACTTGAAACCAAAGGAACATCAGAATCCTTGAAATATTTCCTACACCTCTGCAAGCAAGATAAAGAAAACAGCCCTAATTCCTAGTATATATCACTGTACAGATATGAGGAACTGCAATACCTGATATGTGAGCAGACAGAGCTTCCCCCAGCATCTCAACTTGTGCTGTATGATAACAAACACTTGGACCAGGTTGTAGCAGGTGACCAGCCTTCCTCCTCCTACCCCTCCACCACTCCACGTACACCCATTGTCCTCTTCTCACGTCAAGATGATGATGTCGCTCTCACTTTGCCTGAGACACCTGGTGAGAGTCTTTACTTTCTAATATTAATAAGACAGTTTATAGAAAAGGCGTTTCTGGCTGAGATTTTCAACAAAATAACAGCTGGTTTAATTTAAATTCAAATGAGCTGGCCTGAAAATTCTGACTCATGACTCTACCATAATAACACTTTGAATATTTTACAGCTGTGAAGTTTGGCAGCTTCCCATCTCTCGTGAGTGTAGAGCATGATGCTGCAGTGGGTAAAAGTATGTGTTCTGCAGGCCACAGTATCAAGAGAACAATTGACCACCAAGCCAAATGTGTTCACCTCACAGAGTACAGTGTTCTCATGTTTGTGTAAGTCACTACTTGGTTGCATGTACAATATTCATGTATATTATTTGCAGATTTTCTTGTTCATGTATTCATGTAAGCATTCACTTACTTGACTAATTCCTTTACATAATTGAGGGCTCTAGTGGCAGAGGGGCTTACACATCATGGCAGAAGTTGCGAGTTAATGAAGGTTAAAGTCTGATAACATTCAGTAAGCAACTATGTACATAAACTCTCATTATTATGCAGCAAACCATAGTTAATTTATATTTTTTATGTATATAAAACAATAAAAAACAAGCACAAATGCAAACAAACACACCATTGTTGAATTGTAAGCCCCTATGTTGCTAGGTGCCTCAATTGTTTTGTCCTTTGTTTATTATTATTATATTGGAATATCTTCTTTTTGCCGGAGTTAACACTTAAAATCTGCAGTTGCTTGTGGCTGCATTGCAATCCAGCCAACCCAAAAGTTGTATTTTTCCTCAGCAAGACATATTTTGAACTCATACATTTACAAATTGCTGAATAATGCTTTCACATTCTAATATATTGTTTTGAATAGTGAGTAGCTAATTGTGGTAAATTAAAAGATGATAGTTAACCTATTTATTGGATGGTTTCTCTGCTAATGAACAGATGGAAGCTGTCAAATGTTTACATGAGTTACCCTAATGTGGATGATTATTATTGTCCATGACTGTACCCCACAGCAAAGTGACAAAACTCCTGCATTCAACAGGGAAGTAATGGTACAGGAACTAACAGCACTCAAGAACCGTCTGACTCACGTCCAAGCCCTGACAACGGCAATCAGTGAGCGTTTCAGTCAGTTGGTGGCCAATCATCGTCGGTTCCTGGTGCTGACTCAGGTGTGTGGTGGAGGCGGTGGTGGAGGACAGGACGCAACACCACTCCGGGACCGACTCGAAGACCTCGTGGATAATAAAGTTGATGCAGAGAAGGCAGTGAGTTAAAATATTCATCTTGTTGTTCCATCCATCCATTGTATTGTGTCCTCACTCTATCTCTTATAAACAGTATATATAATGGTGGTTCAGTGGGTAGAATACTGGCCTGTGGGTCGAGAGGTCGTTGGGTCAATCCCTAGCCTAAGACATGGAGGTGGATTTGGTGGTGCTTATTCATAATCCTAGCAAGTGTTTGGGGCTTGTACTGTATATCATGACTTGGGCTGTCTCCTCACATCTGCTCGGAGGGCTTGAGAGGCATGATCCGCCCTCTTCCCCTGGGGTATATAATGACATAGGTAAGTGGCGTCCCCATCACCCACCATTCTTATGAAGTTGTGATGGTGCAGTTTGCCTGGTATCCTCTATGATACAGGGAGGGGGGTGAGGGTTTGGGACCCCACTTTCTAACAATGACTCCACCAAAGGTTCAAATAGCCTAGGAGCTGGACCCATTGCTTGTCGAGGGTCCTGCACTGTCACTAGAGTCTCCCCACTCCTTGAAAATAGAGAAATGGGGTATTATTGATGATGATAATGATACATATATATGATGCTCAGAAAGGTGAAAGTTATTTGTGCCTATTATTTTAGGGTTCACTACAGTAGGTTCGCCTGTTGCGCGTGTTCTCAATGCGCGATTCACCCATAGTGCGACGAACTCCAAATCAGCACCGTTTATTTTCTTATGCGTGATGCTTCCACAGAGCACGTTTTTGTGGCCAAGAGTGGCTCAAATCCACAGCCTTTCCCAGAAGTGCATCTAAATCTGGATTCTGCTTAAAACTAGCCACTCCCCAAAACCCATGCTGCAACCAGCCGCTCCCCCCAGCTGGCTTCTCCTTCTCACTCTGACTCTCACTTGTCGCCGACTTGTTGCCCCCAACCCTACACCCTACCTACCATGCCAAAGGGTGGATGAAAGATAAAATTCCTGTAGCATGCTCTGAAACTTCAGGTGATTAACTAAAGACCGGAAATATTTATCGAGAGCTACCCACCCAGCCAGCTGCAAAGCAGGGCCATTTTTTATTTTTGGGTGAGGGTTAGGTTGGCTGGAGTATGGGGTGGTCTAAGCTTTGCTCACCAGCCCACGCAGGCTAGAGTCAGTGTTAATAGAGTCAATCCCCTAGTACTAGCCCAGGCCTTTCCATTGGTACCATCGCCATGGCTGTATATAGGCCATGCAGTTTTTTGTAGCCTATGCTCGATCGAGACCCATGGGCTCGATTGTAGCCATGCTCGATATCTAGTGCATCGATCAACACAATTTGATCTTAAGGGGTTAAGAAGGAGGAGAAGGGAAGAGGAAACACGTCGATTGGCAAAGAGTTTGGGCTGGCAGAGTTGACCGTACTTACAATATGGAAGAACAGGGAGGCAAATATGTGGACTGTGAGGAGTTATGGTGCTTTTGCTCTCGACGGGCAATGTCGTGCCAGTAACCCAGCAATCATTTTGATGGAGCGGTATTTCGCTATCTTCATTATGCATTCATTTGTGTCCGCCCTTGAATTTGATGGGTTTATGGACAAAGTGAATGAGATCAGCATTGAACGCAGTGCTAGTGGGAGTGGTGGTGTGGTGGCAGGTGAGGGTAGTGGCGCAACCTTGCGAGGAGCAGAGGGGAGGCCGACAGTGTCACGGCCAGCCTCGGAACCCCATCTCTCACTTCTAGTGTGCTTCTCTACTGCTATTTCCTTGGAAATAACTTATATTCATTACTACTGTGATTCATAATCAAACCACAATTACCATATACTGTACTGTACCCTGCATATTGGTGTATAAGATCTCTGTAAATTGTCAGTATGAGACAGTGGGTGCCCATAAGTAATTTTCCCCATGTAAAGATGTATGCATACTAAGAGTTTTCCCTTTATGTGAGTGCTTCTGCTGCCAAAATAGGCACGCTATAGGCAAACCTACAGTGCTCCCCCCAAGTAGGCAGTCATTAACTAGACGATTTCCAAGTAGGCGGAGAAATTAATTGAGACCAAGATACCAAAAGTATACGGTTTTTCAAAAGGAGGTGTACCCCGATCTAGCGTATTTGCACCTTTTTCCCCTCATTTCGCCATAATTCATAGTTATCGTTTACATTTTTATAGTAAAAAGTAAACACAGACATTAAAAACATAAAAAGACATAACAAAAGTCTTGTTTACTGTAATATGTTGATTGATTATACACATACAGATTATTGATATGGTGAAAAGTGGAAGTGATTTAAAGAGAAAATTAAAAAAAAATATGAATACAAATTAAGGAATGTGTGTGCATGAATAAAAATTCAATGAGTTTTGGTGATAACTGAACTTACCACCCCACTATCACCCTCATGCTCGCTTGATACACCCGCGATAAGCCAACCCCTTTATAGTGAACAACTTCTCAACTCGGACATTTTTCATACTTTTAGCACATATAGTATTCCAGTACAGACATTTGATATTGTGAAAAGTGCAAGTGATTGTAAGAGAAAGTGATAAAGAATAATGAATATAAACTAAGGAAATGTGTTTGTATGAGTAGAAACTCATGGATTATTGGTGATAACCGAACTTGTCAACCATCACCCTCATTCTTCAGTCACTACACTTATGCTTATAGGCCTACCCTTTTAGAATGAATAACTTTTCAAAATATAAATTTTCCATACTTTTGGTTCAAGTTAAGAATTATTTTAGTCACTATAGAGAGAATTTGTGAAATTGAGGGTTGAGTGGATTCTCATCCTGGCTCACGAGTTGTGATAGCACCGCTTGGGATGAGCAAGAGCCATTTAAATATTTTTTTATGTTCAGCGATAGCTTTTAAACGTGTTAGCAAAACCCGCTATAGCTGAGGGTTGAGTGTACATATTATAATGGTCAAGAAGGGTTAGTTTTTGGAAATGCCAGTACCGAACCTATATCTTCCCCTTTATTTATCAATCCGGTAGACAATTTCAAAGTACACGGCTCCTGCTTGGTACATAACCCCCATCTACTTGGGGAGAGCACTGTACAGCTCCTGTACTGTATTTCAATATGTTTATTTATGCTGTATATTAGATTAGTTCAGTAAGTGGGTTCACGAGTATGCAGTATTAGGTATATAATTATATTGTATGTTAAGGGATATACTGTAAGTGAAAAGTATTTTTTATGCAACCCTTGTGTGTTGTGTTTACAAGTACAGTACTGTACAGTTGACCTCAGGAATTCATATACACCACTGTGACATCAAGGGTTTGTAATAACTAGAATTATTGGATATTAAAGCTGAACTCTGTCATAGCACAATTTGATGAGGATATCTGACTGCTCCAAAATCTAATTCTTGACGTCATTTGTGCTTAATACTTAAATTACCATAATTTTAAAACATAAATCATATCCATTTCATAATGTATTGTCAATGTGCACAGCTGAATAACGATTTATACATTCAAACGATATTAAACCAGCCTGAGTCAGACACGTAGAGACGTACACTTCGAAACGACAACAAGCTGAACCCGTGAGTAGAAGATCCATGAAAACTCACTGTTGCCAAGCAAGGTGTGCAACTTATCACGACAAGGTGGTGCAAGGGGTGGCCTCGAGTCATTTGCTCGCAATTGTACATCATTGTGTGATCAGCTTATGTACCAACTTTTCATATTGTTCTGGAGATTATATCAGTCCATTTCATCTGGCTTTTTGTAGTGTAAAGAATATAATAATATTTAAATTAAAAGGTACAATTGCAGACACATGAAACAGACACAATTCAAACAGGCCCCTTATCAAGGATAGAATAGGACGTGCCTAAGCACACAACATATCCTATTATATTTTCAATGAGGGTCCCCGTTTTAGGTGTGTTTGTTTCATATGTCCTGAACTACGGTATACATTCATTTGTCCTATGGTATACCCAGGTAATATTATGAAAATGTTTATACTTTGCCTCTATTACCCAAACCCCAACCCCCAAAGCTTTCCTCCAAAATGTAATTGCTTGTAAAAAGTTGTATTGTTATCAATATATATTTTTTTAGATTTGAACATCCTTTTATCAGTGCTTGTTCGGTTTGTAATTGTATGACCTTCCAGTTCTGCAACATTTATATGTATGTAGCCATACATTTGGGCTTTTCTATCTATCTATCTATCTGTAGCTCCGACGCCTCGTTCCTTCCAGGAACTCGCCCCAAGGGGGTAGCCATGGCAGAAGTGTCTCCAGCTTTCCCTGTTCCAACATTCCCTCCTTTCTTGGTCAAGCCCTATTCTACCCCTCATACTCTTCCACTCTGTTCTGCCACCTAACCGGAGGCCTGCCTTTCACACCAGGTCCCACAACTTCACTTCCATACACCTTCTTTACAAACTCCTTACCTTGTATTCTCTCCACATGTTTAAACCACCTCAATGTATTACGCTTCACTCTCTCAACCACCCCACACTCAAAACCAATTGCCTTATGGCTCTCCTCCAATCCTCTGGCACCTCTCCCTGCCTCCAAGCCAATGTGCATATAAGCAACATCCACTCCACCACTACCTCCCCCCCACACTTTATCATTTCAGCAGTTATCCTATCCACCCCTGGTGCCTTTCCCATCTTCAACTTTCCTAACCTCTTCCCTTCCTAATTCTCCCTGTACACCTTGTTGTCTACCACCTGCTTCCATCCCCATGCATGTCACCACCACCTCCCCTCCCGTCCCCTTCCCCTTATTCATCAAACGATCAGAATGCCTCTTCCACACTTCTTTCACTTCCTCACTTCCACTCACAGTGACTCCATCCTCTCTCTTCATTCTCACGCTACCAGACTTTTCTACTCTTTCTCTTTTAAACTCCTTCCAGAATAATTTCTTGTTTTCTCCAAACTTCTCACACAGTTTCCTACCAAACTTCTCATTCACTCTCCTTTTACTCTCATTTACCATCCTCTTCACTTGCCTCTTACATACATTGTATTCTCTCTTTCACCTCCTCTGACACATTTCTCTGCAGTGTTCTCCGATATGCCTTCCTTTTCCTCTCTACTGCATCTTTCACTACTTCTGACCACCATGCAATCCCTTTCTTGCCCCTCTTCTGTGTCTTATATTTGGTGGAATATGCAGGACCCCATATCCCTTGAAAGTAGGGAAGTGAGGACCTGATAGTGATGATACTGATGATGATGAAATTTTTTTAAATTTGGCCTTTGCAGTGTGTTCTGTAATAAGTTTTTTACAAAGTATGTGACTGTGCTGCAAAGTGCTGTATACAGTACAATTTTGTGTGTTGTATCGTAGAATGGATAGACAGATTGTATTAAGTAAGCACCATATGAGGAGAGGCCTCTACTGTATTGATATTTTGCTGCTGCTGTTGCTTTAGGATACAGGCACTAGAAAAATAAAGGCAGTATAAGTTCTCCCTCATTTGGTAATAATTTATACAATTTGTGAATTACCCAATCCTTTATTCTTTAATTAAGCATGTAAATGTTGTGCATATAAATGTGGCCCAGTATGCATGAATATATACCCTGTGCCCATATCAAACCCAGACTGGTCCAGGCCCTTCTTGCTCTCGGCTGGAGTTCCTCGTGGCTGAGATGGGTTCACAGGACAAGGTGGTGAGTTATATGTCAAAATGCATACACAACTCACTCACTCATTTGTCTCTTGGGTTGGCTTATCCTTTCACTAGCTGTTTTTGCTTTGTGTGTGTTTGTGATTGGATCTAGTTCTTTTAATATATATATCTTTTCTGTGTTCTGAGTTTGGCCATAGACAACATGCTGGTATTGAAGTCAAGGTGTTTTGTGTGGTCTCGTGTTTTGTGTTTGTACAGTACTGTATTAATTGTCTTGGCATTTGTTATCTTGGAAATAATTATACAGTGTGCAGTTGACAAACTCAATCATTATATTTTGCCTCTTATCAAGAGGGTGGTTATCTGAGGTCTTGTATGATATTACAAAAAGTGGAAAGAGGAAATATTTTAGGAGTACTGTAGATATAATTATATTTTTCTTTCAGTGTTCAGAAACTGTGTAGTTTTCTTTTATGACTTTGGCTTTGGTTTTGGTTATTATTTGTGTTATTTTGTTGTCTTAATCCAATTTTTTTTACACATTTATATCAAATGAGTGAGTGTAAAAATAACATTGGATATGATACAGGTTGTATTTCTGTTCATAGGTGAGTTTATTTGCTTAGAAATTTACATCTTGATCGATATAATTTGTTTATGTTATGGCTTTTGATAACCTGTGTTGTGAAGAAATCAGCCAAACAGGATAATGGGTACTCCAACAGTATTGGACTGATGATGGGTAGAGTTGACACTTTCATTTAACCTGTCTCTTCACTTATGCTGACCTTTGTACAATTGCATCCACTAGTAATGAGTGCAGAGTCTGGTGGGTTCAGTGAAATTTGGCACCACTGTGTTTGTTTACTCGTAGTAATAGTAAATTGATGGACTGAACTCACTACTGCTATAGTATCCACCATAAGGACGTTATGTAAACAAACATAATGGTGCCACATACTGTATTGCCAAACCCACTGGACGCTGTGCTTATTACTAGTGGAGGCAACTGTACACCGAGAGTAGTCCCACATACTCCCTCAAAGACATACATTGTCCTTCTCAAATTTACATCATCAGATCGAACACAGTATTCATTATGCACCTAATAATGAGAATCTGAATACAAGTTAAGTATGGCATCCACAAAATGAGACTCCTAGCATAAACTTGCTACATTTGGCCTCACTCTTGACAATCATTCTTGTTTGCCTCACTCACTCTTTATTAAAGTCTGCAATGTGGCCCTCCTACTAATTATCCTTTTGTTGAACACCACCACCTCATCTTTTCCTCAATTATCAGGTAACCAACAGCAACCCTTTCTCTGTCTCCTCATGTTCTCAATATTTCAAACCTTATACAGGAAGAAATCTTTGGAATTGCTATAAGTAGTGGGATAATAGTTAACAGCTGTGGTCTGTTGGGTGGTACAGTACACTGGAGGTCCCTTATTTTTAACACAAAAATATGAGGCATCAGTCTACATCACAAAAAATAAATAAATAAATAACTTCACAATTGAATGCACTTCAGAACAGTGACTAATTTTTCCTACTGCAACAGTCACCAATGTGTCTGGGCTGAGGCAAAAGTGAAAACACACATTTCTTTACTGTAGTCTCTTTATAAACTTGTTTTTTAAAGTTGTAAAGTTGTAAGTAATATTTTTTGGTTGTATGCATGCTTATATTCATGAAGACAGTAGTTTGGTATGGATACCATATTTTTGCCTACAGATGCACAAAATCTATACATTTACAAAATAACTAAAAATGGAATGAGACAAAATTTGTGTGTACAAAATTGTACTGTAAGTAATCATAATATTGTTGTCGATTACTTTGTACCTACACTTGGATACTGAACCCAGTCAATATCTGCTTTGCTGCCTATGATTTGCATCGTTTCATAGCTTTGGCTGTTATGTCCTTGTGAATTTTTGCTGCTTGGTACAGTGGAGCAGGTTAGTAAATAAAGTGTGGTTAAGGCAGAGTGCTAAGGGTGGTAACACTGTTAACTCAATTACAAACTTAACCTGTCAATTTAGCCCTTTATATCCAGTCTGATTTTTCTTTAAATGGCTGTATCCTAAACCTAGAAGCATTAAGTATGCTTGGCTCACCAACTTTTCTTTTGTACTGTACAGGAAAGGCATACTCTTATTATTGTTTCACATTTTTACTACAGTATTTGTAGTGGTTCATTCCATTTACATGCATATTCCTGCTACCAAATAATTTGAATTGTGTGCCACAATTGAAATCCAGCACAATTTTACGTACAGTATTCTTGCAGCAAACACCTCTCACAAGCCTCACAAATTCTCAGTCTCACACTTGCTGGCAGTTTGTGAGCAACTTGCCACACCTATTTAACCATCCTCTCCAGTAATTTCAGCTTCAGCAAGGAAGCAGTACAACATATTATGGGTAAAATAAAACAAACTTACATCATACATTTATTTACTATCACATACAAATACACATACTTAAATGTGTAAAATATACTGTATGTGTTAATACTGTAATAGCATTATAAACACCAAGTCTATGTTTTATAATGTTTTTTGATGTTATGCCTATGTTTTTTTTATGTTGTGCATGTATGATATGAAAAACAAGTGTTGGAATCTGATTGCTGTGATCACTGCAAGGTGTTATAAGGTTGTTATTCTTGTAGCCACACTTTACATTATACAATGGGATAAATTGCCTTGTCATTTACAGTCTAGTTAACCTTTAACTTTTGTCATAAGTGGGGTATGCTTGTGTACAGTATTTGTAAGGAAATGTGGAAAGGCCATACACATAGGCAGATTAATCTAGAATCTGGTTCTTCAAGCATTATCTGTAAGTTACAGTTACCATATAATAATTGGGAGGGACACTATACTGGTGATTACTTGTTATTGTGCAATGCAGTATATATATATATATATATACACACAGTGCAGTACTGTTTTTGTAGTACAGTATAATATATATATATATATATATATATATATATATATATATATATATATATATATATATATATATATATATATATATATATATATATATATATATATATATATATATTGTACTATATATATAGTACAGTACTGTTTTTGTAGTACAGTTTAATACAGTAAACCCTTGCCAACTTACTTTGCTTCCCAAATAATGATGGATCCCAACCAGAGGTGGGTAACCCTTTTATAATAATAATTTTTTACATGATCAGTGTGTGTTCCAAGGATCTACTGTCCTGTCATTATTATTATATTAATATTAATATTATTATTATTATTATTATTATTATTATTATTATTATTAAACCAAATCAGAGTCCTTCATGCCTTGAATAATTCATTATCTTTTAGGTACGAGATTCCTTAAATGCCATGTTGCCAGTGGTCCGTCAGCTATATGAGAGGGTGGTGAGTGGAGGACAACTGAAGAGACAATGGCAAGCAGGGAAAGGAGGCCCGGCAGGTGTGGAGAGAGCACCCAACAAGGCATCCACATATGTCAATAAACTAAGGGAGTCTTGGCAACATCTTCTGAGAGATCGAGCTGCTAGAAGTGAGTAGAGAGAGAGGGAAAGTATTATTTTACCTATGAACCATCTGCCTATCCATATCGACCCCACATACTGTACTGTATAACTCACAAGGGACAAATGAAAAGCAAATTTAATGTGGGGTTTATTTTTTAATGCAGGAGTTGTTTTTAGCTAATTATCCAATGGCTTGTTAGTGTATGTTCTGTAGCAATTCTTGGATTAGATCCCATGAAACTATCCAAATCAAGAGTAGGTATTTTAGGTTAGTCCATCCAATTTATTTACCAAAATGTACAGTCACGAGCCATAATAAATATCCAGGCTTGCTTCTATTAGCCTAATTTAGTATTAAATGAGCTCCTGCATATACGAAACAGGATAAGTGTTCATTAGTATGTCAGATGATTCCAAACTTCAAAAAGACTTGTATATTTATTATGGCTTTTGATTGGACAATAATCCCCTGTGCAGCTCTGACCTTCAATGATGAGCAGTTCCATCTACTGGAGAAGATGAAGATGAAGGAGACTGGTAAGAGCTTGGAGAGTCTACTGGCCACAGTCACCCATACTCTTCACCACACCAATGACACCCTCGCTGACTGGTGCAAGTGGGTCCCTCACACCAATTCTTGTTTTCATTTTGTACCATTTTTTCACTCTTTCTCTCTCACTCTCTTGCTCATTATTTCTGTTGCATGCACCTATTTCTCATACAGTACTTTGTTTCTCAGCTACTCTGTCACTTTTTATTTTTTACTCACCTTATTTCTTGCTCATTATTATGTTTTCCTCCATGTACACTATAGCTTCTTATTATACTCACTTGCTGACTCAGGTTCTCTCTAACCAACAATTTAATTCACCTCTTTCCACTTTCTTATTGACAGATACTAATCTAACTCTTTTTTTTTTTTTCATCTTTTTCTACTGTTTAGTAACTTTAAGCCCACCATTCTTGTGATGGTGCAGTCAGCCTAGTGTCCTATACAATACAGGGGAGGATTGAGGGTTGAGGACCACACTTTTTAACAATGACCCCACCAAAGGTTCAAATAGCCTCAGAGCTGGACCCCTTGCCTGTCAGGGGTCCTGCACTGGCCTTAGAACCTCCCCATCCTTGAAAAAAGGGATATTGGGTATTGATGATGATGATGAAGATAATGACATTGTCCTAATTTCTTCTCCCTTACTATAGGTTGTGTTCCACTACTTATTGCTCTACACACCCGACTTCCATAATCTTCAGGATTCTACCATCATCCATTCTCTAAAAATAGTCATACTGTATCACCTCAAAATACTTATCTTCATCCACTTATCCATCGAGCCTATTCACACAGACACACATTTGCTTTTTTTCCTCATGATAATTCAAAATAATTATAAAAACAATCTGCGAATATGCATACCTGTGTAACTTGAAATCTCATCAGTAAAGAAATCTCTTTAAATTACGAGTGATTACTATTTTTATGTACAAATTGTGGTACAGTATAATCAAATTCTGGTTGTTTGGTACAATGGAAGGGATGATGAAAAGTGATAAATTTTGACTAGTACAGTACTGTATAACTAATGTGATATATAATGACAACAGTAACACTAGCAATTCTATCACATATTCATACACCCCAGAGTGGCACAGGTACAGCGTGTACAGGCAGAGATTGAGCGAACAGATGTAGAAAAACACGAAATTCTGGTGGCAAAGTTTCGAGCATCACTCAATGAGACAGAAGACCGGTACCACCACACACTCTCACAGATACTTGCTTCTATCAAGGATCGTAAACTGCAGGACCATGCCAGGCTGCTTAATCAAGTGAGTATAGATTATCTTCATACTTACTTATCTGTTTGTATTGTGTTGTCCTACCCATTGGGTCATAGTGAATAACAATATTAAAGTATGCACAGTAGTTTGAACATTGTGTTTGGCCATCTGTTGGTATGCTGGTACTTAATAGAAGATATTATATATATCTTTATTTTATTTTATTTAAGGTGGCATATTGGAATTATTTTACTTTCAAGATACCAACAAGTATTATAACTGGGCTCTAAAGCTCTGTACTGTATGTGCATTGAGATTGTTTTGTGTATGCAGATTGAGGAGGGAGGTGATAGTGATGCAGCAACACTAACAACAGAAGGCAGTGAAGCATGTGACACTCAAAAGACTCGCAAGGACAACAAGAACAAGGCCAAGATCAAGAAAGAGTCAGTATATTAACTTTTCATTATATTCTGTTTTTATTTTCTGTAGGATGTGTATGTCCTGAGAGTGGCAATGGGTATGTCATGAAATATGATCGTAATAAGCCAACAGGTTAAATGTCTGGTATATTCTGCTGTGTCATGGGGCTTTCATAACATTTCGTGGGTTACATTAAATCTTCGGACAAAGCCACAACATGACTCTTAGACTCTCACTGTACAGGTTAGGTCATAAACAAATTCTTATTTGTATTATTTTGTATCCAGTTTTATTAGCCCTATATATCTCATGTCTGACCTATATATTTGTTTGACACCAAGTTGCCTCTCTCTGCAGATTACACGATATGTACGAGGTGCAGAATGAGATGTTAAAGCTGCTGGAGGAGAATGGTAGCATTATACAACGGTTCCAACACTTGGCTCCAGCTCTCCCTAGCAGACCACTAGACCAGTGAGGAACACATTCACCTCTGTTTCTGCAAGAGTAAGTCACCACTCTTAAGACACATTCACAGAGATATGAACCTGAAACCAGGATTGTGAACTATTGTACACAGGAAGCATTCCTTAGAGAGTATATGCTTTAAACATATTTCACAACATTTTATGGTTTGGGGCCGCAGTTCATATCTCTGGAAAGAAACTTTACACCACTAAATGAAGTAGAGTCATTTGTATATGTGGGCATAATGCTAAATGGTTCTCCCTGGTCATTGTTTGGTGTTCTATCTGTGATTATATATTTGGTTAAGAAAAATATTGTGATCTGTGGATCTGTTGGCTTCTACAACATGAACCAGTCACAGTGCCCATTGCACTAAGCCTTAACTTCAGAAGAAATTAAAGAATAATAACCAGGGTAGTTCAAGTGGTACATATAAATAAACACTGACAAGTTACCACTTTAATTTAAGGTGTTGGTTAAAGATATAACCCAAAGTCTTTCAGTGGTATTGCACTAAAAGAGGGGAAATATTCCGTCCTTTTATCTTGGAGAATTTGCTGAATATGATGTAAAGTACTGGTATATGAGGAGTCCAGTGGCAGAGGGGCTTACATGTTGTGGCAGTAGTTTTGAGTTAATGAAGGTTAAAGTTTGATAACACTCACTAAGCATATATGTACACAAAACCACATTATATACCAAGCCATAGCTTATTGTATACTCTATTTGGTTTTGTATATATATATAACAATAAAAACCCCCACCATTTTTGACTCGTAAGCTCGTATGCCGCTAGATGCCTCATATGTTGTCCCTTTTTTCCACCCTAGGGATGAAGTGGTCCCAGGGCTTGGTTACCTTTTTCAGGTCACAAACTATAAAGGGCCAACCCAATATGTAGTATGGAATGAGTTAAGAATTCCCAGTCACTCCACCAAACTCAGGTCAGTCTTTTATTTAATTTAAATGATGCTTGACCACTTTATTCGGCCAAAGACTATAGAACTAGCATGTGAAGGATTAATACCATATCTGACAAATGAAGGGATAGTGTTGCAGTTACCATAAAATGTGATATTGCACCTTATGATTACTCATTTTGTTATTAATAGTTAACGTGAAGAGCAATATTACACTTTAATTAATACTGTACTAAATAAATTGACTTCTATTAATGATACTGTATTATGATATTGTTACTATTACAAAATATGATTTTATTTTTTGTTATCTATTCTCATCTCTAATTTTTTAAGATTTACTAATTATGTATACTACCGGTATATGGTATACCATAGTACTTGTCTTCATGCCAGACTGAGCACCTTGACATGCTTCAAAATTTTTAACTCATTGTACAGGACGACGTCATAATTTATGTAGTATGTGCAGTTGTGGACAGTAATAATTGTCCACATTAGGATGACTTGTGTAAACATTGACAGCTTGCCTCTGTTCGTAAGCTTGTAAAATTTCCAATAAGTAGGTTAAGTACCATCTTCTAATTTACTATAACCACCTACTTACAATTCAATACTGTTCAGGTATAACAGAGCCAATGGACATGGAGTAGGGCTCATCAGTCTAGAATAGATACTGTGGAAATGAGTTATCTGAGAGGAGCATGTGGACTTACCAGGTGGGATGGAGAAAGTAATGAGAGTGTGTATGAGAGATATGGTATGAGTGAGAAGGCAATTGGTATTGAGTGTGGGGTGGTTGAGAGGGTGAAGCGTAATACATTGAGGTGGTTTGGATATGTGGAGAAATTGCAAGGTGTGGAGTTTGTAAAGGTGTATGATAGTGAAGTTGTGGGACCTGGTGTGAGAGGCAGACCACCATTTAGATGGCAGAACAGAGTGGAAGAGTATGTGAGAGAGAGAAGTGTAAGGGGTGGAGGGGGATGGAGCAACCCAGGATGTGATGTGATGTGATGTACATAGTGAATGTGGGAAACGCCTCTCAGATACTTTTTAATATAATTATGTAGTGCATAATATCGTACTCTTGATTATGTTGTTGTGTGGAGCATAAAACTGTTATAAGTATGAATCTCTAGTATCAGTAGGTTCATAAGTACAGAAATACAGCATATATTACCACTGTGTATTTTCACATAATATACAAACATACTAAATGTGTACATTTACATATTGGAAACAGGGACATATCTACAGGGGTACTGAGGGCCAGGGCTCACCCAGTCAGACCTGTGGTACCCCCCAGTGGCCCTCATTTGGAATTTTGGATTTATTGAGTTAATGCACTTATATTGTGCCTCTCCTAGAAAGAATTTGGATTGACAAAACCCCCCCATGTAAAGAAATCTGACAGGAAATATAATAGGGTGCTACTGCTGTTACTGAACTACCATATTAAAGAGACAGACTCAAGCATGTTGTTCATTAAATTATTTCTGTACCGATGAATTAGATAAAAAATATACTGAAATGTTAAATAACTAACTGGCTGCACTTCACTGTAAATGTAATTATTAAAAACCAGATATATTTATGCCAATACTGTACTGTATACATACTTCTAAACGAAAGTCTCACTTGGTCTTAACGAAACTTATGTTTGCTCAGTGAAAATTAAGTACAGTACTGTATGAGCAATAATATTGTACAGCCATGGCTGAAAGTCCATGAGCAGGGGGTGGTGCAAAGCCACAGCTGATACTGGGCAGAGAGCCCAAACGAGATAAATTTCCACACCCCTCTGACCGTGGCAGCTCACAGCTGAATGAATTGTTAGTTATGTTGTATTGGCATATTTTTTGTTCTTAGAATTAGAAGAGATAGCTGTACCCCTGCTTATAGAGTTTCAGCCATGGCTGTACATAAATTATGTCTAAATGAATGATGTAAAAATTATTTTAAAATAGAGAAAATCTTTGCATTTGCACTGTATTATCAAGACATAGCCTAGTCACAACCAACTTGTTGATATTAGCACTGTGTTGTTTTCAATATGAATAAACTTGGCACAGTACTAGAAAAACAAGGGGTACTAATTCTTCACTTAAAAAGTATACATAACTAATACCCAGGATTAATATGACAGTAGTTTATTCTGCTGAAAAAAAAAAAAAAAAATAGTATTACCTTCTATGCTACTTCATTATAAGGGGAATGTAGCATGACCCCTTGTTTTGATGATACAGTATTGTCCAAAACGTCCATTCCCACCACAGAATGTGAAAACTATTTGTTTATGATTATATAAAACACAATGACAACTGAGTAAAACCATGTTAGTCATATTAACATAATGTCTGTACTGTTGTAATAAGAAAAGATACTGTATCACCTTCCTTATAATACAATACACATTTGACATTAATAGCTCAATGTGGCATATCAGATACTCCAAGTGCAATACTGTAAGCATAATAACAAACTAGGTGGAAGAGCTCTTATGTAATTTTTCTTTCAGAAAATTTTGTCTTGCAGACCTATTATATATATACTGTATAGCTGCTCAGAGGCTGGTCTTCCCATCCTATTTTTATCATTGGCTGTTCTCCCTCTCGAGCTGACCTTAGCAAATCCTCTACATTCTCTCAACAACACTTCATGCGCCATGTCTTTGGACATGTGGAGAGAATGCAGAGTGAGGAGTTTGTAAATGTGAATGGAAGTGAAATTGTGGGACCTGGTGTGAGAGGCAGACCTCCGGTTAGATGGCAGAACAGAGTGGAAGAGTATATGAGGGAGAGAAATGGGCAGAGTAGGATTTGACTAAGTAAGTAGGAAGTGTTGGACCTGGGGACACTTCTTGGGGGGAGATCCCGGAGGAAACGAGGCGTCAGAGCTGTAGATTGATAAATATAAAAAGATTGTAAAATGATATACAGTATACTATATATGAATATTGTAGCACCACAGCATACAAAACTGGTGTTTAAGGTCTCGTTTATTACAGTAGAATACTTTCCTTAAAACCCCATTGCTCTTCACATAATTCAGGCAATTACCACATAATTATAGTTGATTGCTTTAGTAGTACTGTATTTCAAAACAAAGGACGTGACAATACCAATACGATAGACTTTTAACAAGGAATTTTTGAGAGTGAAGTAAACATACAATAACTTCTTTAACACAGCAAAAAGACTCAACTTGAAATGAGAAATAAGCATACTTTCAGTCAAGTTATTCTCAGTTACAATCCTGGATGCTACATGGGGTTTCATTATAGTTAACAAACTACAATTTTACTCAATATTTATCACTCGAGTCCATTTTGTCATTATGTCTCTGGGTCCTCACTAGAAATAAAGTTCACACTGAATCTGATTTATCAACACTGTTTTTGCAGTCAAATACACTGCAGCATAAAAAAATTTATGCCCAACTCGAAAAATTCCATGTCCAAATACTGTTTGTACAGCCGGCAACAGAAAATTCATGTCCCATGTACAGTACTTAATAATGCTAATATGACCAGATATATTTGCATTCCGAACCAGTTTCTATTCTAATAACATGAATTATCATGAGAAGTATGTTTGTAATCTCTGCATTTCAATAGTGTTACATCACCACTAGGTGGAAATAAAGCGAACTTATGTTGCCGACTGTACATCCCAAACGTTTCTCTCAAATTCTCCTTCATTTACATTTAGTTTGATATAAATTGCTGTAAGATTCACAAGCTAAAAGCGTTTATAAGTTTATAGCAAATGCATAGAAAAAATAGCAATACAGTATCAGTAAATTGTATTCTGGACAAGTATATGGTCTTTATCATACAGTACTGTACATAAGAGAAAAATAATGAGAAATACTTATATAAACTGGGAATATTTATAATGCTGGTAGTGTATTATTAAAACCAGGGGAGATACTGTACAGCACCTTTTTTCATGACATCTCCCAACTGTATTCTCACACTATGAAGAAAATGTGTAGTCCTGCTATCCTTCTGTTAATCTTTAAAAGCACAAGTGTTACAGTACATGTTATCCAATATACTATGCAACTGCTAAGAGCAGTACCTCGCCTTGATTTAATAAACTCACCATTAGTATATTACATAGTTCAGCAGTACTGGATACAAATATGAGAACACTTTGTTGTAATACCATAAAAGCACATGCACATGTAATTATAATAGCATCCTTATTTTCTGTAAATATACCATCTTTAAGATACACCACTGACAGAGCTGGTATTCAATCTCCTGTCCAGGCACCTTTACCTGCCTCGGACCAGAAACTATCAGTGTTTTCTTCAGTGTATATTCAAGGACTTCAGTACAATATGTTTAAAACAAGGATTATAATACAGTCAGTAGAAAAAAGCATACCATACAATTAGGGGAAAAAATATGTTTGATCTATTGACCTATTAAAAAAATACTTGAATATTAAAGTTCTTTGAAGACAGTAATTGTAAGCAAAGGTATTATTAGTAGTACAAAACTATAGATGATCACTAGGTAATATTCAGGTGGTATGAAAATGTGGAATTATGTCTTGGAATGTTCCGAGAACTTAAAAACTAAACCAGGAAATATCTGTACTGTATTGATTAAAGAACTAAGGTTTGATTCCAGGGCCAGTAACTAATGAAAAATAGCATAGTTTTTAACCTCATTGTGATCTGTGTATTCAGACTCATGTACATAAAATGGGTATATTCCTGGTGGTAAGTCCAGAACACTGACATAAATTCAGTGGAAAGTACATACTGTGGTAGAGATTCATAATTCAACCATAGCCACTCCAACTGTATCATAAGCACCAGTTCTCTTTTTTTTTTTTTTTAATACACTTTCCAACCAACTTATACCAAAGTGGAAGGATTTCATGGCTACAACCCTCCCATATGGAGGGATTAGTTCTGCTGTAAAGAAGAGGAGACTGACGATTCTTCCTAGGAAGGCCACTTACCAAAAGTACTGTGGATAGTAATAAAGTTTTATCTACAGCTTGTGTTTTCCCCTCACTACCCACCCATACTTGCCCGAACTTCTCAATGCCATTGAAAATGTTGCTTAAGTTAAAGTCCTTCCTTAACTGTAAGAGAACCAAAATCCATTCTCTATTCTACACCCCCCCAGAGAACAGATTGGAAGATACAAATATAAGTTCTGTTTCATACAAATCTGCAGAATGTGCTTTACTGCATCAATAAATACCTGGTAAACTTGCCGGAACTCAGACCTTGTACAGTACTGTACTGTGCTGTACATTAGTGGATGGACAAGAAAGGATATTAGCAACCAAATTAAAAAATGGAAGCAGACCAAACATGGCACATATTCTACTGGCTGTTTATAAAATTCTGCAAATTTGATGAGCCAGGAGTGGATACTGATTAGTGGAAATGCCTTTGAAATGGTAGGAGGGTGATAACTGAGTGAATATGCCATACACTTCACCCAAATTTCTTGATAGTATTCACAGCAGGTCATACCCCAGCATGTGCTATACTAACAAATACAGAAAAATGGTCCATGATAGTTTATATTCTTGGCGAGATGGTACAGGTCTGACTTTTGGCAAGGCTGCCAATTATTTATTAAGTCCTATTTACAATAATATTTATACAGTATTATATTATATATATGATTAAGTGACAGACAACAGCTATCAACATCATGGCAGGCAGTCAAAATCCTGGCATTTAAAACAACTGGAAAATTTCTTCCAACAATTTTTGATGCTGTACAGATAAAAGCACAAATCTGTACAATAGTAAGGGTAAGTGTGGTGCATGACAAATGCAAACGGTGTTTTGAATACAAAGATTGTGCTTGCCTCCATACTATGAGTCTGTTTGTCTTAACTAATGATACTTGGTGTATGATCCTGGACAAATTCTCACATAGTTAACTGGTTCTTGTGTATTAATCATCCCTTTCATCACTACCTGCAAGTCATAAAAAACTTCTATTAATGGAAAAAAAATATATGAGCCAATTTCCAACTGAGGGAATGACCATGTACCATCAGCTAAGGAAATACTGACTGCAGCACTATATCTAATTTCCTTACATTTATATATAGAAACCCTACAAAAGCATATCTACAGAAATCTCATGGATCTGGCTTCCTTATACTATAATAATATCAATATTTTGTTTGCTATACAAATATGCAGTGTTTGGTAATCTCGTCAGGACTCAAAATTGGTACCATAAAGTTGAATTCCCAGCAGCTAACCACTGAAGGCTGTATGCAGGAATACTCTTGGGCTGGGTGATGATGATGATTACCAAAATGATGTTCCAGAGACAATTCACAGAGACATGTTATGCTGGTCATCGTCACAGTCCAGTCCACAATTTTCATGCAAGTGGTCATTATGTTACTTATGAAATGGAGGCTACCATTCTCTCTAAGCTGTGCAAAAATGATTTCACCAACTTCTTAACCCATTAAATACATTTAGCATGTTTTAGACAAGAAGTAATGGCTGGATTACCTTACCATTATTCTCTTATTAAATTCAGATATTCTTCCATTATTGAAGGAAACACTTCAAAAACCAAAGCTTAAAAACTTGCAAATATCCTATAAACAAAATTTTTTGTATCTTAGTTATTACTGTACACTTGCACAGGCATTTTACATTATCACACAAAAAACTTTTTCTCTTAAATGATAAAGGTGGATGTGCAATGGTCACCCCTAGATAAATTATTGTACTACTCCATGCTACAAAGTTTTGAGTCCTGGCTGGTTACCATCTATTACTTTGTTAATTCTGGTGTGGAATACTAATTACATAATTATATAGTATATATATTTTCGATCCCCTTTGTAGCTTAATATAGTTCTGTACACATGAGAAATTGGAAGACCAAATTGATGATGAAGTATTTGCAAAAATGTGTGTGTCTGTGTCTACGGTATATAAATATTTGGGTACTGTACTACCCCACAAATAATTATGAGAACAAATACCAGTGATACACCTGGGTCTTGAACCCACACAAGGCTGGGCACTATTGTGTGGTTATGGACAGTATTCAGTAGAGATAATTGTTTTAACCCAACTTTTCTAGCATACTGCCCCAAGTCCCAGCATCATCAGAGGTGTAGTGTATGTTCTTCAGACAATGAAAATCAGTCATATTAGCATCTCTCACCTTTACTTAGAAATTCTGGACTGACGAGTGTTGATAATGTGATGGGAGTGTTGAGAGTTGATTCATAATTAGTATACCGTATTGTCTGAGAGTTACAAGTGGTAGTTACCATGCTCCTATATTGTGGCATATAGAAAAAAGAAAATTAAATTATGGGAGGGAGAGTAAGGAAGAGGAGAGGGGGAGGAACAGTTCATACAAAATTTAATGTTTGAATGTTATATGGATTGCTTTTGATGTCCTTGCTCAACTGAACAAGTTCAGCAAATTCAAAGCAACTAAAACTTGAATTTCTTTTAATTTTCAATAATTATATTCTGTAATACTGTATAGTAGTTGACTCCCAGTATACCAACAGATGTATAATCTTTTATATGTCTAGCAAGTCTACATAAAGGTGTAAAATGAGATGGCTGTTATGGCTGTATGCCTCATATGCAAGGAAAGCTATGCTGTAGGAAATGATGACAATCAGTATGATAGCATCAATTAATGTTTGTAGTGTTATCATCATCATCATTGCTTAACCCATGACTTTTCTTGCATGTGGCTCTAATTCTGATGACTATGACTTGAAGCGATCATTAACTCTTATTTTCAGTACATGCTATAAACTTTAAGGGTATGCTAAGCATGGCTAAAGGAACTCTATACACTGGTATTATACAGGTATCATATGGGTTATAAGCTAAAAACAAAATATGAAAAACAAATAATTTGCACACCAAATAAGAAGGGGTTATTACAGACAAAGTTTTGTTATGGTTCCTTAGGGTCAAAGGGGGCATTGGGTTGGTGCAGTGGTAGTGTTTTTGTCTTGGGCCTACTTGGGCCTAGTATGAGGCTTGTTACATAACATAAACAGAGTTGTAATGGGAGGCACCCTCCTGTGACCTGGGTGCAACCCCACATGACTGACCTTGGGTGGAATAATTTTCATATGAAGTCAAGGGTAAAACTAAGCTCATGAAATTGTTGCACAACTGCTTGCACTTTTGTAAGGTGTTGCACCTATGTGTTCCTATGCACTGTATTTTTGTATATGTATGGTATGTGAATGACATCCTACTGTATTGTACAACCTCAGTCAACCTGATAATGATGGTCACATTATATACAACAGTACAGTATATACATACAGGTACACACAGTTACAGTACCAGATCTTATAAAATGTACTAATCACTCAACAAATAAATAGACAATGTCATGTCAATAAATATAGTATGAGGAAGTAACATAAGGTTCAAATCTCAGGTGGGGTAACATGCTAATACCAGTCATTGTACTACAACCTTTTGAGTCCCAGTGTACATGAAGAATAACTGGCAACACTTTGTCTGCAACACCTCCTCAAAAAGTGTGGATTTTGTACAATGACAAATAAATAACATACTTATGAGGCATAAAATTATGTTGGTGAATTGGAGACCACTGATTACTCCAAGGTGTGCTAACAAGCAGAGAACATAGAATGATTTCGTTTTTTCTTGACACAGATTGGAGGAATCACTAGCTGCAAATTTGCCAACATCTTGTTTCCCTCAACAGCCCAGGGTACTGAGAGGCAACAATGGGTACATGGGTTATGTTCCTGATGAGAGAAGGTGCAGTGAGTGAGTGAGCAATAAAGGTATTCTACTGATAGGAGAGGAGGAGGGGGGAGGGGGCTAAAGTTAATGGAGGAAGTGTGAGGCCAAGGTAAATGAAAAGAGGTGAGAAGATGAGGTGAATATTCTCCAAGGATAATAGGCTCATAATATGAGGTAGTGGGAGGAAAGATCATACGTGTACTGTATGATACGTACTTGCATACTCAAGAGGTCCATAATCATGCATAACACTGACTATTACTACCATGAACACTATACTGTACTCACTGTCATCATTAATACCGCCACTAGTACTACTATCACTATGGCAATCATACAAATTTGTACAGAACTGTACATACAGTATTTACCAAGGGTCTGGAATTAACACTCGACTAATAGAACCAAGGTGCAAAAAGGATATTGAATAACCAACTAATGTAGATTAAGATGCAGGTACATGATTTAAATATTACATAAAATGTTAAGTGATGTTGACAGAGGTAATATTTTCAGCAAACTGAAGATTAATTATTCTTCCAAAAAGTGCCAAGAAACAGATTACCTATACTGAAGAAATGACAGGTATGGGTGTGATGGAGGCATTATTGAATGTGGAGTGATACATGGAGTGAGGTTATGTTGCCAGCCATGAGAGATAGACCCTCTGCCAAGTAATTAACAGAGTGGAGAGAGTATGAGTGGTAAAGGACTCGAGTTCTTGGAGGGAGAAGCTTGGCATAGGAGCAATAGAGAAACAGAAAATGTGTTTCTTGGCAGTTTGGAAAACTTTACCCAATAATTTACAAATATCTTACTCCTAAAAACAGACCTCGTACTCATATTGTTTTCAACTTTATTAATTTTCCTCACATACTGTACACAGAATAGGATGACCAGGGGTGGAGTAGGAAGGATAGTGTGATGGAAAAAGAAATTTAAGAAAGATTTAATGATCCTGATGGAAGAGATGAGGAGGCAGATAGAAAAGTGGATATACAACAGAGTAGTAATGAGGGTCAGGAATATGACAGGGTAGGGTTAGTGATGGGAAACATGTACAGTCACAAATAAAAGCTTTCTTATCAGCCACTTTATATACTGCAGTGTTGAAGATGGAATAATACAGCATATTATTCCATATACCAGGACATGAAAATGCATGAATATAATTATATATCAACATTACTTTTCCCCAAATATGCTATGCATGTACATTTCAGTGTATTGCAGGTATGATCATAACAATACACAGTTCTTTATCCAAATATTTCTGATCAAAATCATTATCATATGATGATAAAAACTGTTAAATTCATGTGTTTAAGTATGAAAATAATGTATACAGTACAATACTAGTAAGAAGAAACAGTATAGTCTATAACCGTTTTTGCACTAAAATACAAATTTTCACTACTGTATTATGAAGTGCCAAAGTTCGAAGGATAGGCAACTTAGACATTCATATACCTGTACTGTACTATACTGTCTACAAAATCAATTACAGTAATGAGTTAACAAGGGCCTGGAGAAAAGAGAAAACTAAATCTTTGACTGTACATTTACCAACAGTAGTCTTTTTCCTCCTCCTCCTCTGATAGTCTACCACACAAAGGCAATAGTAACCTGGCTTGAACTATCTACACCACATCGTATTAGTGGAAGCCCTGGGAAACGTTAAATTGCTAGGAAAGGGACATAGGCTTGGAAGGCAAATACATATGGTTGACATCAGAAATTCACTTCATTTCTATGTGTATAACGTGATCTGCTAACAGTGTGTGCTGATCCATTTAAAAAGGAAATTTTTTCAAAGTTACACATGTGCGAGATATCAAATTTTCACTGATGTATTTTCTTATGGTTGAATTTTCATAAGCGTGGTGTAGGTTTTACCTTGCACAACTCCTGTACTGTATATGGGAAAAATGCCCCTTCCCCCCGTATTAATGACGATTGAAGGATTTTTTTATGCTACCCTTGCCACCATTTTATACGACATTTCTGCCATCTGCTGGTCTTGAAAAACGTGAGGTTATGACCTCTGTTCCCTCATTTATTTACTTTTAATGTCCAGTTCAGTTCCTGCCCAGTTCAGTTCACTGTTCAGTTTTACTCCTGCTTCAATAAAGACATTCTGTTGGCTCCTGGGCTCTGCTCCAAGATTGTTGGAGTGATGGGTATGGCCAAAACAGGTTATTTCCACAATAAATGGATGTTAAAATTGCACAAATCACATGAAAAACAGTAAGAAAAACTATGTTAAGTTTGAAAATCTCGTACATGTGTAAGTCTAAAAATTTACCTTGAAAAGCATATGGTTTACTAACAAATTACTGTACTGTACTTTCCTTATCTGAGAGGAAGCTGGCTTGGAATACATGTACAATGAAAGTAGATCATCTGGCATACTTAGCACATAGAATGACTGTAAATTTATGCTGTGGACTATACAATCAACGACTCTACCATCTTCCCTGTTTTTTAATCATGATGATTAATTGTGTGTGTGTGTGTGTGTGTGTGTGTGTGTGTGAGAATATGTATATGAAATAACTCAACATTAGAGTATCTTTTATGCTACCATCAAATTCAGGGAAGATAGTTTTGTCCTCGATCACACACTTGCAGAGGTAATGATTGCAGGGTGCAATAATGTTTATAGTTACATGCATACATTCATCCTAATGTTTCATATTACTCTATTTTGAATACAGATGCATTGTAGATTGTTTACTATATTATTGTTCACATATAAACACATAACACTGTCATGGTCAAATGAGAGTAGTGTTGACTGCATGAGAAAGTTTGTTACATATTAATCAAACCTAACTCTTGTCAAGGAAATGGAGAACCGCTTTTCAATAAAATGACCAATGACTTTTAGAGTACATGGTACTGCAAGTGGAAAGTATTCAACCTATGTCACTGAATGTCACAATCCAAAGTTTCAACCCCCCCCCCCCCCATCTAAGAGGATGAGGAAGCCAGGGATGAAATCAAGCTGCGTTGTTGTTGTTGTTGAAGTTCCTCAAGCTGTCTGGCCGAGCAGCCACGAGCTCCTGAGGAAGGTCATGGCCTGAACCGGGCTTTCCCACAATGCCCTCAGAGAGTGTATGTTGTGTTGTTGGCGAGTGTGGTTGTGTGCATTGCAGTCTTCAATAATGTGTTTAATAGAATGGGGTGCTGTGTTGCATCCCGGACAATGCGTAATGGCATATACTCTTTTTGAATATCAGTAACAATGTTATGAGGATTTTAAGTTTTGATAATGCACTAAGTAATGACCTAGTGTCTTCAATAAGGTTTTAGTCATTACCAACACATAAATATTAAGACTTTTGCATATTCATCAATCTGAATATCTACAAATACAGTACCGTGAATAATACCGTATATCTGTAACACTATGTTCCCAACAAAGTTCTTCTTTGATATTAAGCATCATAATCACTTACTGAAACATTATTATTTTATGGAGGTATAAGTTATTGCAGCCCATCATTAAGATAATTATTTTCTTCAGTCTTGGGTCATGAGACTTATTGTTCTGTCTTCCTCATTCTCCTAACCATGGGTGGGAGCCTACATAAACCAAATTTGGGTCAGTACTCTTATAATATACCATTTTTTAAGGTTGTCAGTATATTGGAGGCTACTAAATTATCTTAACTGTGCCACAAAACATACCTATACTAGAGGCAGCCTGCTTCTCAGTAGAGTTTGAAAGAGTCAGTACAGTAGTCTCCAATTAGCCAACAACATTTTATCTCGCTTAAAAGTAAATAGCATCAGTGTTATCTCAAGCCCAAAATGACAGCTGCATAAACAGACTTTAGAAGCAATTCTTTGATGACATAATAATGCCTGAAGTGACTCCAAATACCACTTGTAGACAATATAAAAAATAATGCCGATATTCTTATATTCAGCAATCTCTAAGTGTAGGTTTTGAAGAAGTATATATATGTAGTATATACTATATAAATTATATATATAATTACAGTAAAACACTTATAAAGAGTTTGAGCTGTGACCACAAGGAAAAATGGAAGATCGTTTTTGAGGATTGTGGCAATGGCAGACTTCTCTCTGGCACAAAACATATCGCACCTATGTTCATATGATTCACCCCACATCACACTGGGTTTGCACCAAGACATCTGGCATATTATCTTACACCAAAAGACATAAGATCTGCCAACATATTACAACATCTAACACCAAGATATCTGGCAACATTATATCAGGCATAAAGTCTAGTGACACATTTAACATGACACCAGATATACTACCAGTGTATTGTACAGTATCTTTCACATCATCTGGGGTAAGTTGCCCCAACACATCATTGCAACACCTTGACACTGTCTGACACAAGATCAGCATGTGACAGATGATCTAGTAACACAATATGACATCTGACAAGATACATGTAACACCACATCTTGTAGTAGGTTTAGTAATACTCAACATAAAATCAGGATAAGACCCATGACCTATCAATAACCTGTGAAATGTATTCCTAGTACAACCAGAGTAACCTGAATACTGTATAATTATATAGCCATAAGAGTCCCATCCATTATGTTAGGGTGTTTACTAAGCAAACCTGACACTGAACTGGACCCTGCCAAGTGACTGGAACTACCACTGACCCAATCCACATGATAGTAATAATGTGGCAACTTACAATCCTGGTGCTAAAGTCTGACAACATAATGGTGTGTGTCTCTTTTGATAATCCTAATATCCAGCTACTTAGGTCCAGTCAAAGTTTTGTGGTGAAGAATGTACAGTTGCGGACACATGAACAGACACACTTCAAACGGGCCCCTCATATAGCGTCTGGGAGGGTGCTTATTAAGGGGCCCCCACCATTGTAGGTGTGTCTGTTTCATATGTCTGCAACTGTACATGTACACTTTTCTTTTCCTCCGTAGTTCCTCCACAAAGTAAAAAATAAATACCAAATTTTGTAAAATAAATACCACAGTATTATTAAGCTACATCAGGCATTAAATATGGATAAATAAGTTTCAAGAGGCAGGAGATTCTGCACCATGATAACTTTGAACCAATCATGGGTGCTTATATATTTCATGTATACTGACTGATTTTGGTAAAGAATTCATAAAAATATTTACAGTATCTCCATTTTCAATCAATTTTTTTCAATGAAGATTTAGAAGTGCAAAACTTATACAGTACTGTACTTCATGAAGGAACCACAGAGGCAAAATGCAATGTACAGAGGCAGACCAGTATTTCTATTGCACCCAGATCAGATACAGTAAGTCACAAAAGTCCATTTTCCTTCATCCTCATGTCAAACTGAGGTTTCATTCATTTGTCCTTGGGATTATTAAAGGCGTCTTTGTGACAGTCAAGCATATTACTTTGGGTCAATTTCAATCCTTGGTGCTATACAAAAACCAGGTTGGTATTGATATTGCATTCCTGTATGCAATATAACCCAGCTTGGCACAATGCATATCCACCATTTTTATCAGGGGATGAGATTATGACACTCATATTTCAATGGAGCAAATTTGACCAGAGAATGGAGGACGAAGGAAATGCACACACACGTAATATGTCCTTCACCCAAGTAATCATTTCTGTTAAATGATTTACTGTGTTGCTTAGCTACTAGGCAAACAACTCTTAACCTTCAACCAAGAAAGACAGCTTATATTAGGGGGAGGTACAATATCAGGAAATTTAAAGCTACTGATACTGATAAACTTTCCCACAACAAATCACTTCCACTGAAGTAATTAGTTTCTTAGTTTAGTTAAAAGGAATCAGCAGCACCTTACCTCTTAACCCCAGCTAATTTATTCATCCTAGGTGAACTAGAAATAATGGATTGCCATTCAGTATTCCAGCTCTGTAAACTATCATTATACACAGCTACATACACAGATATACTTATGAACAGCATTCCTACCTCATTTTATACAGGGTGACATTTCACATAGATTCTGATTGTCTTGACTAGTATAGTACTGTAATAAACTACAATCTTCCTGCATACCTGGATACCACTGGGAGTTTAAGCCCTTAATATTCTACAATATTATTTAGATCAAGACCTCTTTATACATCATTTCATTACACATGATACACTTTACACTTATAACACCAGCGTATATTGAGGGTTTACAGTACACAAAACTTTGAGCCTGCCAACCACCATCCACATAAGGTTTTGTATTCACCAGTGGACCCAGATCAATAAATATACGAGAAATATCACATAGCAAGGCAGAGCAGTTTATTACAAGAAGTCTCTAATGAACCACCTGTCTTCCTAACTCTATAAGCCTTCTCCTGTGACATCACTTAATGCTACTAACAGTTAAGCATCTGCCACACACACACCTTTAAACCTCTCTAGCTGGTAATGTTGTTTAATCCTACAAACACTTACATCCATTTCATTGTCTTCTGATCTACAAGACATGCTACTAACATTTAAACTTCTACTTTGTTGTCTTCTGACCATTAAACCTTTGCTAATGAGACAGTGTTGATACAGTACTAACATGTATGTCTTATACTTTTCATATGTTCCCTCCAACACCTGGCACCATTTACAAGACTCTTTTAACACTAATAACATTTCAGTTTCCTACTACTGTATAGTACTCCATCTTCTAATGCTTCTCCTGCATTTAAAGCACCTCCTATGTTCTCATAACACTTGGTCTATTATCTTAAGCACTTCCTTTTAGAGACTAAGAGCAATGATAATGAGCAGGAATTTCACATACATTATATATATAGAGAGAGAGAGAGAGACAGATATATCATCATTTCATTTGTTTGTTGATATCGAGAGAAGATACAATTGGCTTTATTTCCATGAGGACCACCAGCCAGTCCTTGTGGAAGAAGAAAGCTCTACAAAGTGTTATTCTCTCTCTCAGGGTGCTATGATTAAACTCTTGTACTTCATCATTAAGTTCTCTTCATGGCTGAACTCCTACTATTTTGCAATATGAATCGAGCTATGAAGAGCTTTTTCTTCAAAAAAGTTTAATAATACGACCCTTACTCTCTTCCTTTGTGTATGTTGCTAGAAGTTCCAGATCTAAATAGATAGGTAACATATATTCAAGTATATGAGAATATTACATAAAGAATGTACCCAACTAACAGACTTGTGTAGGTTTGGCCCTAAAGCAGTTTTTTCCTTAGCTGATGGCAGAGTACTTATCAAGAAAACCTCATCCTCCTCACATCTAGTATGGTAATGAAGTGAGAGAAAACTAATAAACAATTGATTTAGAATTATTTGGCGATTGATGTGAAATATGGAAATACAGTCAAGTATTGAGCTGACCCTTAGACAGTAATACAGGTAACAAAATTCAGGAAACATAGTTTGAGGGATTTTCTTCTTTCCCCCGTTTTTCTCGATTTCCATATTGGCATAAGTAACTGCGTCATAGTACTGTACATGTTAATCATTTTTTATCCCCAAAGAGGTTAAATGACCCTCACAAAGTGGGCACGGCTTGAAGATTGAGGAAATTTTGAGGGGTAAAATATGCTATGAATGTAGTAAATTGTTCTTAAATATGTTCTAGAAGGCACTTATCTTGATTATGATCATCTGAGAATTATTATCCTCGCTTAACATAGTTTTCTCCCACAATATCTACAATTTAACTTCTCCTTAACCCTTAAATCGTGAGTGACGACATAAGTCTACACCACCTACAAGTGTGGGTAACTGCGGGTGACGACATAAGTCGACAGTGCAATTTTCAAATTTGCGTGCCCCCTGACATACTTGGGCTCACAACAGTGTGTGTATGTGCTTAGAAGCTCCCAAGAGTCATGCCAGCCTTGTCCAGCCAGTGTAGCAAAATCTCTCAGCGTTTGAGGATGTATTTTCAGCGCTCCGCTTTTGCACTAATTACTATATATGTAAGTAAAAACGACAGTGACGTTATATTTCATATTGTCGTGTTGGAAAATATGATTCTGACACGTTTTAGGATGAAATCAGAGCATGAAAACATACTTCGAATTGTCAGGAGAGTGTAAAAGTGTGTTTTGAGTTGTGGTATTCTGAGCTGGCTACCCATCCTACAGATGTCCATTTAAGTCTTCATAAGTACAGTTGTGGTAAAAAATAACCATCTATATAGGAGTAACTCACGTAAGAGTTTGACAGCTTCCCTCTGTTCCTTAGCTGATACACTTTCCAATAAATAGGTTAAGTACCATCTTTTAATTTACTACAAGCAGTTACACACTGCAGTACTTAAAACAATAACATCATATATGAATGTGAAAACAATAGACAGCAAGTTGTTTGAGATACCCATATGTGGATGATTATTATTGACCACGACTGTACATCAGGAGACAGTTAAAGGTTTGTACTTCAATATCATGTATAATTTATTTATGCAAGTTAAATGGTTTAGACGCTATTAGCCGTCAAAGTCTTGTTACGTTTTGAGTGCGAGGCGGGAAAAAGGCCCAGGCGAGAGAGTTGGTGCACTCCAGAAGGCCCGCGGTTAGACATAAGTTGCATTATCAATTAAATTTTGACTCACACAAGTACAGATACATTTCACTATGTCAAAAAGAAACTTGCACACTACTAAATCACACCCCAAAAGAGGATCAAAAACCAAATACATGGGCAAATTCCTAAAATGATTTCAATGCTGCTGTGATCCAGAGATCGGTGAACATCATGTATGTAACATTTACTTGGAAAATGTGAAGAGCTTTATGAACATAGGACATTTAGCATGGTTGTGCCTGCCATATTAGTTGCTTTTAGTTGCTGTACTATTAAATTTTTCTCTACCTTTAAGCCCTGTCTTCTGTGTAAAAATAATTTTTGTATGGAAAGAGGTAGGGGAAAAATGGAAAATTAATAATTTCACAACACTCTATCTCTCTTGGAATGATTTTGCAAAGTGAGAACAAGCACCGGTAAAAAATTGAAGGAAGTTGGAAAGTAGCTTTCTTTTCAGTGAGTCATATTGGCTTTTACTAGATTTATTATAAGTAATCCACAACAAGTTATGAAAACTTAATATCCTTATTTATCAGTTATGTGCAATGAAAGAGGAAAGTAAGCTCCAGAAAAAGGGTAAAATTAGTTAAGTTTTGTAACTATGGCCTAGGTTTCAGTGAGATCGATGTGTTAGTAATTATCGGACACAACCACAACACATCTTTTCTTTCATTTACCTATGGATAAACTTGTAATGAATCAGTGAATTAACTGAGGGTGTGGCCACATTTTGTTAGGTAGGAAATGAACTTCAAATTCTGTACTTCTCCTCAACTACAGTATTTGGCCAGGGACACATGGACGCTTTGCGGCTGCCACACAAGGACGACACGAGTCGTCTTTGCGTGGCTGATACTAGCGATTTGCGGTTACGTTACAGAGTCACTCATGTGTATGGCTGGCGGCAGCACGAAACGACAAGCCCAGTGGTGGCCATATTGAAACTCAATAGAGGCGGGAAAATTTGCTGGCCACCTAGCGACCACATATGGTCCGTGTGCAACTATAAAAAACACAAAACGTTTGGTGGGGATCTGTGTCTCATCGCCACAGATGTCAACACACTCGCTTGTGTATACGGGTTCACCTCAAAACAATGGAATTCTATGGGAAGCCATGTCCCAGCTACTGCATGTAGTCCTTGCGTGGCGACCACACAGCACCCGAGTGTGTCGGGCCTTTATTTGTGAATAACCTAATTATTTACCCCAACCTACCACAGTCCATATGTACAGTTGTGGACACATGAAACAGACACACTTCAAATGGGCCCCTCATCAAGCATAGAATAGGATGCACCTCTGTACACACACGCACGTCTCATCCTACCTTATGCTCAATGAGGGGGTCCCGTTTCAGGTGTGTATGTTTTATATGTCCGGAACTGTACCTTGGATCAAACTTTGTGATGCAAATACCTGTATGTATAAAGTACCTTGAATCAAACATACCTTGGGCCAAACATACATGAGTCTGAATTTATAGTATACTGGTTATATAAAACACTCACTGTTTCTCCTCAATACATTAACAGCGAGGCATACAAGATGATTATAACAGTGGTGTTGTACATTAGTTACACAGTGCCTCAAAAATACAATTTAATTATTATATTTTAACTTTGTACACATGAACAACATACCGGTAGTTCCAAGAATCTCCTGGCCATATTAATTTCCTCACCCATACATGAGTCTAATTGGTCTGAGCTCAGACTTAACATGTGGTAAACTGTTGAGGGAGAAATATAAACTGGCAGATATTAATATCACATTCTTAGTAGATTCAAGATACTCTTCAATCCTTGTATATAAGGTTAAAGGTCTATCCTCTTAATATTGCAGCACTGTGTAAAGATTACATCATATTAACCCATTAATCTACAACACCACCCATTTTGATAACCATACAAGTCAGGGTTCCATAAATTATGTCTCAAATAGTTGTAGACAACCTCTAACGGTAAAAAAGTTGTTAACCTCTGACTCTGTATTTGTACAAAATAGTTACATGTACAGTATGTATGTGTGCTTGTTTGTGTGCATGTATCAATACCAGTACAGTGGCACTCCATAATATCAAGACCACCCACGATAGTGAAAGTTGAATCAAGGCAGGCTATCCTATATGTATGAAGCTTTAATGTGCTGTGTACATACTAAATAATATAGGGTCTACATTGTAAGCTGCTTAATATGTAAACAAAAGTGCAGTCAACTTGGGGGACTCAGGGCTGCTTGGCAGGACAGCTTGAGGAACAACCACCACCAATGTAGGGAAAGTAGGGAAAGATTTTACAAGTTTTACTGACTTTACTTTATCAGCCATGAATGAACTTGAATTTATGGAGCTTCACTAGATTTTTCAACCTGGAAACAGTGATCTACATTTACGATTAATATAGTTATAATTTACCGATTGGTAGGAAAGAGACACAACTTATTCCCCCAACTGTTAAGCACAGAAAAAACACACACCTATCTTTCATGTGAGATTCTGAAAAGTAATACTCATATTATTAGAAGTGGGGAATGTGTTTAAGGTATAAAATGGAATGCAGCTTCATTCATAATTCCAGCTATAAAGTATAATTTTTTGGAAATGTTTGCTCATCACAGGAAACTGACACTTACGTACAGCACATACATATACAAATGTTCTGCAATACTTCTTGATGAAACTGTGTCAGACAGTAATATTCAACTGACTAAATAGTCAATGGTTTGTGTAAAATTAAGTGAAATATCTGGCAACACTTCTAGAACCACAGAACCACATCAATCTTACAATACAAGACTGTAACATGGGGTTTATATAATTCAGATCATTGACCAGATGTTCACATGAACTCCAAAGATTCATTCAAGGAAGAAGTGCAACACCGTATAACTGTACAGTATCTGGGCTTTCTCCAGTGATTATACAGTACTATACCTATATAATACTTTGAAATGAGGGTTGCTGACTTTTGCCACTACTTATCACAAATCATCTTTGTTTTGACCAATGTAAGGCCATCATGTGACCACCTCCTTGGGATAATCCCTAACACTGCAATTCTTCATGTGTGAAAATCTGTCTTAAATTATTCCTACACACAAGATGGTGGTGATGATAATGATGATGATAAGAGAATTTCATTTCTTCCAAGAGAATAATGCTGTTAATGTCTCTATTCCCATATTTTCTTCATGCAATGCTTCACTGGTAAATATTTATAGCTTTACAAATTCGTCCACATAGAACAATGTCATGCAAGTGAAAACCTGCGTATATTTTATCACTTCAAACACTGCACACTGTGAAAATATGTACATTTTTTTTTTCTCTTTACACACAATAGTATTAATAATGTGTAAAAATGCACACTGCATGTTTTCCATTCACATAGAGGTTGCTTTGAGTGTGTGATAGTCACTTCTCTATCATATAATTCCTCCACAAGAAGCTCCAAGTACAATATGAAAAAATATAATCACATCTTTTTCATCATACAACAATTCTTTTCTTTGCACATGAAAATCTGTATCTTCAATTTTCCTTCATAAATCAGTACAGTACTCCTATATGAGATTCTTCAACCTACTAATAATTTTATTCAGACAGGTATGCTCTGAGTGTAAAGATCTGTACCATACAGTACAGTTCTTTTTCACTGCAGTATGCATCCCAAGAAATGGCAACATATTTTCCCCTTCGCAATAGAAAAATCTCTTTAAATAACAGTCAGTTCTCTATCCATTTTCTTCCATCACTAAATATATACACTCTCATCCCTGACAGATCACAAACTGGTGTTGGTAATACACAAAAGTTAAGCAATGCACATATCACAAGAAGTTGTTGAACAAGGTACTGCCTATAGTTCCGGATAAACTTACCCTTACTCAGATTCCAACATGCATATGGAATATTTTTCATGGATGAATCTTGATTATTTTCAAGAATGTGGTTTTTTTTTCCAACATTTCTTACTCTCTTTATGAACATTCCTTCATTTTCTACACTCATAACAGTCTATTGCCAGACCAGAAAGCATGTTTCTTTTTTTAACGAGGTCAAGTTAACTGCTAACGAGGCCTTGAAATATATGATAAATAGTATATCATTTTACAAAGCAAGAACATTTCAGATAGCTTGGGTATACAGTATGTGGAATATCAACAGTAATAAGCTGGAATGTCTTGTACAATAAACGGAATACAGTACAGTACTAGTGTTTTACATGGTTGCATGTGAAACATTCTTTGATTTTTACCTTACTTTACAAAACAAGCGTATTCTAATAGTTTAGGAAAAATCTTACTTTACAAAACAAGAGTATTTTAACAAGTGTACGAAAAATCAGTCAAGTTTGGGCCGAATCAGAAATGTTCACGTTTGGAAATGAAATATACTCCTCATATACTACATAATAATATTCCTTAACCCTTGCTTTCTTTTTCAAAACATTGAATATCCAGAAAGGAAAGTTCCGTTACTTAGTTGAGATTAGGGGGCATCTTACCACTGAGCAGCCATTAGTGATCTTCAATACACAGAATGCCAAAACTCATACTAAAAAAAAATCTCCCAAATAAGTGATGTCTTCAATTTGCTTTATGTCTTGTTTAAATCACGACATAATGATTATCAATTATATTGAGGTAGAGTAAACATGGAACTCATGAGGACTGTAAACTTTACCAGAAAGGTAAAGTCTTAATAGTTTCATGTTTCAATCAAATTGTGGGCAATATTTTGACCAGAGAAGATGCTCAGTATTTACCACAATCTGAGGGAAAGGTAAAAATTATGTACTTAGACATCACTTATGTGGCTGATGGTAATTTTGTTTCGTCTTACTCTATAAAGTCAAAACCTTTTCACTATACTGGGTTCCTTTACCAACTTTCTTAATCTCAGACTCCAAGCCTCTGAAACCTTGAAACTTGACTATGGCAGTACAAGGATCTAAAGCTCCACACCTTAGAATCTCCAAAACTCCAAACAATAATGACACAGAAGTTTCAATTCATCAAAATTCAGAGACTTTATATACTTGAAACTCCAATATTTCAAATCTCAGAAGAATAAAACCTTGAAATTGAGATCTGGGAAATACATTTTCATAAACCCACATGTTAGCCTAGGAAATTAGTTATGCTTGGCCCTCTTGCCATTCATGTACTCCTTCCACCTCTCAGCTGTTGAAGAAAGCACAGGATCTGGGTCAAGGGAAGAGAGGAGAAGCAGCTGTGTAATGTGGGTGGTGTGATAGTCCCAGCGGGCACGATTGGGAGGGACATGGGTGGTGAAGTGCCGTAGATCATACAGTGATCCCCACCCAGTGTCAAACAGAGGCAGGAGGGTCTTCAGTGACCTCATACCCTCCCTGAACAGTCGATCTGCTATTGTATCCTGCCCACTACTACTGCTGCTGTTGTTGTCTTTCCTGTAGGATCAGTGATCAGTATTATTAAATGCTATGGAAATGAAAACACTTTAAACAAAAATTGTATTACAAAGTTGTTGTTTTGCTCTTATCATCAAAAATATCTCACCCATACCCACATTTCTAAACTGGGAAGTACTGTATTGACTCAGTGTAAACATAGTTCCTACAAATGGTGTCACTAGGGGGTTTGTATTCAACATCTTGTGGTAATACAGTATTTAGGGCTAGAAAATTTACAGCAACAATAATATTTTGTTGATAAGACTCATGTTCATTTTTATAACATGTTATTGGAAAAGAAATACATCATATGCACCAAAAAATATGAGATGCTTAGTACAGTACTGTATAGTATTACTAAACATATCTAGTAACTGGTACAGTATATATAAACAAATGGATACATACGTATACTCCTTGAGGTCATACAGTCCTAGGAGGCTGTAGATGAACCCATTTAAAACAAAGAGGGAGGGTGTGGTTGGATATTCCTCGTACCACACCAATCCTCCGGGGAAGAAGGTACGCACCCCACCTGTCGAGATAAATTTGTCATATATGTATCTGCTTACTAACACAGAGCTTTAGGTTACATGCTCCTTTTTAAAATCACTACAGTATACATTTCACGAGATTGACCAAAAAAATCCACTACTGTAAGTAGCAAGGGAACCTAACTAATGTGGTTTGCAAGAAATATTTAAACAATTATATACCCTGTGTGGAGTTGGTGAGGAAGAGTGCAGTGGCACGTGAAGCAGCAGCCAGGTACTGTGGTCGACCAGACAAGTGTGCAGCCCGAACCAGTAAGGACATGGCCTGACCCTGAGCCATAGCAGAGTACCATCCTGCCTCTAGCTCCAGTACACCACCAATCACCTGTACATCAATAACATTTGTTTTCCAAGCTATAAAAAAGGCACGGTACACAATTATATTGGAATGGATCGAGAAAAGTTTGTTCTGTAGGCTACCTATCACATTTGGAAGTACTTCTCTATTCAGCATTAAGAAGAAACCTATACTCTGTCATGTATGTCCAGTATAACACCGTGAACTACAGTACAGTATATAATTTCATGTACATCCATGTCTGGCTTGACAAACTTGGGACTATAAAAATTTGTAATAATTAAAGAAATGGAAAAGTTTCTTTTCCATCTGAGTTAGGCCATAAACAATATAGGTATACAATATGTCATGTATATAGTGCAATAAAAAGGACAATCAACTATGTATGAGAGCACCTTGCGTGGGACAGGGATGGACCAGCCACCACGGTGGTCCTGGTGGCGGAGGAGCCAATCTGCTGCATCATAGAAATGTCGGAGATGTTCAGCAGAGGACAGGGTAACACTGGACACCTCTCCCTCACCCTGTACCCGTACCCATGACACTTGTACTTTGGACTTTGACACCTGAAAACAATGTGAATAAGTTGGGTTAATAATCTGTTGTACAGTACTGTACATATTCTGGTTATAATGCTACAATGAATATATTCAACTACATTTTCTTTAATTTCACAAGGGCATTTTGGTATGTGTCAGTTAATGGGTACATAAAGGGTACTTTACACAAATACAATAATTCATTTGGGGAGTTTTGCTGATCTAAGTTGAAGGTACTGACACACTTATTTAGCTATTCAACGGTTAATTGGTGATACTGGTAACTAAATTATGTAGCCTTTGTAATTACTAAATTGTATGATAGAAGCATAAATTGTGGATAGTGAACTACTGTACTGTATAATTTTGGTAAAACTAAAGAATTTAATGTATGGTTAACAGGAACCAAATAATTTATTGTACAGTAGAAGCAGTTCAGTCACAACTCCTTTCTAAAATGGTCCATATTATCTACATTAAATTCTACACAAACTTCTCAAATCCGAGAAGCTGGACGAGAGGACATATAGGATTTGGCAAAAATAGGAAAAATTGGAAAATATGAGGATCTCAGTTAAGGACATAATATCACCTTCTTGAACTTCTTCCTGAGTGAAGGTGAAGCCGCAGCACCTTTGTGTATGTCAATGAGAACATTTCTTGTGATGTGTCTCCAACCAGTCTGTTCACCCAGTCCATAGTAGATTTGTCGGTCCTGTAAATATGTAAATATGATAACAATACATGAGGTGTCTAGCTGCATAGGGGCTTATGCATATAAATAGGTGTTTTTGTTTGTGTTTATTTTTATGCATAACCAAATAGAGTAGAATAAGGTATCATTTGATTTATAATGTGTGTTTGTGTACATATTTACTTAGTGAGCGCTATCAGACTTTAACCTTCATTAACTCAAAACTACTGCCGCCACATATTGGCCCCTTTGCTGCAAGACCCCTCATATTGTACAGTACTCGTTATAACTTTTATCTGTTAGGATATACTGTAAAACACTTTTTGAGTTCATGGGGCATACCACTTGGACCAGGTAATTTACAGTCACTGTTTTGTATTTGAATTATTGTAGCGTCTTGTATCTCTAGACGAACTTGAAAGGTGTTCAGAACCTATATTTCAAACGTGGCTATCTATAATGCGCAAAATATTGAAATATGGGACACTTTGAGGAATCTGTAAATCCTTTGTGTTTGAGTAGGAATGCAGGCTACCTAAAGTCTCACCTTGACCAAGAGTAACCTTTCAGACTTGATGTAGTGGATCTTGAGTACTTCTGGCTTCTTATCCTTGAACTCCACTCCAAGTGTGAGGCTGGAGTTGCCCTTTAGTAGTAACTTGACACTCACTACCAGTAGGTTTTGTGTGACTCCCTCATCAAGCTGTAATGTCACACCACCCTTACTTGGAGACTCTGAGGAAAAACAGAAAAAATTATACCTAATTATACTCTTTTCTCTTCTGTCATGGCCACATCTCTTCGGGAGTTCATTGGGAAGAGCAAGGTACGAGAAATTTTGACTGATGAAATGGAAATGAATCCACCAGGTTTGGGCAACACTAACTATATACACTAGCTCAATTAAGGTTACTGGCATTGATTAATAACTGATAATGCTATATTTACTTACCGTGTGTTTTGAAGTTGAGTGTGGAAGTGTGAGTGTTGGGGTCAGTGGTCCGCCACACTCTTGACCCTGTCCCTTCCACCATCCATGCCCCCTTCCTCTCACTACCATCCTCCACCACCACCCTGTGATGACAACATCGTGTTAATAATACTGTACAGCATATTTCTACATTTATTACTAGAGCTATGTCCACAGCGACAACAGGTCAGGGTAACCACTTAGCCTGTGGTGCATTAAGTAAATAGTTTTCATCCTTTCATCCTCCAAACATGATTGTGGAGCCAATCTACACTTCCCAAGACAGCCATTTTATTGTGGAAAAAAAAAAAAAAAATCCACAAACAAGCCATATTACAATCACCTCTGGTTGTAAAGGATATGACCTTAGTCTTAGAGTGTAAATTTGGACAAAGCATCAACATAACCCTGTATAAAATGAAGATAATAAAAGTGTGAGTGACTGACCTTTGAGGGGCACTCTCAGTGAGGTGCTTGCAGTAGTGTGAAAGACCAAACTGAGCAATCTGGATGGGATAGGTGTATCCGGTGCTCTGCCATTGTGTTGAGATGGGCACCCCTGTTAACCATCACAAACTTAGTACTGTACACATGTTATATCATAACTTTAACCTTTCAACATTGGTTAAAGATGTACTGTATGTATTATTCTCTTTTAAACATCTCAAAATATAATTATACTGAACCCTTTAAGAAGTGTGAACATTTTTGTAAAAATATTGCAATTGAGTAGTATGTCCAAAAGTTACATACATTAAACCCTCAGAGAACCAAACTAAGTAATGTGGTACTATGTCTGATTAAATAGCAAGTCAGGTACAGCCAGCATCTGGACTTTTCCAGTTAATAAAGGGGGGGGGGGCACTGTCTGGATGCTGGATAATCTAGACATTTCTCTCCCAATTTAGACTATTCCCTTCTATTCCAGACTTTTTCTGCCTAATTAGGAAACAGTCCTACTCTGTTCAAGGAGTGAGGTTTAATCAATTTCTGGTGTAATGATGTCCAGTTTAGTGAGAGTTTATTGTACATAATATGCAGTGAGTTAACAACAAGAATGCAAGGTAGGCATGTATAAATAATATACAGTATATGTAAAATAGAGTAAGCATGTGTATATGTGTGTATATTTACAGTACACTACCACAAACTAAAAATTCTACATACTGTACAAATAATAATGAATAACAATAAATGTACAGTACTTCAGAAAAGCATTTATGCTTTATGTGCTATGAATTATACTTATCCTCTAACCCTGTTAAATTCTCCTCCAACAGATCTACAGCAACTATACTCCCTTCCCTTAACAAATCTTCATTGTTATATGAAGTACAGATAGGGTAAGTACAGTTTTGAATAAAAATAATATAATAATATGCATCCTGTAATTACTGAACACACACACACACACACACCTTCAGTAGCAGAGATACACTTGACTCTGTCCCTGGCCTCCACATTGTACAGTTCAAAATTGAGGAAGGTGTTTGTTGGGAGGTATGGAGTGTGTGGCTGGTACACCCGACTGTAGCTATGGGTCCATTCAAACACCTCACGTCCATCACTGCGTTCTTCTACCTGACCATACACCTGTCCAGGGGGATAAAAGGCAAAATTAAAAGTACTGTACTGTCATTATTTTCTCTAGCCAATTGTATACATGGATATGCCTTGAGTCCTGGGATTAGCCACACACACTGCTGCCTGCCAATAAATATGAGCTCTTGACACTCCACTGCTTAAAGTGTCACCAACTGTACGTAAAATTTATACCATAGTTCGCTCGGTATGCCAGTCTCTGAGATTTTAGTTATACAGTATCTTCTATTTCGGAGGTCAGAGTCACCTATCCCACTCTATACCACGTGCCAAGTTACCCACATGAACCAAGCTTTGGCTCACTGGGATCAACCGCTTAGATGTGCATAGACATACACACACAAAGACATACAGACAAATAAGTGCCGCATATTAGTAAGGATATAAATTGCCCTCATCTATTTCCACTTCTACCCATCCAATACCAGGCAGGATCTACATGCTTTTGGTGCCGGCTGTAGACATGTCAGAGGACGGAAAAATAAATATAACCTAAAAAGAAAGAAAGCACAACACGCATCGGAAGAAATTCAGAATAAAAAAAAACTATTGTAATTTATGGATACGGATTTTCCACACGCACTTCCGGTTGCTGTTTAATCTATTATGAATAAGAGTGAACACTATTATAGTTTTATGACCCCTGGTTAGAGAGAGAGAGAGAGAGAGAGAGAGGGGTGGGGGGGTGGGGGGTTAGTAAGAGCAAGAGAGAGAGGGGGGGGGAGCAAGAGAGAGAGGGGGGGGGGAGCAAGAGAGAGAGGGGGGGGGGGGCCATCCAATATTGCCCGAGTCACATACCAAAAACATCTTTATTAATATTACATAACATTCTATCTCTACCCTTCCACCCTCCCCACCATCTCTCTTGAATTTTACGTGAAGAGGAATATACAGTAAGACTTTATCAAATAGGTAATGGTGAGATAGCCTGATCGAATTATTTATAAGAGAGAGAGAGAGAGAGAGAGAGAGAGAGAGAGAGAGAGAGTATCTTAGCAACGGCTAGGTAGTGAAAGCAATATTATTCTATGAACCTTTTTATAAAGGTATTTTCCATTACGTGCTCGCTCTCTCTCTCTCTCTCTCTCTCTCTCTCTCTCTCTCTCTCTCTCTCTCTCCTTCTCTCTGTTCTAAATATTAGTAATAAAAAATATGGAAATTTCAATCAGTAAGAAGATCCTCTCTCATTCGATAACAGTAAATAAAAAAAAAAAAATAATGAACACTAATCTTCCCTTCCTCTTCCCTACAGATAAAAAAAGACTACTAATTTACTCAGTCCTCCCCCCCTCCCCCCCGAAAAAAAACCCTCTGTTAAATATCCGTGATTACGTCTCCTCAAAAGTATAAGTGTTGTCTTATGTTAGTGTTTGGAGAAGCTGGTTAGGTCCAGTTTGCATACAATGTCACAAAATCCCATTAATTTTTTTATATAATTTATATAGATAGTTGCCTGGTAAAGTGCTAGAATATCCTGTTCTCTAAGAAAGTCATTATGAACCGACGATACTGAGATATGTTAATGGAACGTCTATACCAACACAGCAGTAGGAGAAGGAGGTAAAATATTCACAGAATCTGCTTACAACAATCACCTCATTTGATATTATTGTAGGAGAGGTAATACAATCTCTTCAGGAGGGATTATGAGAGAAAGAAATCAATATTGAAAGAAGATATTGTGTTTTGGAATGAAATAGGGAGAGTACGTAATTTGAAAAAAACAGAGAGAATCAATATTGAAAGAAGATATATACTGTATTTTAGAAATAGGTTATTGGACTAACCTCGAAGTAGGATCGGATGAAGGAGAAGGGAACATAGACCTCTGACTCATCCCTCCTACACGACACCTCAGACTCGTGGTTTATGACACAAGGTATCTCACTCAGGCCGCCTCCTCCTCCTCCTCCTCCTCCACCACCACCGACTCCTCCTCCATCACCTTCTTCACCACCGCCGCCGCCACCACCAACAACCTCCTGCGGTACAAAGTTAATAATACATACATGATTGTATAACAGTATAATGTAGAACATACATTTGACACCTTGTGGCTGGGGTGGTGAATGTCAAACTACCCCTCTTTTCCAGCCAATATTTTGGCAATAAATGGATTAAATACTTACAACATATATTTTTATGTTTACATATAACCAAATTAAGACTACTTATTCTGTTATTTATACTCAAAGTTCTAATCCAAATATATTAAATCCGGGTCCATGGATTTATACCACTCTGCTGGACAGCTGCTGGCTTACACCGGTGACCGGCATAAAATTCCATAAATGCTTTGTGGATCTCTCAGTGTAAACATGTATACCTAACACACCCAAAATGTCCCAAATAAAATGAAATTATACCCAAATTTAAACAAATCGTATATATATATATATATATATATATATATATATATATATATATATATATATAGAGAGAAAGAGAGAGAGAGAGAGAGAGAGAGAGAGAAGAGAGAGAGAGAGAGAGAGAGAGAGAGAGAAGGGGGGGCGGGAGAAACATATGCACACTCCACAGAGACATAAGAAAGGAGGGGAAGGAGGAGTGTCGCTGGGGAGAGAAGGAGAAAGACGAAAGAGGAGGAAGAGAGAAAGTAAGGGGAGAGGAGGAGGAAGAGAGAGGCAAGGAGAGGAAGAAAAAGAGAGAAGTGGAAGGAGAGAGAGAGAGAGAAAGTGGGAAGGAGAAGAGAGAGAGAGAAGTGGAAGGAGAAGAGAGAGAGAGAAGTGGAGGAAAAAGAATTGGGAAGTGAAAGAGAGAAAGATTGGGGTAGAAGATAGAAAAAACTGAAAGTGAGAGAGAGAGGGAGTGGGGGTGGGGGGGGGGATTGAGGAAAGGACAAGGGGTGACCAAGGTAACAGGTAACACTTTGAAATGCAGGACCAACAGAACCCAGGATGGACGGAAATATCCACCCACCCCACTACACACACACAGAACAGACAGACATACACCAAAACAATCACACACACACACACTTACAAAATAGAAACGTACACATTCACACTTACAAAATAGCACATACACACACACGGACATACACCAAAACAAACACGAGTACACACACACACACACACACACTTACAAAATCGTATACACACACTGACATACACTAAAACAAACCATACAAAAAAAAAAAAAAAACGTACACACACACACACGGACATACGGTGAATAAAGTATAAGAAAAAGAAAGTAGGAAATTTAGAGGGAATAACGTGAGAAAAAGTATAAATTTAACCAGATACACATGCACCAATTAAACAGTTCATCACGTAAAATTGCACATGTCTAAAATATATACGATAGGTGTCAAAGATAATCACACACTAGATATCTGAACTGGGCGGAAATCTAATGAGTTGTTCTATTTCATTCATTTTAGTTTCAGGAATTCTACGTTACCACCTGTATTAATTCGTATGCCTTTAACCCCACATAATTATACCGTAATTATAAATAAAGTGCCAAATAATTGTGTTATACTACTGTCGGTTAGTTTCCACCTGATCATCATAATATTATATTGTAAAAGACTTATATTGTTGGCCACAGGAATTCGTACGCAGGCTATTTGGAAAGAGAGGTTATTATTCTGGAAGTACTGCAATGAATGGTCTACCAAATGACT
>JAWQEG010002867.1:62500-83008 GCA_033782935.1 Petrolisthes cinctipes | reverse complement strand
GTTGGCTCTGACACGCATACAATAATATGTTGGGGAGAGCCGCCCCCTCCACCTACTTTCACTCATCCACTTGGGAGGGGGCGTTGAGGGGGGGGGGGGCTTAGTTCTCTTTGCATTATAAAATATCTATAGAATTATAATATATCAATCTGCTTATATTTGTGCGTTTATAAGTTTATCTATACAAATTTATACGTTGGTGTGTAAAGGTACTCCACTTTCATATGGACGTATTGCATTAAAATCCTGAACGAAACCTGTGTATAGAATTTAGTAAATGGACTAGAGAGATCGTTTGTACAGATATACAGTATAACATGCATATGTATATAGGAATGCAATAATTGCCTCCATTTACGAAGTTGGAGAGGTCATATTTTTGCATCTGTTTGTCTGTCAATCTGTTTGTAAACACGATATATCAAAAAGTTATGAACTAATATATAGTTTGCTGTGTGTGTGTGTGTGTGTAGTTTGCTATATGGTTGTGACGTGTGTGTGTGTGTGTGTGTAGTGGTTATAGTGTGCATGTACGTAATTATGTATGTGTATGGTGTGTACTGTGCATGCGTGTGTGATTTTGCATACACATATATGTCAAGTCTTTCTAAAAAATGCAATATTTGTTTTTATAACTTTGCTCAATAGTTTGTTTTTTCTTTCCATCAGGTGTAGCGTTTCACTTGTCCTACATAGTAACCTTCTCTCTCTCTCTCTCTCTCTCTCTCTCTCTCTCTCTCTCTCTCTCTCTCTCTCTCTCTCAAGGTCAGGAAAGGCTTCAGAATCCAGGTCGTTTTTTTTTATTCTGGGCCCTCTTGTCAGTCTATTTGATGTATATATGTGTCAATGTATGTATACATGTGTGTACGTATTATTTATGTACACTATGTATGTATTAATATATGCATATGTTTGTAATTATGTGTGAATATGTTTTTTTATCTGTCTCTATATAGTATATTCAGGACCCTGTGATCTTGTATGAAAATTGGAGGCTTCTGATTCCACCTGACTATGCCACGAAACAACCTCCTTCCATGTAGTAGTTGGTGTTGTTTCGTGGCACTATTTGAAGGACTCGTTTACCTATCTCCAATTTTCTGACTACACCACAGGGTCCCTTAACGGTATATATGGATGTACAGTCGGCAGCATAAGTTCGCTTCATTTCCACCTGTGTATGTATTAGCTATAGTGATGCTGTAATACAATTTTAATGCAGAGATGACAGATATAGTTCTCATATGGTAAATTACGTATGTTGTTGGAATAAAAACTGGTTCAGAATTCAACTATCTGGTCATACTAGCAATATTAAGTACATGAGATGGACGCGAATTTATGCTGCCGACTGTACTGTGTATGTATGTATATCTGTACACGAATATATGCTCTCGTTAATGATACCCAAAACCTGTTTCCCTATATTATTGTACAACACACAAACCCGAAATATTTATCATAACATTGTAACTCCCATTGTGTTTATCTCTAGAGGACCAGGCTATAAAAACACAATTCACAAACCCACTCTTGTCAATAATACCATACACGGGTCGACGCTTTTCATTAACGCAAATTTGTGTACACATTTACAACTCGACACGGATATAACGAGGCATTAAATAGTGGTGGTGGTAGTGGTAATAGTGGTGGCGGTAATGGTGGTGGTAATAGTGGTGGCGGTAATGGTGGTGGTAGTGGTAGTAGTGGTGTTGGTGGTGGTAGTGGTAGTGGTGGTGGTAGTGGTAGTGGTGGTGGTGGTGGTAGTGGTAATAGTGGTGGCGGTAATGGTGGTGGTAGTGGTAGTAGTGGTGTTGGTGGTGGTATTGGTAGTGGTGGTGGTAGTGGTGGTGGTAATGGTGGTGGTAGTAGTGGTGGTGTTGGTGGTGGTGGTGGTAGTGGTGGGGGTAATGTTGGTGGTAGTGGTGGGGGTAATGGTGGTGGTAGTAGTGGTGGTGTTGGTGGTGGTGGTGGTGGTAGTAGTGGTGGTGGTGGTGGTGGTGGTGGTGGTGGTAATGGTGGTGGTAGTGGTAGTGGTAGTAGTGGTAGTGGTGGTAGTAGTGGTGGTAGTAGTGGTAGTGGTGGTAGTAGTGGTAGTAGTGGTGGTAGTGGTGGTGGTAGTAGTGGTGGTAGTGGTAGTGGTGGTAGTATTGGTAGTAGTGGTAGTGGTGGTAGTAGTGGTGGTAGTGGTAGTGGTGGTAGTAGTGGTGGTAGTAGTGGTGGTAGTGGTGGTGGTGGTGGTAGTGGTGGTGGTAGTGGTGGTAGTAGTGGTGGTGGTGGTAGTGGTGGTGGTAGTGGTGGTAGTATTGGTGGTAATGGTGGTAGTGGTGGTGGTGGTGGTGGTGGTGGTGGTGGTGGTGGTGATAGTAGTATTGGTGGTGGTGGTGGTGGTGATAGTAGTGGTGGTGGTGGTGGTGGTGGTGGTGGTAGTAGTAGTGGTGTTGGTAGTGGTAGTAGTAGTGGTGTTGGTAGTGGTAGTAGTAGTGGTGTTGGTAGTGGTAGTAGTAGTGCTGGTAGTGGTAGTGGTGGCATCATGGTAGAGGCAGGTCTATACAGTAAACAGAATGATGAGCTGCTAGAATAATAATTGGGATGGGTGGGTGGGTAGCTTAGTTGGGTACCACCATAACTGTTGTCGTGGTGTCAAGCTGCTACAGTGGATGGTATTAATGTATTTACAGTATTGCTGCTGCTGTGTGTCCCCCTCTCACCCAAGGCAGTTTATTGACAGATACAGACAGACAGACAGACAGACAGACAGAGAGTGAGCAAATCCTATGAACCCTAAGCTGTCAATCTAGGGTACTATGAATTTCAAGGACGAGAACAGTAGTAAGCAAAACAAAAAAATAATAAAAACAAATAATAAAAATCCACCTCGTGTTCAAAGAGATAAATGGCCTGATAATTGTTCTTTTTACCCTCCCAATGATAGAAGCAATAACAGAAAAATACGCTGGAAATAAAAACAAACATAAAAACATACATTACGCCACTGAAACAAATCATTGGAAAAAAAAAACAGAAAAAAAAATGGAAAAAACATTACGAACTGAAACAAATCTTTGAAAAAAAAAACAATAAAATAAAAAAACAGGCTGAAAAAAACATTACGAACTGAAACAAATCTTTGGAAAAAACAGTAAAAAAAAAACAGTATAAAAACCACAGAGCTATACACATAGAGCCCGCAACCCCCCCCCCCCCCCTCCTGGCGTGTCACCACCGGAAGTGGGTTGGCGGCCATGATACCTGCCCTTCCCCTCAACCCGCCAGCCTGTTAGATTATGCCAGGGTAAGATATTATTTAATTTATTCGGTCTTTTATTGATGATATGGTATATTAACTACATTATAGTGACTCACAATATATGAATAAGTATTTCTTTAACCGATATATCAGTGAATGGCTGATTAAATATAAATACATTTCGGTTAATAGGTGAAATGAGTTAGATAAACAAAACTATCGTTGGCTCTCATCCACAGTCACCTTCTTATAATATATATATACAACGTACTTAATCTCTATTATGATAAATATTTTATGTTCACATTGTTCAGTATGTATGTATGTCACACTAGAGTAATATGTGTGTATATATGCATGTCACACTAGAATGTGTGTATGCATGTATGTCACACTAGAGTAATATGTATGTATGTATATATGTCACACTAGAGTAATATGTATGTATGTTTGAATGTCACACTAGAGTAATATGTATGTATGTATGTAAGGTAAGTGGAGGGAGAGGGAGACAGATTACAGTTATATATATTTGTCTTGTTTAATAAACCAGTTTAAGTTTAATTTCTTTGCATAATTTTCCGTATGGACATTATCTGAGCCTTGTTAATTGATTTAACAAAACCTGCATAATTAAATAACAAGATACAATGCTTTACAAATCAGGGAAATGTCAATAACTGTGGATAGAAACATACTATATAAGTACAGCTCCGGACAGATCAAGGGTCCACACCCCATCCATCAGCGACTTGGTTTGTTCCTCGTCGGATCTGGTAACAGTTGCAGGTGGAAGGAGGGGGGATGTTAGTGGGAGAGGAGGAGAGAAATGTGGGCGGGGCTATATATAATGTAGAGAAGACGTGTGTCAGGAGGAATGAACCAAGTCGCTGGTGGATGGGGTGTGGACCCTTGATCTGTCTGGAGCTGTACGTACGGGAGTTCAAAGCGCAGAGCTATCTATACACATAGAGCGATCGCCTGTGGTGACACTCCTCCCCTATCTAATAACACAGGGTCGATCACTCTATGTTTGTAGCTCTGTGGTAAAAACATTACGAACTGAAACATGATTGAAAAAAAAACAGTAAAATAAAAAAGTCTGAAAAAAAATTACGAACTGAAATAAATAATTGAAAAAAACAGTAAAATAAAAAACAGGCTGAAAAAACAACGAAATGAACAGAGAACGAAATGAACAGAGAACGAAAGACAAAATTTAACAAATAGATACATAGACAGACAGACAGACAAAAAAAAAAAAAAAAAAAAAATTGCTACGGACACCAAAACGAGAAAATTAAAATAATAGCACCACCACAACACCCACACAAGAAACTACTGAAATAATACCCACATCAGAGATAATACCACCAAGACAACAACAACAACAACAACACCAAGAGAATCATACCCATACCAGAGAAAATACCACCAAGACACCAACAACAACAACAACAACACCAAGGAAATCATACCCATACCAGAGATAATACCACCAAGACAACAACAACAACAACAACAACAACACCAAGGAAATCATACCCATACCAGAGATAATACCACCAAGACAACAACAACAACAACAACAACAACACCAAGGAAATCATACCCATACCAGAGATAATACCACCAAGACAACAACAACAACAACAACAACACCAAGAAAATCATACCCATACCAGAGATAATACCACCAAGACAACAACAACAACAACAACAACACCAAGAAAATCATACCCATACCAGAGATAATACCACCAAGACAACAACAACAACAACAACAACACCAAGGAAATCATACCCATACCAGAGATAATACCACCAAGACAACAACAACAACAACATCACCAAGAAAATCATACCCATACCAGAGATAATACCGCCAAGACAACAACAACAACAACAACAACACCAACACCAAGAAAATCATACCCATACCAGAGATAAAACCGCCAAGACAACTACAACAACAACAACAACAACACCAACACCAAGAAAATCATACCCATACCAGAGATAATACCACCAAGACAACAACAACAACAACAATAACACCAAGAAAATCATACCCATACCAGAGATAATACCACCAAGACAACAACAACAACAACAACACCAACAACAACACCAAGGAAATCATTCCCATACCAGAGATAATACCGCCAAGACAACAACAACAACAACAACACCAAGAAAATCATACCCATACCAGAGATAATACCGCCAAGACAACAACAACAACAACAACAACAACACCAAGGAAATCATACCCATACCAGAGATAATACCGCCAAGACAACAACAACAACAACAACAACAACACCAAGGAAATCATACCCATACCAGAGATAATACCGCCAAGACAACAACAACAACAACAACAACAACAACAACACCAAGGAAATCATACCCATACCAGAGATAATACCGCCAAGACAACAACAACAACAACAACAACAACAACAACACCAAGGAAATCATACCCATACCAGAGATAATACCGCCTAGACAACAACAACAACAACAACACCAAGGAAATCATACCCATACCAGAGATAATACCGCCAAGACAACAACAACAACAACAACAACAACACCAAGGAAATCATACCCATACCAGAGATAATACCGCCAAGACAACAACAACAACAACAACAACAACACCAAGGAAATCATACCCATACCAGAGATAATACCGCCTAGACAACAACAACAACAACAACACCAAGGAAATCATACCCATACCAGAGATAATACCGCCAAGACAACAACAACAACAACAACAACAACAACACCAAGGAAATCATACCCATACCAGAGATAATACCGCCAAGACAACAACAACAACAACAACAACAACACCAAGGAAATCATACCCATACCAGAGATAATACCGCCAAGACAACAACAACAACAACAACACCAAGGAAATCATACACATACCAGAGATAATACCACCAAAACAACAACAACAACACCAAGGAAATCATACCCATACCAGAGATAATACCGCCTAGACAACAACAACAACAACAACAACAACACCAAGGAAATCATACCCATACCAGAGATAATACCGCCAAGACAACAACAACAATAACAACAACAACACCAAGGAAATCATACCCATACCAGAGATAATACCACCAAGACAACAACAACAACAACAACAACAACACCAAGGAAATCATACCCATACCAGAGATAATACCGCCAAGACAACAACAACAACAACAACAACAACACCAAGGAAATCATACCCATACCAGAGATAATACCGCCAAGACAACAACAACAACAACAACAACAACAACAACACCAAGGAAATCATACCCATACCAGAGATAATACCGCCAAGACAACAACAACAACAACAACAACAACAACAACAACACCAAGGAAATCATACCCATACCAGAGATAATACCGCCAAGACAACAACAACAACAACAACAACAACAACAAGGAAATCATACCCATACCAGAGATAATACCGCCAAGACAACAACAACAACAACAACAACAACACCAAGGAAATCATACCCATACCAGAGATAATACCGCCTAGACAACAACAACAACAACAACAACAACAACAAGGAAATCATACCCATACCAGAGATAATACCACCAAGACAACAACAACAACAACACCAAGAAAATCATACCCATACCAGAGATAATACCGCCAAGACAACAACAACAACAACAACAACAACAACAACACCAAGGAAATCATACCCATACCAGAGATAATACTGCCAAGACAACAACAACAACAACAACACCAAGGAAATCATACCCATACCAGAGATAATACCACCAAAACAACAACAACAACACCAAGGAAATCATACCCATACCAGAGATAATACCGCCAAGACAACAACAACAACAACAACAACAACACCAAGGAAATCATACCCATACCAGAGATAATACCACCAAGACAACAACAACAACAACAACAACACCAAGGAAATCATACCCATACCGGAGATAATACCGCCAAGACAACAACAACAACAACAACAACAACACCAAGGAAATCATACCCATACCAGAGATAATACCGCCAAGACAACAACAACAACAACAACACCAAGGAAATCATACCCATACCAGAGATAATACCGCCAAGACAACAACAACAACAACAACAACAACAACACCAAGGAAATCATACCCATACCAGAGATAATACCGACAAGACAACAACAACAACAACAACAACAACACCAAGGAAATCATACCCATACCAGAGATAATACCGCCAAGACAACAACAACAACAACAACAACAACACCAAGGAAATCATACCCATACCAGAGATAATACCGCCTAGACAACAACAACAACAACAACAACAACACCAAGGAAATCATACCCATACCAGAGATAATACCGCCAAGACAACAACAACAACAACAACAACAACACCAAGGAAATCATACCCATACCAGAGATAATACCGCCAAGACAACAACAACAACAACAACAACAACAACACCAAGGAAATCATACCCATACCAGAGATAATACCGCGAAAACAACAACAACAACAACAACAACAACACCAAGGAAATCATACCCATACCAGAGATAATACCGCCAAGACAACAACAACAACAACAACACCAAGGAAATCATACCCATACCAGAGATAATACCGCCAAGACAACAACAACAAGAACAACAACAACAACACCAAGGAAATCATACCCATACCAGAGATAATACCGCCAAGACAACAACAACAAAAACAACAACAACACCAAGGAAATCATACCCATACCAGAGATAATACCGCCAAGACAACAACAACAACAACAACAACAACACCAAGGAAATCATACCCATACCAGAGATAATACCGCCAAGACAACAACAACAACAACAACAACAACAACACCAAGAAAATCATACCCATACCAGAGATAATACCGCCAAGACAACAACAACAACAACAACAACAACAACACCAAGGAAATCATACCCATACCAGAGATAATACCGCCTAGACAACAACAACAACAACAACACCAAGGAAATCATACCCATACCAGAGATAATACCGCCAAGACAACAACAACAACAACAACAACAACACCAAGGAAATCATACATATACCAGAGATAATACCACCAAGACAACAACAACAACAACAACAACACCAAGGAAATCATACCCATACCAGAGATAATACCACCAAGACAACAACAACAACAACAACAACAACACCAAGGAAATCATACCCATACCAGAGATAATACCGCCAAGACAACAACAACAACAACAACAACAACAACACCAAGGAAATCATACCCATACCAGAGATAATACCGCCAAGACAACAACAACAACAACAACAACACCAAGAAAATCATACCCATACCAGAGATAATACCGCCAAGACAACAACAACAACAACAACAACAACACCAAGGAAATCATACCCATACCAGAGATAATACCGCCAAGACAACAACAACAACAACAACACCAACACCAAGAAAATCATACCCATACCAGAGATAATACCACCAAGACAACAACAACAACAACAACAACAACACCAAGGAAATCATACCCATACCAGAGATAATACCGCCAAGAAAACAACAACAACAACAACAACACCAACACCAAGAAAATCATACCCATACCAGAGATAATACCGCCAAGACAACAACAACAACAACAACAACAACACCAACACCAAGAAAATCATACCCATACCAGAGATAATACCACCAAGATAACAACAACATCAACAATAACACCAAGAAAATCATACCCATACCAGAGATAATACCACCAAGACAACAACAACAACAACAACACCAACAACAACACCAAGGAAATCATACCCATACCAGAGATAATAGCGCCAAGACAACAACAACAACAACAACACCAAGGAAATCATACCCATACCAGAGATAATACCGCCAAGACAACAACAACAACAACAACTCCAAGGAAATCATACCCATACCAGAGATAATACCGCCAAGACAACAACAACAACAACAACAACACCAAGGAAATCATACCCATACCATAGATAATACCACCAAGACAACAACAACAACAACAACAACAACAACACCAAGGAAATCATACTCATACCAGAGATAATACCGCCAAGACAACAACAACAACAACAACACCAAGGAAATCATACCCATACCAGAGATAATACCGCCAAGACAACAACAACAACAACAACAACAACACATAGGAAATCATACCCATACCAGAGATAATACCACCAAGACAACAACAACAACAACAACAACACCAAGGAAATCATACCCATACCAGAGACAATACCACCAAGACAACAACAACAACAACAACAACAACACCAAGGAAATCATACCCATACCAGAGATAATACCGCCAAGACAACAACAACAACAACAACAACAACACCAAGGAAATCATACCCATACCAGAGATAATACCGCCAAGACAACAACAACAACAACAACAACAACACCAAGGAAATCATACCCATACCAGAGATAATACCGCCTAGACAACAACAACAACAACAACACCAAGGAAATCATATCCATACCAGAGATAATACCGCCAAGACAACAACAACAACAACAACACCAAGGAAATCATACCCATACCAGAGATAATACCGCCAAGACAACAACAACAACAACAACACCAAGGAAATCATACCCATACCAGATATAATACCGCCAAGACAACAACAACAACAACAACACTAAGGAAATCATACCCATACCAGAGATAATACCACCAAGACAACAACAACAACAACAACAACAACAACACCAAGGAAATCATACTCATACTAGAGATAATACCGCCAAGACAACAACAACAACAACAACACCAAGAAAATCATACCCATACCAGAGATAATACCACCAAGACAACAACAACAAAAACAACAACAACACCAAGGAAATCATACCCATACCAGAGATAATACCACCAAGACAACAACAACAACAACAACAACACCAAGGAAATCATACCCATACCAGAGATAATACCGCCAAGACAACAACAACAACAACAACAACAACACCAAGGAAATCATACCCATACCAGAGATAATACCGCCTAGACAACAACAACAACAACAACACCAAGGAAATCATACCCATACCAGAGATAATACCACCAAGACAACAACAACAACAACAACACCAAGGAAATCATAACCATACCAGAGATAATACCGCCAAGACAACAACAACAACAACAACACCAAGAAAATCATACCCATACCAGAGATAATACCGCCAAGACAACAACAACAACAACAACAACAACACCAAGGAAATCATACCCATACCAGAGATAATACCGCCAAGACAACAACAACAACAACAACACCAACACCAAGAAAATCATACCCATACCAGAGATAATACCACCAAGACAACAACAACAACAACAACAACAACAACACCAAGGAAATCATACCCATACCAGAGATAATACCGCCAAGACAACAACAACAACAACAACAACAACACCAACACCAAGAAAATCATACCCATACCAGAGATAATACCACCAAGACAACAACAACAACAACAATAACACCAAGAAAATCATACCCATACCAGAGATAATACCACCAAGACAACAACAACAACAACAACACCAACAACACCAAGGAAATCATTCCCATACCAGAGATAATACCGCCAAGACAACAACAACAACAACAACACCAAGGAAATCATACCCATACCAGAGATAATACCGCCAAGACAACAACAACAACAACAACACCAAGGAAATCATACCCATACCAGAGATAATACCGCCAAGACAACAACAACAACAACAACAACAACACCAAGGAAATCATACCCATACCAGAGATAATACCACCAAGACAACAACAACAACAACAACAACAACACCAAGGAAATCATACTCATACCAGAGATAATACCGCCAAGACAACAACAACAACAACAACACCAAGGAAATCATACCCATACCAGAGATAATACCGCCAAGACAACAACAACAACAACAACAACAACACCAAGGAAATCATACCCATACCAGAGATAATACCACCAAGACAACAACAACAACAACAACACCAAGGAAATCATACCCATACCTGAGATAATACCACCAAGACAACAACAACAACAACAACAACAACACCAAGGAAATCATACCCATAACAGAGATAATACCGCCAAGACAACATCAACAACAACAACACCAAGGAAATCATACCAATACCAGAGATAATACCGCCTAGACAACAACAACAACAACAAGAACAACACCAAGGAAATCATACCCATACCAGAGATAATACCGCCAAGACAACAAAAACAACAACAACAACAACACCAAGGAAATCATACCCATACCAGAGATAATACCGCCAAGACAACAACAACAACAACAACAACAACACCAAGGAAATCATACCCATACCAGAGATAATACCGCCAAGACAACAACAACAACTCCAAGGAAATCATACCCATACCAGAGATAATACCGCCAAGACAACAACAACAACAACAACACCAAGGAAATCATACCCATACCAGAGATAATACCGCCAAGACAACAACAACAACAACAACAACAACACCAAGGAAATCATACCCATACCAGAGATAAAATCACCAAGACAACAACAACAACAACAACACCAAGGAAATCATACCCATACCAGAGATAATACCGCCTAGACAACAACAACAACAACAACACCAAGGAAATCATACCCATACCAGAGATAATACCGCCAAGACAACAACAACAACAACAACAACAACACCAAGGAAATCATACATATACCAGAGATAATACCACCAAGACAACAACAACAACAACAACAACAACACCAAGGAAATCATACCCATACCAGAGATAATACCACCAAGACAACAACAACAACAACAACACCAAGGAAATCATACCCATACCAGAGATAATACCGCCAAGACAACAACAACAACAACAACAACAACACCAAGGAAATCATACCCATACCAGAGATAATACCGCCAAGACAACAACAACAACAACAACAACAACAACACCAAGAAAATCATACCCATACCAGAGATAATACCGCCAAGACAACAACAACAACAACAACAACAACACCAAGGAAATCATACCCATACCAGAGATAATACCGCCAAGACAACAACAACAACAACAACACCAACACAAAGAAAATCATACCCATACCAGAGATAATACCACCAAGACAACAACAACAACAACAACAACAACACCAAGGAAATCATACCCATACCAGAGATAATACCACCAAGACAACAATAACAACAACAACAACACCAACACCAAGAAAATCATACCCATACCAGAGATAATACCGCCAAGACAACAACAACAACAACAACAACAACACCAACACCAAGAAAATCATACCCATACCAGAGATAATACCACCAAGATAACAACAACAACAACAATAACACCAAGAAAATCATACCCATACCAGAGATAATACCACCAAGACAACAACAACAACAACAACACCAACAACAACACCAAGGAAATCATACCCATACCAGATATAATACCGCCAAGACAACAACAACAACAACAACACCAAGGAAATCATACCCATACCAGAGATAATACCGCCAAGACAACAACAACAACAACAACACCAAGGAAATCATACCCATACCAGAGATAATACCGCCAAGACAACAACAACAACAACAACAACAACACCAAGGAAATCATACCCATACCAGAGATAATACCACCAAGACAACAACAACAACAACAACAACACCAAGGAAATCATACTCATACCAGAGATAATACCGCCAAGACAACAACAACAACAACAACACCAAGGAAATCATACCCATACCAGAGATAATACCGCCAAGACAACAACAACAACAACAACAACAACACATAGGAAATCATACCCATACCAGAGATAATACCACCAAGACAACAACAACAAAAACAACAACAACACCAAGGAAATCATACCCATACCAGAGATAATACCACCAAGACAACAACAACAACAACAACAACACCAAGGAAATCATACCCATACCAGAGATAATACCGCCAAGACAACAACAACAACAACAACAACAACACCAAGGAAATCATACCCATACCAGAGATAATACCGCCTAGACAACAACAACAACAACAACACCAAGGAAATCATACCCATACCAGAGATAATACCACCAAGACAACAACAACAACAACAACACCAAGGAAATCATAACCATACCAGAGATAATACCGCCAAGACAACAACAACAACAACAACAACAACAACAACACCAAGAAAATCATACCCATACCAGAGATAATACCGCCAAGACAACAACAACAACAACAACAACAACACCAAGGAAATCATACCCATACCAGAGATAATACCGCCAAGACAACAACAACAACAACAACACCAACACCAAGAAAATCATACCCATACCAGAGATAATACCACCAAGACAACAACAACAACAACAACAACAACAACACCAAGGAAATCATACCCATACCAGAGATAATACCGCCAAGACAACAACAACAACAACAACAACAACACCAACACCAAGAAAATCATACCCATACCAGAGATAATACCACCAAGACAACAACAACAACAACAATAACACCAAGAAAATCATACCCATACCAGAGATAATACCACCAAGACAACAACAACAACAACAACACCAACAACACCAAGGAAATCATTCCCATACCAGAGATAATACCGCCAAGACAACAACAACAACAACAACACCAAGGAAATCATACCCATACCAGAGATAATACCGCCAAGACAACAACAACAACAACATCACCAAGGAAATCATACCCATACCAGAGATAATACTGCCAAGACAACAACAACAACAACAACAACAACACCAAGGAAATCATACCCATACCAGAGATAATACCACCAAGACAACAACAACAACAACAACAACAACAACACCAAGAAAATCATACCCATACCAGAGATAATACCGCCAAGACAACAACAACAACAACAACAACAACACCAAGGAAATCATACCCATACCAGAGATAATACCGCCAAGACAACAACAACAACAACAACACCAACACCAAGAAAATCATACCCATACCAGAGATAATACCACCAAGACAACAACAACAACAACAACAACAACAACACCAAGGAAATCATACCCATACCAGAGATAATACCGCCAAGACAACAACAACAACAACAACAACAACAACACCAACACCAAGAAAATCATACCCATACCAGAGATAATACCGCCAAGACAACAACAACAACAACAACACCAAGGAAATCATACCCATACCAGAGATAATACCGCCAAGACAACAACAACAACAACAACAACAACACCAAGGAAATCATACCCATACCAGAGATAATACCACCAAGACAACAACAACAACAACAACACCAAGGAAATCATACCCATACCTGAGATAATACCACCAAGACAACAACAACAACAACAACAACAACACCAAGGAAATCATACCCATAACAGAGATAATACCGCCAAGACAACATCAACAACAACAACACCAAGGAAATCATACCAATACCAGAGATAATACCGCCTAGACAACAACAACAACAACAACAACAACACCAAGGAAATCATACCCATACCAGAGATAATACCGCCAAGACAACAAAAACAACAACAACAACAACAACACCAAGGAAATCATACCCATACCAGAGATAATACCGCCAAGACAACAACAACAACAACAACAACAACACCAAGGAAATCATACCCATACCAGAGATAATACCGCCAAGACAACAACAACAACAACAACACCAAGGAAATCATACCCATACCAGAGATAATACCGCCAAGACAACAACAACAACAACAACACCAAGGAAATCATACCCATACCAGAGATAATACTGCCAAGACAACAACAACAAAAACAACACCAACACAAAGAAAATCATACCCATACCAGAGATAATACCACCAAGACAACAACAACAACAACAACAACAACACCAAGGAAATCATACCCATACCAGAGATAATACCGCCAAGACAACAACAACAACAACAACAACACCAACACCAAGAAAATCATACCCATACCAGAGATAATACCGCCAAGACAACAACAACAACAACAACAACAACACCAACACCAAGAAAATCATACCCATACCAGAGATAATACCACCAAGATAACAACAACAACAACAATAACACCAAGAAAATCATACCCATACCAGAGATAATACCACCAAGACAACAACAACAACAACAACACCAACAACAACACCAAGGAAATCATACCCATACCAGAGATAATACCGCCAAGACAACAACAACAACAACAACACCAAGGAAATCATACCCATACCAGAGATAATACCGCCAAGACAACAACAACAACAACAACACCAAGGAAATCATACCCATACCAGAGATAATACCGCCAAGACAACAACAACAACAACAACAACAACACCAAGGAAATCATACCCATACCAGAGATAATACCACCAAGACAACAACAACAACAACAACAACAACACCAAGGAAATCATACCCATAACAGAGATAATACCGCCAAGACAACAACAACAACAACAACAACACCAAGGAAATCATACCCATACCAGAGATAATACCGCCTAGACAACAACAACAACAACACCAAGGAAATCATACCCATACCAGAGATAATACCGCCAAGACAACAACAACAACAACAACAACAACAACAACAACACCAAGGAAATCATACCCATACCAGAGATAATACCGCCAAGACAACAACAACAACAACAACAACAACAACAACACCAAGGAAATCATACCCATACCAGAGATAATACCGCCAAGACAACAACAACAACAACAACAACAACAACAACAACACCAAGGAAATCATACCCATTTTAGAGATAATACCGCCAAGACAACAACAACAACAACAACAACAACACCAAGGAAATCATACCTATACCAGAGATAATACCGCCAAGACAACAACAACAACAACAACACCAAGGAAATCATACCCATACCAGAGATAATACCACCAAGACAACAACAACAACAACAACAACAACAACAACACCAAGGAAATCATACTCATACCAGAGATAATACCGCCAAGACAACAACAACAACAACAACACCAAGAAAATCATACCCATACCAGAGATAATACCGCCAAGACAACAACAACAAAAACAACAACAACACCAAGAAAATCATACCCATACCAGAGATAATACCACCAAGACAACAACAACAACAACAACAACAACACCAAGGAAATCATACCCATACCAGAGATAATACCGCCAAGACAACAACAACAACAACAACAACAACACCAAGGAAATCATACCCATACCAGAGATAATACCGCCTAGACAACAACAACAACAACAACACCAAGGAAATCATACCCATACCAGAGATAATACCACCAAGACAACAACAACAACAACAACACCAAGGAAATCATACCCATACCAGAGATAATACCGCCAAGACAACAACAACAACAACAACAACAACAACAACAACACCAAGAAAATCATACCCATACCAGAGATAATACCGCCAAGACAACAACAACAACAACAACAACACCAAGGAAATCATACCCATACCAGAGATAATACCGCCAAGACAACAACAACAACAACAACACCAACACCAAGAAAATCATACCCATACCAGAGATAATACCACCAAGACAACAACAACAACAACAACAACAACAACACCAAGGAAATCATACCCATACCAGAGATAATACCGCCAAGACAACAACAACAACAACAACAACAACACCAACACCAAGAAAATCATACCCATACCAGAGATAATACCACCAAGACAACAACAACAACAACAATAACACCAAGAAAATCATACCCATACCAGAGATAATACCACTAAGACAACAACAACAACAACAACACCAACAACAACACCAAGGAAATCATTCCCATACCAGAGATAATACCGCCAAGACAACAACAACAACAACACCAAGGAAATCATACCCATACCAGAGATAATACCGCCAAGACAACAACAACAACAACAACACCAAGGAAATCATACCCATACCAGAGATAATACCGCCAAGACAACAACAACAACAACAACAACAGCACCAAGGAAATCATACCCATACCAGAGATAATACCACCAAGACAACAACAACAACAACAACAACAACACCAAGGAAATCATACTCATACCAGAGATAATACCGCCAAGACAACAACAACAACAACAACACCAAGGAAATCATACCCATACCAGAGATAATACCGCCAAGACAACAACAACAACAACAACAACAACAACAACACCAAGGAAATCATACCCATACCAGAGATAATACCACCAAGACAACAACAACAACAACAACAACAACACCAAGGAAATCATACCCATACCAGAGATAATACCACCAAGACAACAACAACAACAACAACAACAACACCAAGGAAATCATACCCATACCAGAGATAATACCGCCAAGACAACATCAACAACAACAACACCAAGGAAATCATACCAATACCAGAGATAATACCGCCTAGACAACAACAACAACAACAACACCAAGGAAATCATACCCATACCAGAGATAATACCGCCAAGACAACAAAAACAACAACAACAACAACACCAAGGAAATCATACCCATACCAGAGATAATACCGCCAAGACAACAACAACAACAACAACAACAACACCAAGGAAATCATACCCATACCAGAGATAATACCGCCAAGACAACAACAACAACAACAACAACACCAAGGAAATCATACCCATACCAGAGATAATACCGCAAAGACAACAACAACAACAACAACACCAAGGAAATCATACCCATACCAGAGATAATACCGCCAAGACAACAACAACAACAACAACAACAACACCAAGGAAATCATACCCATACCAGAGATAAAACCACCAAGACAACAACAACAACAACAACAACAACACCAAGGAAATCATACTCATACCAGAGATAATACCGCCAAGACAACAACAACAACAACAACACCAAGAAAATCATACCCATACCAGAGATAATACCGCCAAGACAACAACAACAAAAACAACAACAACACCAAGGAAATCATACCCATACCAGAGATAATACCACCAAGACAACAACAACAACAACAACAACAACACCAAGGAAATCATACCCATACCAGAGATAATACCGCCAAGACAACAACAACAACAACAACACCACCAAGGAAATCATACCCATACCAGAGATAATACCGCCAAGACAACAACAACAACAACAACACCAAGGAAATCATGCCCATACCAGAGATAATACCGCCAAGACAACAACAACAACAACAACAACAACAACACCAAGGAAATTATACCCATACCAGAGATAATACCGCCAAGACAACAACAACAACAACAACAACAACACCAACACCAAGAAAATCATACCCATACCAGAGATAATACCACCAAGACAACAACAACAACAACAATAACACCAAGAAAATCATACCTATACCAGAGATAATACCACCAAGACAACAACAACAACAACAACACCAACAACAACACCAAGGAAATCATTCCCATACCAGAGATAATACCGCCAAGACAACAACAACAACAACAACACCAAGAAAATCATACCCATACCAGAGATAATACCGCCAAGACAACAACAACAACAACAACAATAACAACACCAAGGAAATCATACCCATACCAGAGATAATACCGCCAAGACAACAACAACAACAACAACAACAACAACAACACCAAGGAAATCATACCCATACCAGAGATAATACCGCCAAGACAACAACAACAACAACAACAACAACACCAAGGAAATCATACCCATACCAGAGATAATACCGCCAAGACAACAACAACAACAACAACAACAACAACACCAAGGAAATCATACCCATACCAGAGATAATACCACCAAGACAACAACAACAACAACAACAACACCAAGGAAATCATACCCATACCAGAGATAATACCACCAAGACAACAACAACAACAACAACACCAAGGAAATCATACCCATACCAGAGATAATACCACCAAGACAACAACAACAACAACAACAACAACACCAAGGAAATCATACCCATACCAGAGATAATACCGCCAAGACAACAACAACAACAACAACAACAACAACAAGGAAACCATACCCATACCAGAGATAATACCGCCTAGACAACAACAACAACAACAACACCAAGGAAATCATACCCATACCAGAGATAATACCGCCAAGACAACAACAACAACAACAACAACAACAACAACACCAAGGAAATCATACCCATACCAGAGATAATGCCGCCAAGACAACAACAACAACAACAACAACAACAACAACACCAAGGAAATCATACCCATACCAGAGATAATACCGCCAAGACAACAACAACAACAACAACAACAACAACAACACCAAGGAAATCATACCCATACCAGAGATAATACCGCCAAGACAACAACAACAACAACAACAACAACACCAAGGAAATCATACCCATACCAGAGATAATACCGCCAAGACAACAACAACAACAACAACAACAACAACAACACCAAGGAAATCATACCCATACCAGAGATAATACCGCCAAGACAACAACAACAACAACAACAACAACAACACCAAGGAAATCATACCCATACCAGAGATAATACCGCCAAGACAACAACAACAACAACAACAACAACAACAACACCAAGGAAATCATACCCATACCATAGATAATACCGCCAAGACAACAACAACAACAACAACAACAACAACAACACCAAGGAAATCATACCCATACCAGAGATAATACCGCCAAGACAACAACAACAACAACAACAACAACAACACCAAGGAAATCATACCCATACCAGAGATAATACCGCCAAGACAACAACAACAACAACAACAACACCAAGGAAATCATACCCATACCAGAGATAATACCGCCAAGACAACAACAACAACAACAACAACAACACCAAGGAAATCATACCCATACCAGAGATAATACCGCCAAGACAACAAAAACAACAACAACACCAAGGAAATCATACCCATACCAGAGATAATACCGCCAAGACAACAACAACAACAACAACAACAACAACAACAAGGAAATCATACCCATACCAGAGATA
>JAWQEG010002867.1:55000-57500 GCA_033782935.1 Petrolisthes cinctipes | reverse complement strand
AACAACACCAAGAAAATCATACCCATACCAGAGATAATACCGCCAAGACAACAACAACAAAAACAACAACAACACCAAGGAAATCATACCCATACCAGAGATATTACCGCCAAGACAACAACAACAACAACAACACCAAGGAAATCATACCCATACCAGAGATAATACCGCCAAGACAACAACAACAACAACAACAACAACAACACCAAGGAAATTATACCCATACCAGAGATAATACCGCCAAGACAACAACAACAACAACAACAACAACACCAACACCAAGAAAATCATACCCATACCAGAGATAATACCACCAAGACAACAACAACAACAACAATAACACCAAGAAAATCATACCCATACCAGAGATAATACCGCCAAGACAACAACAACAACAAATACAACAACACCAACACCAAGAAAATCATACCCATACCAGAGATAATACCACCAAGACAACAACAACAACAACAATAACACCAAGGAAATCATTCCCATACCAGAGATAATACCGCCAAGACAACAACAACAACAACAACACCAAGAAAATCATACCCATACCAGAGATAATACCGCCAAGACAACAACAACAACAACAACAACAACAACACCAAGGAAATCATACCCATACCAGAGATAATACCGCCAAGACAACAACAACAACAACAACAACAACAACAACACCAAGGAAATCATACCCATACCAGAGATAATACCGCCAAGACAACAACAACAACAACAACAACAACACCAAGGAAATCATACCCATACCAGAGATAATACCGCCAAGACAACAACAACAACAACAACAACAACACCAAGGAAATCATACCCATACCAGAGATAATACCACCAAGACAACAACAACAACAACAACAACAACACCAAGGAAATCATACCCATACCAGAGATAATACCACCAAGACAACAACAACAACAACAACAACAACACCAAGGAAATCATACCCATACCAGAGATAATACCACCAAGACAACAACAACAACAACAACAACAACACCAAGGAAATCATACCCATACCAGAGATAATACCGCCAAGACAACAACAACAACAACAACAACAACAACAAGGAAACCATACCCATACCAGAGATAATACCGCCTAGACAACAACAACAACAACAACACCAAGGAAATCATACCCATACCAGAGATAATACCGCCAAGACAACAACAACAACAACAACAACAACAACAACACCAAGGAAATCATACCCATACCAGAGATAATACCGCCAAGACAACAACAACAACAACAACAACAACACCAAGGAAATCATACCCATACCAGAGATAATACCGCCAAGACAACAACAACAACAACAACAACAACAACAACACCAAGGAAATCATACCCATACCAGAGATAATACCGCCAAGACAACAACAACAACAACAACAACAACAACAACACCAAGGAAATCATACCCATACCAGAGATAATACCGCCAAGACAACAACAACAACAACAACAACAACACCAAGGAAATCATACCCATACCAGAGATAATACCGCCAAGACAACAACAACAACAACAACAACAACAACAACACCAAGGAAATCATACCCATACCATAGATAATACCGCCAAGACAACAACAACAACAACAACAACAACAACAACACCAAGGAAATCATACCCATACCAGAGATAATACCGCCAAGACAACAACAACAACAACAACAACAACAACAACACCAAGGAAATCATACCCATACCAGAGATAATACCGCCAAGACAACAACAACAACAACAACAACACCAAGGAAATCATACCCATACCAGAGATAATACCGCCAAGACAACAACAACAACAACAACAACAACACCAAGGAAATCATACCCATACCAGAGATAATACCGCCAAGACAACAAAAACAACAACAACACCAAGGAAATCATACCCATACCAGAGATAATACCGCCAAGACAACAACAACAACAACAACAACAACAACAAGGAAATCATACCCATACCAGAGATAATACCACCAAGACAACAACAACAACAACAACAACACCAAGAAAATCATACCCATACCAGAGATAATACCGCCAAGACAACAACAACAACAACAACACCAAGGAAATCATACCCATACCAGAGATAATACCGCCAAGACAACAACAACAACAACAACACCAAGGAAATCATACCCATACCAGAGATAATACCACCAAAACAACAACAACAACACCAAGGAAATCATACCCATACCAGAGATAATACCGCCAAGACAACAACAACAACAACAACACCAAGGAAATCATACCCATACCAGAGATAATACCACCAAGACAACAACAACAACAACAACAACAACACCAAGGAAATCATACCCATACCAGAGATAAGACAACAACAACAACAACAACAACAACAACACCAAGGAAATCATACCCATACCGGAGATAATACCGCCAAGACAACAACAACAACAACAACAACAACAACAAGGAAATCATACCCATACCAGAG
>JAWQEG010002867.1:0-52500 GCA_033782935.1 Petrolisthes cinctipes | reverse complement strand
AGAGATAATACCGCCAAGACAACAACAACAACAACACCAAGGAAATCATACCCATACCAGAGATAATACCGCCAAGACAACAACAACAACAACAACACCAAGGAAATCATACCCATACCAGAGATAATACCGCCAAGACAACAACAACAGCAACAACAACAACACCAAGGAAATCATACCCATACCAGAGATAATACCACCAAGACAACAACAACAACAACAACAACAACACCAAGGAAATCATACTCATACCAGAGATAATACCACCAAGACAACAACAACAACAACAACACCAAGGAAATCATACCCATACCAGAGATAATACCGCCAAGACAACAACAACAACAACAACAACAACAACACCAAGGAAATCATACCCATACCAGAGATAATACCACCAAGACAACAACAACAACAACAACAACAACACCAAGGAAATCATACCCATACCAGAGATAATACCACCAAGACAACAACAACAACAACAACAACAACACCAAGGAAATCATACCCATACCAGAGATAATACCGCCAAGACAACATCAACAACAACAACACCAAGGAAATCATACCAATACCAGAGATAATACCGCCAAGACAACAACAACAACAACAACACCAAGGAAATCATACCCATACCAGAGATAATACCGCCAAGACAACAAAAACAACAACAACAACAACACCAAGGAAATCATACCCATACCAGAGATAATACCGCCAAGACAACAACAACAACAACAACAACAACACCAAGGAAATCATACCCATACCAGAGATAATACCGCCAAGACAACAACAACAACAACAACAACACCAAGGAAATCATACCCATACCAGAGATAATACCGCAAAGACAACAACAACAACAACAACACCAAGGAAATCATACCCATACCAGAGATAATACCGCCAAGACAACAACAACAACAACAACAACAACACCAAGGAAATCATACCCATACCAGAGATAAAACCACCAAGACAACAACAACAACAACAACAACAACACCAAGGAAATCATACCCATACCAGAGATAATACCGCCAAGACAACAACAACAACAACAACACCAAGAAAATCATACCCATACCAGAGATAATACCGCCAAGACAACAACAACAAAAACAACAACAACACCAAGGAAATCATACCCATACCAGAGATAATACCACCAAGACAACAACAACAACAACAACAACAACACCAAGGAAATCATACCCATACCAGAGATAATACCGCCAAGACAACAACAACAACAACAACAACAACACCAAGGAAATCATACCCATACCAGAGATAATACCGCCAAGACAACAACAACAACACCACCAAGGAAATCATACCCATACCAGAGATAATACCGCCAAGACAACAACAACAACAACAACACCAAGGAAATCATACCCATACCAGAGATAATACCGACAAGACAACAACAACAACAACAACAACAACAACACCAAGGAAATCATACCAATACCAGAGATAATACTGCCAAGACAACAACAACAACAACAACAACAACACCAACACCAAGAAAATCATACCCATACCAGAGATAATACCACCAAGACAACAACAACAACAACAATAACACCAAGAAAATCATACCCATACCAGAGATAATACCACCAAGACAACAACAACAACAACAACACCAACAACAACACCAAGGAAATCATTCCCATACCAGAGATAATACCGCCAAGACAACAACAACAACAACAACACCAAGAAAATCATACCCATACCAGAGATAATACCGCCAAGACAACAACAACAACAACAACAACAACAACACCAAGGAAATCATACCCATACCAGAGATAATACCGCCAAGACAACAACAACAACAACAACAACAACAACACCAAGGAAATCATACCCATACCAGAGATAATACCGCCAAGACAACAACAACAACAACAACAACAACACCAAGGAAATCATACCCATACCAGAGATAATACCGCCAAGACAACAACAACAACAACAACAACAACACCAAGGAAATCATACCCATACCAGAGATAATACCACCAAGACAACAACAACAACAACAACAACAACACCAAGGAAATCATACCCATACCAGAGATAATACCACCAAGACAACAACAACAACAACAACAAAAACACCAAGGAAATCATACCCATACCAGAGATAATACCACCAAGACAACAACAACAACAACAACAACAACACCAAGGAAATCATACCCATACCAGAGATAATACCGCCAAGACAACAACAACAACAACAACAACAACAACAAGGAAACCATACCCATACCAGAGATAATACCGCCTAGACAACAACAACAACAACAACACCAAGGAAATCATACCCATACCAGAGATAATACCGCCAAGACAACAACAACAACAACAACAACAACAACAACACCAAGGAAATCATACCCATACCAGAGATAATACCGCCAAGACAACAACAACAACAACAACAACAACAACAACACCAAGGAAATCATACCCATACCAGAGATAATACCGCCAAGACAACAACAACAACAACAACAACAACAACACCAAGGAAATCATACCCATACCAGAGATAATACCGCCAAGACAACAACAACAACAACAACAACAACAACACCAAGGAAATCATACCCATACCAGAGATAATACCGCCAAGACAACAACAACAACAACAACAACAACACCAAGGAAATCATACCCATACCAGAGATAATACCGCCAAGACAACAAAAACAACAACAACAACAACACCAAGGAAATCATACCCATACCAGAGATAATACCGCCAAGACAACAACAACAACAACAACAACAACAACAACACCAAGGAAATCATACCCATACCATAGATAATACCGCCAAGACAACAACAACAACAACAACAACAACAACAACACCAAGGAAATCATACCCATACCAGAGATAATACCGCCAAGACAACAACAACAACAACAACAACAACAACACCAAGGAAATCATACCCATACCAGAGATAATACCGCCAAGACAACAACAACAACAACAACAACAACACCAAGGAAATCATACCCATACCAGAGATAATACCGCCAAGACAACAACAACAACAACAACAACAACACCAAGGAAATCATACCCATACCAGAGATAATACCGCCAAGACAACAAAAACAACAACAACACCAAGGAAATCATACCCATACCAGAGATAATACCGCCAAGACAACAACAACAACAACAACAACAACAACAACAAGGAAATCATACCCATACCAGAGATAATACCACCAAGACAACAACAACAACAACAACAACAACACCAAGAAAATCATACCCATACCAGAGATAATACCGCCAAGACAACAACAACAACAACAACACCAAGGAAATCATACCCATACCAGAGATAATACCGCCAAGACAACAACAACAACAACAACACCAAGGAAATCATACCCATACCAGAGATAATACCACCAAGACAACAACAACAACAACAACAACAACACCAAGAAAATCATACCCATACCAGAGATAATACCGCCAAGACAACAACAACAACAACAACACCAAGGAAATCATACCCATACCAGAGATAATACCGCCAAGACAACAACAACAACAACAACAACAACACCAAGGAAATCATACCCATACCAGAGATAAGACAACAACAACAACAACACCAAGGAAATCATACCCATACCGGAGATAATACCGCCAAGACAACAACAACAACAACAACAACAACACCAAGGAAATCATACCCATACCAGAGATAATACCGCCAAGACAACAACAACAACAACAACACCAAGGAAATCATACCCATACCAGAGATAATACCGCCAAGACAACAACAACAACAACAACAACAACACCAAGGAAATCATACCCATACCAGAGATAATACCGCCAAGACAACAACAACAACAACAACAACAACAACACCAAGGAAATCATACCCATACCAGAGATAATACCGCCAAGACAACAACAACAACAACAACAACAACACCAAGGAAATCATACCCATACCAGAGATAATACCGCCAAGACAACAACAACAACAACAACACCAAGGAAATCATACCCATACCAGAGATAATACCGCCAAGACAACAACAACAACAACAACTCCAAGGAAATCATACCCATACCAGAGATAATACCGCCAAGACAACAACAACAACAACAACAACACCAAGGAAATCATACCCATACCATAGATAATACCACCAAGACAACAACAACAACAACAACAACAACAACACCAAGGAAATCATACTCATACCAGAGATAATACCGCCAAGACAACAACAACAACAACAACAACACCAAGGAAATCATACCCATACCAGAGATAATACCGCCAAGACAACAACAACAACAACAACAACACATAGGAAATCATACCCATACCAGAGATAATACCACCAAGACAACAACAACAACAACACCAAGGAAATCATACCCATACCAGAGACAATACCACCAAGACAACAACAACAACAACAACAACAACACCAAGGAAATCATACCCATACCAGAGATAATACCGCCAAGACAACAACAACAACAACAACAACAACACCAAGGAAATCATACCCATACCAGAGATAATACCGCCAAGACAACAACAACAACAACAACACCAAGGAAATCATACCCATACCAGAGATAATACCGCCAAGACAACAACAACAACAACAACACCAACACCAAGAAAATCATACCCATACCAGAGATAATACCACCAAGACAACAACAACAACAACAACAACAACAACAACAACAAGGAAATCATACCCATACCAGAGATAATACCGCCAAGACAACAACAACAACAACAACAACAACAACAACACCAACACCAAGAAAATCATACCCATACCAGAGATAATACCACCAAGACAACAACAACAACAACAATAACACCAAGAAAATCATACCCATACCAGAGGTAATACCACTAAGACAACAACAACAACAACAACACCAACAACAACACCAAGGAAATCATTCCCATACCAGAGATAATACCGCCAAGACAACAACAACAACAACAACAACAACACCAACACCAAGAAAATCATACCCATACCAGAGATAATACCACCAAGACAACAACAACAACAACAACAACAACAACAACAACAAGGAAATCATACCCATACCAGAGATAATACCGCCAAGACAACAACAACAACAACAACAACAACAACAACACCAACACCAAGAAAATCATACCCATACCAGAGATAATACCACCAAGACAACAACAACAACAACAATAACACCAAGAAAATCATACCCATACCAGAGGTAATACCACTAAGACAACAACAACAACAACAACACCAACAACAACACCAAGGAAATCATTCCCATACCAGAGATAATACCGCCAAGACAACAACAACAACAACACCAAGGAAATCATACCCATACCAGAGATAATACCGCCAAGACAACAACAACAACAACAACACCAAGGAAATCATACCCATACCAGAGATAATACCGCCAAGACAACAACAACAGCAACAACAACAACACCAAGGAAATCATACCCATACCAGAGATAATACCACCAAGACAACAACAACAACAACAACAACAACACCAAGGAAATCATACTCATACCAGAGATAATACCACCAAGACAACAACAACAACAACAACACCAAGGAAATCATACCCATACCAGAGATAATACCGCCAAGACAACAACAACAACAACAACAACAACAACACCAAGGAAATCATACCCATACCAGAGATAATACCACCAAGACAACAACAACAACAACAACAACAACACCAAGGAAATCATACCCATACCAGAGATAATACCACCAAGACAACAACAACAACAACAACAACAACACCAAGGAAATCATACCCATACCAGAGATAATACCGCCAAGACAACATCAACAACAACAACACCAAGGAAATCATACCAATACCAGAGATAATACCGCCAAGACAACAACAACAACAACAACACCAAGGAAATCATACCCATACCAGAGATAATACCGCCAAGACAACAAAAACAACAACAACAACAACACCAAGGAAATCATACCCATACCAGAGATAATACCGCCAAGACAACAACAACAACAACAACAACAACACCAAGGAAATCATACCCATACCAGAGATAATACCGCCAAGACAACAACAACAACAACAACAACACCAAGGAAATCATACCCATACCAGAGATAATACCGCAAAGACAACAACAACAACAACAACACCAAGGAAATCATACCCATACCAGAGATAATACCGCCAAGACAACAACAACAACAACAACAACAACACCAAGGAAATCATACCCATACCAGAGATAAAACCACCAAGACAACAACAACAACAACAACAACAACACCAAGGAAATCATACTCATACCAGAGATAATACCGCCAAGACAACAACAACAACAACAACACCAAGAAAATCATACCCATACCAGAGATAATACCGCCAAGACAACAACAACAAAAACAACAACAACACCAAGGAAATCATACCCATACCAGAGATAATACCACCAAGACAACAACAACAACAACAACAACAACACCAAGGAAATCATACCCATACCAGAGATAATACCGCCAAGACAACAACAACAACAACAACAACAACACCAAGGAAATCATACCCATACCAGAGATAATACCGCCAAGACAACAACAACAACACCACCAAGGAAATCATACCCATACCAGAGATAATACCGCCAAGACAACAACAACAACAACAACACCAAGGAAATCATACCCATACCAGAGATAATACCGCCAAGACAACAACAACAACAACAACAACAACAACACCAAGGAAATCATACCAATACCAGAGATAATACTGCCAAGACAACAACAACAACAACAACAACAACACCAACACCAAGAAAATCATACCCATACCAGAGATAATACCACCAAGACAACAACAACAACAACAATAACACCAAGAAAATCATACCCATACCAGAGATAATACCACCAAGACAACAACAACAACAACAACACCAACAACAACACCAAGGAAATCATTCCCATACCAGAGATAATACCGCCAAGACAACAACAACAACAACAACACCAAGAAAATCATACCCATACCAGAGATAATACCGCCAAGACAACAACAACAACAACAACAACAACAACACCAAGGAAATCATACCCATACCAGAGATAATACCGCCAAGACAACAACAACAACAACAACAACAACAACACCAAGGAAATCATACCCATACCAGAGATAATACCGCCAAGACAACAACAACAACAACAACAACAACACCAAGGAAATCATACCCATACCAGAGATAATACCGCCAAGACAACAACAACAACAACAACAACAACACCAAGGAAATCATACCCATACCAGAGATAATACCACCAAGACAACAACAACAACAACAACAACAACACCAAGGAAATCATACCCATACCAGAGATAATACCACCAAGACAACAACAACAACAACAACAAAAACACCAAGGAAATCATACCCATACCAGAGATAATACCACCAAGACAACAACAACAACAACAACAACAACACCAAGGAAATCATACCCATACCAGAGATAATACCGCCAAGACAACAACAACAACAACAACAACAACAACAAGGAAACCATACCCATACCAGAGATAATACCGCCTAGACAACAACAACAACAACAACACCAAGGAAATCATACCCATACCAGAGATAATACCGCCAAGACAACAACAACAACAACAACAACAACAACAACACCAAGGAAATCATACCCATACCAGAGATAATACCGCCAAGACAACAACAACAACAACAACAACAACAACACCAAGGATATCATACCCATACCAGAGATAATACCGCCAAGACAACAACAACAACAACAACAACAACAACACCAAGGAAATCATACCCATACCAGAGATAATACCGCCAAGACAACAACAACAACAACAACAACAACACCAAGGAAATCATACCCATACCAGAGATAATACCGCCAAGACAACAACAACAACAACAACAACAACACCAAGGAAATCATACCCATACCAGAGATAATACCGCCAAGACAACAACAACAACAACAACAACAACAACACCAAGGAAATCATACCCATACCATAGATAATACCGCCAAGACAACAACAACAACAACAACAACAACAACAACACCAAGGAAATCATACCCATACCAGAGATAATACCGCCAAGACAACAACAACAACAACAACAACAACAACACCAAGGAAATCATACCAATACCAGAGATAATACCGCCAAGACAACAACAACAACAACAACAACAACACCAAGGAAATCATACCCATACCAGAGATAATACCGCCAAGACAACAACAACAACAACAACAACAACACCAAGGAAATCATACCCATACCAGAGATAATACCGCCAAGACAACAAAAACAACAACAACACCAAGGAAATCATACCCATACCAGAGATAATACCGCCAAGACAACAACAACAACAACAACAACAACAACAAGGAAATCATACCCATACCAGAGATAATACCACCAAGACAACAACAACAACAACAACAACAACACCAAGAAAATCATACCCATACCAGAGATAATACCGCCAAGACAACAACAACAACAACAACACCAAGGAAATCATACCCATACCAGAGATAATACCGCCAAGACAACAACAACAACAACAACACCAAGGAAATCATACCCATACCAGAGATAATACCACCAAGACAACAACAACAACAACAACAACAACACCAAGAAAATCATACCCATACCAGAGATAATACCGCCAAGACAACAACAACAACAACAACACCAAGGAAATCATACCCATACCAGAGATAATACCGCCAAGACAACAACAACAACAACAACAACAACACCAAGGAAATCATACCCATACCAGAGATAAGACAACAACAACAACAACACCAAGGAAATCATACCCATACCGGAGATAATACCGCCAAGACAACAACAACAACAACAACAACAACACCAAGGAAATCATACCCATACCAGAGATAATACCGCCAAGACAACAACAACAACAACAACACCAAGGAAATCATACCCATAGCAGAGATAATACCGCCAAGACAACAACAACAACAACAACAACAACACCAAGGAAATCATACCCATACCAGAGATAATACCGCCAAGACAACAACAACAACAACAACAACAACAACACCAAGGAAATCATACCCATACCAGAGATAATACCGCCAAGACAACAACAACAACAACAACAACAGCACCAAGGAAATCATACCCATACCAGAGATAATACCGCCTAGACAACAACAACAACAACAACACCAAGGAAATCATACCCATACCAGAGATAATACCGCCAAGACAACAACAACAACAACAACAACAACACCAAGGAAATCATACCCATACCAGAGATAATACCGCCATGACAACAACAACAACAACAACAACACCAAGGAAATCATACCCATACCAGAGATAATACCGCCAAGACAACAACAACAACAACAACACCAAGGAAATCATACCCATACCAGAGATAATACCGCCAAGACAACAACAACAACAACAACACCAAGGAAATCATACCCATACCAGAGATAATACCGCCAAGACAACAACAACAACAACAACAACAACACCAAGGGAATCATACCCATACCAGAGATAATACCACCAAGACAACAACAACAACAACAACAACAACACCAAGGAAATCATACTCATACCAGAGATAATACCGCCAAGACAACAACAACAACAACAACACCAAGAAAATCATACCAATACCAGAGATAATACCGCCAAGACAACAACAACAACAACAACAACAACACCAAGGAAATCATACCCATACCAGAGATAATACCGCCAAGACAACAACAACAGCAACACCAAGGAAATCATACCCATACCAGAGATAATACCACCAAGACAACAACAACAACAACAACAACAACACCAAGAAAATCATACCCATACCAGAGATAATACCGCCAAGACAACAACAACAACAACAACAACAACACCAAGGAAATCATACCCATACCAGAGATAATACCGCCAAGACAACAACAACAACAACAACAACAACAACACCAAGAAAATCATACCCATACCAGAGATAATATCGCCAAGACAACAACAACAACAACAACAACAACACCAAGGAAATCATACCCATACCAGAGATAATACCGCCAAGACAACAACAACAACAACAACAACAACAACACCAAGGATATCATACCCATACCAGAGATAATACCGCCAAGACAACAACAACAACAACAACAACAACAACACCAAGGAAATCATACCCATACCAGAGATAATACCGCCAAGACAACAACAACAACAACAACAACAACACCAAGGAAATCATACCCATACCAGAGATAATACCGCCAAGACAACAACAACAACAACAACAACAACACCAAGGAAATCATACCCATACCAGAGATAATACCGCCAAGACAACAACAACAACAACAACAACAACAACACCAAGGAAATCATACCCATACCATAGATAATACCGCCAAGACAACAACAACAACAACAACAACAACAACAACACCAAGGAAATCATACCCATACCAGAGATAATACCGCCAAGACAACAACAACAACAACAACAACAACACCAAGGAAATCATACCCATACCAGAGATAATACCGCCATGACAACAACAACAACAACAACAACACCAAGGAAATCATACCCATACCAGAGATAATACCGCCAAGACAACAACAACAACAACAACACCAAGGAAATCATACCCATACCAGAGATAATACCGCCAAGACAACAACAACAACAACAACACCAAGGAAATCATACCCATACCAGAGATAATACCGCCAAGACAACAACAACAACAACAACAACAACACCAAGGGAATCATACCCATACCAGAGATAATACCACCAAGACAACAACAACAACAACAACAACAACACCAAGGAAATCATACTCATACCAGAGATAATACCGCCAAGACAACAACAACAACAACAACACCAAGAAAATCATACCAATACCAGAGATAATACCGCCAAGACAACAACAACAACAACAACAACAACACCAAGGAAATCATACCCATACCAGAGATAATACCGCCAAGACAACAACAACAGCAACACCAAGGAAATCATACCCATACCAGAGATAATACCACCAAGACAACAACAACAACAACAACAACAACACCAAGAAAATCATACCCATACCAGAGATAATACCGCCAAGACAACAACAACAACAACAACAACAACACCAAGGAAATCATACCCATACCAGAGATAATACCGCCAAGACAACAACAACAACAACAACAACAACAACACCAAGAAAATCATACCCATACCAGAGATAATATCGCCAAGACAACAACAACAACAACAACAACAACACCAAGGAAATCATACCCATACCAGAGATAATACCGCCAAGACAACAACAACAACAACAACAACAACAACACCAAGGATATCATACCCATACCAGAGATAATACCGCCAAGACAACAACAACAACAACAACAACAACAACACCAAGGAAATCATACCCATACCAGAGATAATACCGCCAAGACAACAACAACAACAACAACAACAACACCAAGGAAATCATACCCATACCAGAGATAATACCGCCAAGACAACAACAACAACAACAACAACAACACCAAGGAAATCATACCCATACCAGAGATAATACCGCCAAGACAACAACAACAACAACAACAACAACAACACCAAGGAAATCATACCCATACCATAGATAATACCGCCAAGACAACAACAACAACAACAACAACAACAACAACACCAAGGAAATCATACCCATACCAGAGATAATACCGCCAAGACAACAACAACAACAACAACAACAACAACACCAAGGAAATCATACCCATACCAGAGATAATACCGCCAAGACAACAACAACAACAACAACAACAACACCAAGGAAATCATACCCATACCAGAGATAATACCGCCAAGACAACAAAAACAACAACAACACCAAGGAAATCATACCCATACCAGAGATAATACCGCCAAGACAACAACAACAACAACAACAACAACAACAAGGAAATCATACCCATACCAGAGATAATACCACCAAGACAACAACAACAACAACAACAACAACACCAAGAAAATCATACCCATACCAGAGATAATACCGCCAAGACAACAACAACAACAACAACACCAAGGAAATCATACCCATACCAGAGATAATACCGCCAAGACAACAACAACAACAACAACACCAAGGAAATCATACCCATACCAGAGATAATACCACCAAGACAACAACAACAACAACAACAACAACACCAAGAAAATCATACCCATACCAGAGATAATACCGCCAAGACAACAACAACAACAACAACACCAAGGAAATCATACCCATACCAGAGATAATACCGCCAAGACAACAACAACAACAACAACAACAACACCAAGGAAATCATACCCATACCAGAGATAAGACAACAACAACAACAACACCAAGGAAATCATACCCATACCGGAGATAATACCGCCAAGACAACAACAACAACAACAACAACAACACCAAGGAAATCATACCCATACCAGAGATAATACCGCCAAGACAACAACAACAACAACAACACCAAGGAAATCATACCCATACCAGAGATAATACCGCCAAGACAACAACAACAACAACAACAACAACACCAAGGAAATCATACCCATACCAGAGATAATACCGCCAAGACAACAACAACAACAACAACAACAACAACACCAAGGAAATCATACCCATACCAGAGATAATACCGCCAAGACAACAACAACAACAACAACAACAGCACCAAGGAAATCATACCCATACCAGAGATAATACCGCCTAGACAACAACAACAACAACAACACCAAGGAAATCATACCCATACCAGAGATAATACCGCCAAGACAACAACAACAACAACAACAACAACACCAAGGAAATCATACCCATACCAGAGATAATACCGCCATGACAACAACAACAACAACAACAACACCAAGGAAATCATACCCATACCAGAGATAATACCGCCAAGACAACAACAACAACAACAACACCAAGGAAATCATACCCATACCAGAGATAATACCGCCAAGACAACAACAACAACAACAACACCAAGGAAATCATACCCATACCAGAGATAATACCGCCAAGACAACAACAACAACAACAACAACAACACCAAGGGAATCATACCCATACCAGAGATAATACCACCAAGACAACAACAACAACAACAACAACAACACCAAGGAAATCATACTCATACCAGAGATAATACCGCCAAGACAACAACAACAACAACAACACCAAGAAAATCATACCAATACCAGAGATAATACCGCCAAGACAACAACAACAACAACAACAACAACACCAAGGAAATCATACCCATACCAGAGATAATACCGCCAAGACAACAACAACAGCAACACCAAGGAAATCATACCCATACCAGAGATAATACCACCAAGACAACAACAACAACAACAACAACAACACCAAGAAAATCATACCCATACCAGAGATAATACCGCCAAGACAACAACAACAACAACAACAACAACACCAAGGAAATCATACCCATACCAGAGATAATACCGCCAAGACAACAACAACAACAACAACAACAACAACACCAAGAAAATCATACCCATACCAGAGATAATATCGCCAAGACAACAACAACAACAACAACAACAACACCAAGGAAATCATACCCATACCAGAGATAATACCGCCAAGACAACAACAACAACAACAACAACAACACCAAGGAAATCATACCCATACCAGAGATAATACCGCCAAGACAACAACAACAACAACAACAACAACAACACCAAGAAAATCATACCCATACCAGAGATAATACCGCCAAGACAACAACAACAACAACAACACCAAGGAAATCATACCCATACCAGAGATAATACCGCCAAGACAACAACAACAACAACAACACCAAGGAAATCATACCCATACCAGAGATAATACCGCCAAGACAACAACAACAACAACAACACCAAGGAAATCATACCCATACCAGAGATAATACCGCCAAGACAACAACAACAACAACAACAACACCAAGGAAATCATACCTATACCAGAGATAATACCGCCAAGACAACAACAACAACAACAACACCAAGGAAATCATACCCATACCAGAGATAATACCGCCAAGACAACAACAACAACAACAACAACAACACCAAGGAAATCATACCCATACCAGAGATAATACCGCCAAGACAACAACAACAACAACAACAACAACAACACCAAGGAAATCATACCCATACCAGAGATAATACCGCCAAGACAACAACAACAACAACAACACCAAGGAAATCATACCCATACCAGAGATAATACCGCCAAGACAACAACAACAACAACAACAACACCAAGGAAATCATACCCATACCAGATATAATACCGCCAAGACAACAACAACAACTAGAAGAAAATCATACCAGAACCACCAAGAATACCACCAAAACAAATGGAAAAGTAACCAAAACAATGACGACGACGGGAAAGTTTGTTTGGCCTTTTCCCGTCATGCCTCTTGTGGCGGGACGGGACCCAGGCAATTACCAAGAGTAATAATTGGCATGTAAGCAGAAGCCCAAATAGGCAATTAATTTAGTCAATGATGCTTGCCGAGCTAGCCTTAATTAATGAGTGCCGGGCGGGAGGGTGGATGGATAGGTTAGGTGGTTGGAGGGTAGGGTTGGTCAAGTTGTTGGTACAGTTGGACACATGAATGGGTGGTACAGCCCAAGTGAAAGATGGTCAATTTCTATCAATATCAAGTTCCTTACTGCCAAATAGGAGACATCAGGGGCAGAAGTCAGTATTGAGGATGGTAATATAAAGCAACTACCTGATAATAGACACTGGTTACTCGAATGGGACAAGTATCTTTCACCTGGGCTGTACCACACATTCATGTGTCTAACTGTACATACGTGGGTGGGTAGATGGGTGTGTGGGTGGGGTCATATTATTGGTGCATTCGTGGGGGGTGGGAGGGTCATGTGGGGTGGGTGAGTGGGTAGATGGGTGTGTGTGTGGGGTCATATTATTGGTACATTCGTGGGTGGGTGAGTGGGTGGATGGATGGATGGGGTCAAGTGTTTTGGTCGGAGGGGGAGTGGATGGATAGTAGTAACATAGCCAGGCATCCTATTTGTGTCCACCTCTCTCTCTCTCTCTCTCTCTCTCTCTCTCTCTCTCTCTAGTCGGCGTCACAAGCTGAGAACACACAAACACACACACACACACACTTGCATTTTTCTCTTCGTAATGACTGCACACATTACCTATCCTCCTTGGTTTGTTATGCTACCCCCTGCTTCCCCTCCTCCATTCTCCCTCACCCCTCCTCCTCCACCTCTCCCTCCCCCACCCCACCCCCTCCTCCACTCTCCCTCCCCCACCCCCCCCTCCCCCAGGTAAGGATGGCAACACTGTACTAATGTCAATTGTTTTGGCAACACTCGCCACATACCGCTGAAGCTCTTTTGTTTATTTATATCGACGCTCGTAAATCATAAAGAGAATTTTGTAGCCTTTCGTAGCAGATTTTTGAATTAGATTATAAAAAGAAACGATGAAGGAAAAGAAATATATATAAGAAAGAGGATACGTAACAAGACTCTGAAGACATGACAAGTTAAAATCGATCTGAAGATGGAAAAATAATAATATCAGAAAGAGGAAATAAATACAATGACGCTGAAACGATGAAAAGTTACCCGATTTGGAAGAGAAACAAAAATATCACAATTTGTATCACAATTGAAAAAGGAAAACAGAATAATATCAGAAAGAGGAAATATGATAAGCCTGGAAAGATGACTAGCTGTATCGATTTGAAGAAGGAAAACATAATAATAATAATATCAGGAAGAGGAACTACCGTATGATACTCCTCAAAAGATTATTATAGTTGTATCGATTTGAAGAAGGAAAACATAATAATAATAATAATATCAGAAAGAGGAAATACAATACGACTGAAGCGAAGACAAGTTAAAAATATGGTCGCCTACAAGTTGTGATGCAGAACAATAGATGGCGCTTGTCCCTGGAAGTTTGTGAAGGAAAAAACAATAAAAACGACCGAGTTATATTTCCTCCCTCACAATCCGCCAAAAGTTGGTCTGCTTTCCTTTTCCTTGCGGTGCAGTGTGTGTGTGTGTGTGTGTGTGTGTGTGTGTGTGTGTTGAGAAGGGTACAATTTTTTTTTTCGTGTGTGTGTGTGTGCTTGTTTCCGTATGAAAAGGGGACACGTTTGTGCGTGTGTGTGTCCACCTTGAGAACGGTACTGTAAATATAAGTATTTTGTGTGTGTGTGTGTGTGTGTGAAGCTTAAAAAGAGTACAAATTTTTATTATTATTATTATAATTATTATTACTGGTATTATTATTATTATTATTATTATTATTATTTTTTATTTTTTTTTGTGTGTGCATGTGTGTAATGTTGCTAATTTATTACAGTGTCGTCTATAACTTGACTATCCTACCTAACTGGCCCCCTTCGCTGGACCCGGATTTTCTTAGTTGTTCTTGCATTGTCTTGGGATGAGGATTCTGGCTGGACGGATATCCCCAGTCTGTCAAAAGAGCGGTAAAGGAGGAATGGGTTGGTTATATGGGTGATAAAGGGACATAACACTTATAGTTAGTTAGTAAGCGCGTGCATGCGTGGGTGTTGTGAGCGATTGCTTATGTGTGTGTGTGTGTGTGTGTGTGTGTGTGTGTGTCGAGAAATTGGTGACGTTGTTACAATACAGACAAACACTATAAAACACACTGAACCGCTTTTATTATGTATACGAGGATGCATAGATTTTTTTTTTCTATTCTATTATCATGTTTTTTTTGTCTTTTATTCGCAATGATGATAATAATAATAGTGTATAAAACACACTGCACTGTTTTTATTATGTATACGAGGATGCATAGTAATTATTATTTTTTTTTTGTCATGTTTTTGTGTTATTTTTTATTCGCAATTATGATGATAATAGTATGCATAGATTTTTTGTTTGTTTCTATTCTGTTATCATGTTTTTTTTTTTATTATTCGCAATGATGCTAATTAGAGACCCCATATACAGAGACTGGACAGCCAAAATTTCTGCTGCTCGTTGATTGGCTGGTTGAATGGGGCGCCATGTTTGCTCATATTCGTCTCTGCCTGATAGCAGGTTCGGCACAATGTATATTTTGCTTTGACTATGATGCCTGACTGATTACTCGGTAGAGTATTGTTATAGTTATATAATATCTTCTTTAGATAAACCAGCAAGATAGTTTCTAGTCGATCTTCAACTCAACATAAATATTCCATGAAAACTTCCGTAAGCCTTACAGAATGCCGAACTGTATGGTGACGAATCAGTAATATAATACTGTAATTAACCATTGCATCGTGACAACAAATTCCCTCATATTTATGTGAACAGTATACAAACAGTAGTGTGTAAACGTTGGTAATATTCCTACGGAAACCATTTTCATGCAATAATTAATTAAACTAACCATAGTATCAAAGGTTTCACAGAAACCCTAAACACATTGACTACTGCTGTCGTCTTTCAGTCAAACGTCTTGGTTTAGTAGTGTCGTCTGGCAACTCGTCACGTCCTATCATGTGCTTTAAATAACATCTACATGACATATAATAGGATTTATAACTTCAGGGATCTTATAGTATTTAAAAATATATACCTGTATATGGAAAGAATGCAATTTTCGTCAACATTTTGCCCACGAATATCAGCAGGAGATTACTAGCTGGTAGTATCTAGCAACTATACATTTTTTCTATACTAACTTGAGAGGTATTGCAGAAAACACAAAAATGAGCAAGAATGGCGGCTGTCCAGTCTTTCTTATATAGGGTCTCTAATGCTAATAATAGTGAATAATAATATTTTTGCCTGTTAGGGTACGGATTATTTTTTTAAGCCGACGAAAATGCACTGATATCCCTTCTAAGTATCTATGGCGTTAAAGGTATTATATATATATTCTCTTGTTGGTAAATTGGAGTTGGAAGCCAAGAAAGAAGTACTGTACGTACACTGTATATTATGAAGCACCTGTTACATTTTTTTTTACCAGGTTTAATGGTTTAATTCTTTTGGTTTATTAGAGCTTCGTGTTTCCTCCAAAGTATGCCAGAAAAAAAATAAAAAAAACTGTTTGTTGCTTGGAATAGTTTGGAGGAATCAGTTGCTCCAGATTTACCAACAGTGTACTTACTATCCCCTTAAAGGCGCGGCCACACGAGTCATTTTTTCGTCAATTTTTCACCGTCAATATCAACTCGGTTAAATTTTGGCTTAAATTGACGAGATTTCGTCAATTTTCACGACACGATCCTGCGCGTCAAGTGTTGACGATATCGAGAACAAATATGGCCGCTGATGATCCATCTGTAATGTTATTAAGCCTAGAAAATTATATTAAAATACATGTGTGCTGTTGAAATGACAAAAATGGACCAAAAGGATGCAGCAGAAAATGGCTGTGGTGGTCCCGCTTGGTGGGAAATCATATAAAGTTCATCAACGACGACAACATATTTACCCCCTCACTCCCCTCAGATCCTACTGCTGTATTGTTCTCGTCGTTACTGTTATGACAAATAACAACAAAGTACTGTGAACCCAGACCTCTGATACCTCTTTGTTCCAACACGGTGAAAAGCCTACAAATAAAGAAACTAACCTAAATAGAGTAAAAAGTTAGAAGGTACTAGGCTAGCCGACGGGAGAGAGAGGTGGTGTTGGTCTTCCCGCCAACACTGTGTTCGTTCTTCCGTCGTAGCTCTGACTTGGTCGTTATTCTTAACTTCTTTAGTTACTTCTTGAGGCTATTGCAGGCTTTAGATTTGCAAATTGTATTGAATCTTGTTAAAAAATAATCAAAATTCCAAAAAAATAACATGCTTTAACTTTGCTTAATTTATATTTACGGTGTATCTTGACCTAAAATGAATGGATTCGAACGATACAGCACCTCCGTAGCCTAATGAACAACCTGCCGTATTTTCCCAACTATACACAGTTTTCGCTTGTCATTTGGCAATTATATAATAATATTTGTTATGTTAAAAACATAATAATGTGTCAGATATTTTATTTAAGGCAAAATAGATCAAAACATCTGAGATATAAGAAGTTTGGACACGTCGCTTTAGGAGCCAGTATACAGGGTGTATCGCGATGTATAGTATTAACTTACATCAGAGATATAAAATATGATTTTGCTTATATTTTGTTATATAAAGTATGGTGTGTGTGATCTCAGTAAAGTACAATGAATACTGATAAAAACTATTTTAACTTGTGTTGTCAAATGGCGGTGAGCTTCGGAGGGAGTGGTAGCCTAATATGATTTCAGACCAAAGAGGCCTTATTTATTTCATCTTAATAAGTTTTATCATGATTGCAATATTTATGTGATGTTCTATAACGTACATTGAATCATATTTTCAATACAGAGGGATAATACCAGGCCTGTATAAGAAGAAAATCTGTGAAATGTAGGGAAATGCTAAGGCTTGCAATTTACCTAACCTATAAAATATATTAATCATATTTCGTCGAATATTATTTATAGGGGCCTGGTATTATCCCTCTGCATTGAAAATATGATTCAATGTACGTTATAGAACATCACATAAATATTGCAATTATTATAAAACTTATTAAGATGAAATAAATAAGGCCTCTTTGGTCCGAAAACATGTTAGGCTACCACTCCCTCCGATGCTCACGTGACACCGAATTGCCGAAATATTCTCAAATCTCGACTAGCTCGTGTGACCAGACACAGTTAAAATTGACGGTGAATAATAAAATTGACGGTGAAAAATTGACGAAAAAATGACTCGTGTGACCGCGCCTTTAGAGTATTGTTAGTAATCTATTGTGTTTATGTATGTATATATTTACTTCTTCATTTATTCGTGTACTGATTAATGTTCTTATTATCTTCATCATATAGAAAAAAAGGCACATTCATCCAGAAAAAAGACAAATATATGAGAATATAAAGATACATAAACAGACAAACAGAGAGAGAGAGAGAGAGAGAGAGAGAGAGAGAACAAGGATGGTTGAGAGAGAGAGAACAAGGATGGTTGAGAGAGAGAGAGAGAGAGAGAGAGAGAGAGAGAGAGAGAGAGAGAGAGAGAGAGAAAACAAGGATGGTTGAGAGAGAGAGAGGGAGGGATGGAGAGAAAACAAGAATGGTTGAGAGAGAGAGAGAGAGAGAGAGAGAGAGGGAGGGAGAGAAAACAAGGATGGTTACACAGCCACTGAAATATATTGTCTGGATAACATAATCTGGCTGGCATAGTGTTGGAAGGGTGAGGAGGCTCTTGGTGGAAGGAGGAAGAGGAGGGAGAGAGAAGAGGGAACGAGTGTGGAGGAAAGGAGGAGTGAGAGAGAAGAAGAGATGAGGGAACGAAGGAGGAGGAAAGGAGGAGGAGAGGATAGAGAAGGAGGAGGAAACGAGGAGGGAGTGAGAAGAAGGAGATGAGGGAACGAGTGTGGAGGAAAGGAGGGAGAGAAGGAGATGAGGGAACGAAGGAAGAGGTGGGAGGGAGAAGGAGATGAGGGAACGAAGGAAGAGGAAAGGTGGAGAGGGAGAGGAGGAGATGAAGGAACGAAGGAAGAGGAAAGGTGGAGAGGGAGAGGAGGAGATGAAGGAACGAAGGAAGAGGAAAGGTGGAGAGGGAGAGGAGGAGATGAAGGAACGAAGGAAGAGGAAAGGTGGAGAGAGAAGGAGAGAGAGAGAGAAAGAGTGAGGAGGAAAGGAGGAGAGAAGATTGAGATGAGGGAAGGAGTGAGGAGGAAGGGAGGAGAGAGAGAAGGAGAGAAGAAGGAGAGAGAGAACAAGTGAGGAGGAAAGGTGGAGAGAGAGAAGAAGGAGATGAGGGAACGAGTGAAGAGGAAGGGAGGAGGGAGAAGGAGAGAGAGAACGAGTGAGGAGGAAAGGTGGAGAGAGAAAAGGAGAGAGGGAACGAGTGAGGAGGAGGGAGAGAAGGAGATCGAAGGAGATGAGGGAACGAGTGAAGAGAAAGAGAAGGAGAGAGAGAAGAGGAGAGAAGAAGGAGATGAGAGAACGAGTGAGGAGGAAAGGTGGAGAGAGAGAAGAAGGAGATGAGGGAACGAGTGAGGAGGAAGGGAGGAGGGAGAAAAGAAAGAAGAGAGAGAAGAGGAGAGAAAGGAAGATAGACGAGGGGTTTATTATCAGTTTATGTCACATCACAACATATCACATCGAATTACACCACATTACATCACAACACATCACATCGAATTACACCACATTACATCACAATGGGGAATTTCTGAAACTAATCCGCTAGATGTCACTGCTGTGCAGTCAGTTCATGTGACATGAGCTAAAATATTGTTATTTCAAATCCCATCAGCATACAAATGCATAGAACCTTGATCATTATGATACTTTCGAAATCCTGCATCGACTTTTTAATACCCTGTATGGATAATTTTGAGATAAGTTGGTTAAATTAGATATTTTTGTTTCGTGATTATCGACCTTCTGCTGTCGATATTTAAAGTAAGGCATATGCCAAGGCTAAAATCTATTTATTTGGACAATACAAATAAATATGATTAAGACTGTACTACATATTATGACGTAACATACCCAGTAACATGGTAATATATAGATATAGTTATTTTTGTGGAGATATTAGCATCTCCTTCACCAAGTGAGCGACAAGGCAAAAGTAGCCGAGCGAGACTCGTTTCCTCAGCTGCTCCTTCAGCTGTTGCAACGTCCAGCTACCGTAGTCCATTGTTTTTATAAAAGAACCAAACCAAACACGTAACAATAACCAAAGCGTGCGCCAGTCGGACAAACACGTTTATTTTGTTTTGATTCCCATCCACGATTCGACTACTTCGCCAGCACATTCGAGTTGCCTATTCTCAATTGAAATATGTATTTCAATAAACCAGGAAGTTGATCTATGTAATTCGGAGTTTTAACTATCACCTGCATGTTCTTTTTATGTTTATTGTATTTTCATTTACTTTGTTTCCAATCAATGGTGTACCTGTTTGGTAATCCCGAGATGGCCAAATAATCTGAATGCCAATTTCACCAGAAAATCAACTTAACTCCTTTTGATCACGAATAGTACTATTTTACCTGTGTTTTACTACTTAGAAAGAATTATGTAGAAATATGTATCATTTAAGCTCGATGCATTTTTTTTGTGTATAGAATGACTCTGAAGGAATATTTTATTTTGCTTGTGTGCGCGATGAACCGCCGATTGTGATGCCACCTGGTGGCAACCACGAGTTTAGAAAATTCCCCATTTTCAGCACATCACATCACATCACAATTTCCAGCACATAACATCACATCACAATTTCCAGCACATTACATCACATTACAATTTCCAGCACATCACATCACATCACATCACAATTTCCAGCACATTACATCACATCACAATTTCCAGCACATCACATCACATCACAATTTCCAGCACATTACATCACATCACAATTTCCAGCACATCACATCACATCACAATTTCCAGCACATTACATCACATTACAATTTCCGACACATCACATCACATCACAATTTCCAGCACATCACATCACATTACAATTTCCAGCACATCACATCACATCACAATTTCCAGCACATTACATCACATCACAATTTCCAGCACATCACATTACAATTTCCAGCACATCACATCACATCACAATTTTCATCACATCACATCACATCACAATTTCCAGCACATCACATTACAATTTCCAGCACATTATATCACATCACAATTTCCAGCACATCACATCACATCACAATTTCCAGCACATCACATCACATCACAATTTTCATCACATCACATCACATCACAATTTCCATCACATCAAATCACAATTTCCAGCACATCACATCACATCACAATTTTCATCACATACATCACTTTACATCACTTTACATCACTTCACATCACATCACAATTTCCAGCACATTACATCACATCACAATTTCCAGCACATCCCATCACATCACAATTTTCATCACATCACATCACATCACAAATTCCAACACATCACATTACAATTTCCAGCACATCACATCACATCACAATTTTCATCACATCACAATTTCCAGCACATCACATTACAATTTCCAGCACATTATATCACATCAGAATTTCCAGCACATCACATCACATCACAATTTCCAGCACATCACATCACATCACAATTTTCATCACATCACATCACAATTTCCAGCACATCACATCACATCACAATTTCCAGCACATCACATCACATCACAATTTTCATCACATCACATCACTTTACATCACTTCACATCACATCACAATTTCCAGCACATCACATCACAATTTCCAGCACATCACATCACAATTTCCAGCACATCACATCACATCACAATTTCCAGCACATCACATCACATCACAATTTCCAGCACATCACATCACATCACAATTTTCATCACATCACATCACAATTTCCAGCACATCACATCACATCACAATTTCCAGCACATCACATCACATCACATCACAATTTCCAGCACATCACATCACATCACAATTTTCATCACATCACATCACTTCACAATTTCCAGCACATCACATCACAATTTCCAGCACATCACATCACATCACAATTTCCAGCACATCACATCACATCACAATTTCCAGCACATCACATCACATCACATCACAATTTCCAGCACATCACATCACATCACAATTTTCATCACATCACATCACTTCACAATTTCCAGCACATCACATCACAATTTCCAGCACATCACATCACAAATTCCAGCACATCACATCACATCACAATTTCCAGCACATCACATCACATCACATCACAATTTCCAGCACATCACATCACATCACAATTTTCATCACATCACATCACAATTTCCAGCACATCACATCACATCACAATTTCCAGCACATCACATCACATCACATCACAATTTCCAGCACATCACATCACATCACAATTTTCATCACATCACATCACTTCACAATTTCCAGCACATCACATCACAATTTCCAGCACATCACATCACATCACAATTTCCAGCACATCACATCACATCACAATTTCCAGCACATCACATCACATCACATCACAATTTCCAGTACATCACATCACATCACAATTTTCATCACATCACATCACTTCACAATTTCCAGCACATCACATCACAATTTCCAGCACATCACATCACATCACAATTTCCAGCACATCACATCACATCACAATTTCCAGCACATCACATCACAAATTCCAGCACATCACATCACTTCATATCACATTGTAGCTTCCATCACATCACATCACATTACTCACAATATTAACAGAAGATAAAGAAGCCATTTACTACCACTACATCCGTCCCAACCCATGTTTTCCTACCTACTCTTTCTCTTCCTCTTTCATCTCCAGTTCCTTTTCCTCCTCCATCTCCTTTTCCTTTCCTTCTGCAATGTTTCCCTGTCCCCCATACAATTATAATATCTTATAATATTCGTTAGTCCTTTGTAATCCTCCTTTTCCTTGTATCCTTCCTCTTCCTATTTTTCCTACTCTCCTCCTCCTCCTCCTCCACCCCCCCCTTCTCATATTTTCCTACTCTCCTCCTCCTCCTCCTCCCCCTTCTCATATTTTCCTACTCTCCTCCTCCTCCTCCTCCTCCTCCTCCCCCTTCTCAAATTTTCCATGCTGCTCCTCCTGCCTTATTCCTTCCACTTCCTCCTCCACCTTCTCCACTTCCTCCTCCAACTCCTTCTCTTAAATCATTACCCCTCATGTGTCAATGTTTGCTCCTCTCTCTCTCTCTCTCTCTCTCTCTCTCTCTCTCTCTCTTTCCACACAGTATTGTTGGTGGGTGGTGTAGCCACCAACTATAAGTTGTGCTGCTACCTAAAGAAGACTCCTGTGTAAGGGCCACTGTCAGGGTTTCTCCACTACACTTCTCAGCCTCAGGAGCTAGTGTCTATAACTCTCTTTGAGAAGTGTTAGTGTCTATAACTCTCTTTAAGAAGTGCTCAAGGAAGAGAGAGATGCGGTGAATAGTTCCCAATGATTTAATGTCAAAAAACAGTTAACACTATATACAATTCTCTGCGTACCTGACGTTAACAAAGCTAAGAGTATTTGGTTATGGTATTAAATGTATAATACATATGTTGTATACATGAAATTTTGCAAGAGTATGCAGACAATGATATTACACAAAATGGCAAAGAGAATATGCTGAAAGAAATTGCATAGGCTATCTGCATGAAGGAATGTAATGGTAAATGAATCACAATACAGGGCTGGTAGATAATTAGAGAATGGTTACTCACTCAATCAAAGAAAATCGACCTATTTTATGGTACACTACAATACTCCCCCCCTAGTTTCGAGGAAGGAGGAACGATACTCTTGTGTGTTGTAGTTTGTTGTTTCCAGCATGTGTTGGAGGAACAGTCACTTGCACTGCTTGCAGCATCTGGTCCGGATTCAGGATATAAGCAGGCTTGACCCGGTCTACGGCCACAACTTCTTGAGAACCATGTTTGTCGATGGTGAAGTTCTTCCTCGTCCTGCGAACTACTTGGAAGGGGCCCTGATATGGCTGCTGAAGGGGCCTTTTGACTGCATCGACTCTAACAAAGACGTGTGTGCAGGCTTCCAGGTCCTGGTGAACGAAGGTCTTCGAGTTGGACATACGAGGCTGCACTGGCTGGAGGCACTTCATGGTATTTTTCAGGTGTGTTGCAAAGTCCTGAACGCTGCAAGGCTCGGGGTCTGGTGTGGCAGAGAGAAGCTCACCTGGGAGCCTTAGCGTAGAGCCATATACAAGCTCAGCAGAGGAGTTGTGCAGATCCGTTTTGAGTGAAGTTCTGATGCCAAGGAGGACAAGAGGTAGTGCTATTGACCAATCTTCTCTCTGGGCTGAAGCTGCCAGGGAAGATTTCAGCTGGCGGTGGAATCGTTCGACCATTCCGTTGGCCTGTGGGTGATAGCTGGCGGTCCTGTATCGGCGGATGCCAAGGAGTATCATGACCTTATTCCACACGCCTGACTCAAACTGACTACCTCGGTCAGAAGTAAGGCTTAGAGGCACACCAAACCTGGACACCCATGTAGCGATGAAGGCACGTGCAACAGTATCCGTGGTGATGTCGGTGAGAGGTACTGCCTCAGGCCAGCGTGTGAAGCGGTCCACACAGGTGAATAAATATCGATAGCCATTGGAGTACGGAAGTGGGCCAACGAGGTCTATGTGGACATGGTCAAATCTCTCGGTGACTGGCGTAAAGGTGGCTGCAGGAGAGTGTGTATGGCGTGTGACCTTGGAAGCTTGACAGCGTATACATGTGCGTGCCCAGTGTCTGACGTCTTTATTTATGCCCTCCCATATGAAGCGGGAAGACATCATCTGGTGCGAGGCACGGATTCCAGGGTGTGAGAGGTCATGTATCTTCTTGAAGAGCTGGTGTCGATGTTTCTCTGGTATGTATGGACGGAGAGTGTCGGTGGAGGTGTCAGCGTACAGTGTGACCTGGGTGTCTGGAAGTGTAATCTTCTTCATCTGTAGTGCAGGGTTATCCAACAGTCGCTGTAGCTCAGCGTCACCGACTTGATCAGCAGCAATGGTGGCATAGTCGATGGGAGAAGATTTTACAGTACTGATGTTTCGAGAGAGGGCATCAGCTGGGGCATTGTCGGCACCTTTGAAGTATTGTATATCCGTGGTAAACTGGGCAATGTAGTCCATGTGGCGCATTTGTCGTGGGGTGTAAGATTCCTTATTTCTGAGGAATGCTGTAGTGAGTGGCTTGTGGTCAGTGTAGATGTGGAAACTGCGTCCCTCGATGAAGTAGCGAAAACGCTTGACAGCTTTGAAGATGGCAAGTAGCTCCCTGTCATAGGCGCTATACTTCGACTCCGCCGAGGTGAGTTTCTTGGAAAAGAAGGCAATTGGCTTCCAGTATGTACCGACACGCTGTTGTAGGACGGCACCAACACCAATGTTTGAGGCGTCTGTAGCAATTGAAGTTTCTGCGTCTGGTGCAGGGAAAGAGAGCGTGGCAGCGTCGCTGAGGGCCTGTTTTGTTGAGAGGAAGGCCGCTTCTGCTTCTTCAGTCCAGACGAGGGTAACAGATTGACCTCTCTTGCAAGGTTTAATCATGGCATACAATGGTCGTAGCAGGAGTGAGCAGTGTGGAATGAAGCAGTTATAGTAATTAACCATCCCAAGGAACTCCTTGAGCTGGCGTTGGGTAGATGGCCTGGGAAACTGCTGGATGGACTCGCACTTTGAGGGAAGTGGAGCAATGCCTGCTGGAGAGACTGTGTGACCTAGGAACTCAAGGGATGTCACACCAAGTTCGGACTTGTCTGTGTTGATTTGGATGCCATAATCTTGCAGTCTCTGGAGGACTTGGCGGAGGTGTTGTTTGTGGCTGGCTTCATCAGGACTAGCAATGAGAAGGTCATCTATGTAGGCAAAACAGTAGGGTAGACCTCGAAGGACCTCATCTATGAAGCGTTGAAACGTTTGTGCCGCGTTCCGCAATCCAAAGGGCATCCGGACGTATTCAAACATGCCAAAAGGTGTGATAATGGCCGTCTTCGGGATGTCAGTGGGATGGACTGGAATCTGATGAAATGCTTTGACGAGGTCGATCCGAGAGAAGATAGTGGAACCCGAGAGTTGGGAAGTGAACTCTTGAATGTTGGGCACAGGATATCTATCTTCCACGGTGCGTGAATTGAGGGCACGGTAGTCACCACAAGGTCGTATGTCTCCGGTCTTCTTAGGAACAATGTGAAGAGCCGACGACCAGTTGCTGCTGCTGGGCCGTATAATGCCTTTACTCATCAGAGATTCGAACTCGGCTTTGGCTTTCTTATAACGCTCAGGGGCTAAGCGTCGGGCCTTGGCATGCACTGGGGGTCCGGTAGTCTCTATATGATGAGTCACGTGATGCTTGGCAGGTATGCTGGATGAGTAGGGTTGTGTCAGCATAGGGAATGACTTGAGGAGGTCAGCAAACTTGTGGTCATGGTTGATAGCAGACAGGTGTGTGCTGTCACCAGGTGCTGGCTGTGCATTTGTAAAGATATCTGTGAGTGGGTCGACCAATTTTTGTCCTCTTACGTCTACCATCAGGTTGAAGTGACAGAGAAAATCAGCACCAAGGATGGCTTGTGACACTGCTCCTACGTAGAATGTCCATTGAAAAGAGCGGCGAAGGTTCAGATCCAGATGCACTGTTTGCAACGAGTATACAGGTATCTTGGTACCATTAGCAGCATAAAGATGCAGAGAAGGAGGTAGCGACCGCTGGCTGGCTGTAGCAGGGAGGACACTTACGTCGGCACCGGTGTCTACCAGGAACTTGGCATGGGACCGGCGATCAAAGATGTGGAGCAGCGTAGACTGAGTATGGCAAACATTATGCTGCGTTAATGTTAGCCGTTGTTGTTTGACGCCATGTAGCTGCAGGGCTTTTCACACTTGAGAGCCTTATCCCTAAACCTGCGATGGTAGTAGCAGAAGTTTGAAGTGCTCCTTGAACGTGACCGCTGGTGTTGGCGGTTTGGCGTCGAGGGTCGGGAACTTGGGTGGTTGTTGATTTGTTTCTTCAGGTTGCTGACTTCCATTGTAAGCTGGGAAATTAGATTGGCGAGCTGGGCAATTTGGGAATTTTCTTGTGTCGTGATGGAGGAGATTGGTGATGCTGGTACAGGTGGAAGAGTTGCCATGTAGTCATCTGCAAGATTGGCAAGCTCATCTGGCGGCAGCTTGCCTTTCACACTGATGAGAGCACGTTGAATGTCAGGTGGCAGGCGTTGATAGAACAGTTGTTTGAAAAGATCTTTATCAAAGGCCTGGTACTTGTCACCAAGCAGTGTTTTCATACGACGTAGTAAGTCTGTAGGTTTCTCTCCACCAAGTCCTTCTCTTGATAGCAACTCGCGGAGACGAGCAGCCACTGATGATTGTAGGCGATTTAAAATTGCTGCCTTAAGATCCTCATAGGGTGTAGCAGAGGTTGAGGCTGAAGTAATGACATCAGATACTTGAGTGAGAACTTCAGGTGGTAGCAGACTTGCAGCATGTGAGAATTTAGTGAGGTTTCTCGTGATATTAGAAGCAGCAAAACCACACTCCAGCATTGAGAACCATATGGTGGGGTCTTGGTTGCAGAAAGCAGGGGCTCTCATGGCTACTGCAGTGGCAGTGTGGTTGCCTGAGTTTGAAAGATCCTCAGTAGACATACTGGTCAGTGAACTCAGGGTGTAAATGCTGACGAGGGTTACCTGATATCACGGCAGCTGCGTTAGTCAGGTTATATCAGTATGCTGCTGAATATACTGGCACTGTAATTCACACACAAGGTACTAATAATAAAGGACAATACACGTCCAGAGTGAAACACTGTAATCCAAGGTGAAGCACTGTAATCCAAGGTGAAGCACTGTAATCCAAGGCGAAGCACTGTAATCCAAGGTGAAGCACTGTAATCCAAGGTGAAGCACTGTAATCCAGGGTGAAGCACTGTAATCCAGGGTGAAGCACTGTAATCCAAGGTGAAGCACTGTTGCTGGTAGCTAGACTGCCGCGAGTACCAGTGGTGTATAGGTGTTGGATGGCAGGCAGCAACGGCGTAGTTGGAGGCTTACAGATGGCTGCTGTGGACTGGTGATGCCTCAGGGTTCGCAGCGATAATGTAGATAGGATGGACAGTGGCACTGTGGCGGGAGCAACAGCTGCACAGGAGAGGTAGCAACTCAAGTCACCTCTTGATGGTGACTGCAGGGCAAAGGCGTTCTTGTAGACTATTGGAGAGTAGCGGCAGCACTCCAGGTCACTACTTGATAGTGACTGCAGGGCAAAGGCGTTCTTGTAGACTGCAGCTTGATCCACTCTTGTTGGCGATCGCGGCGGCTGCTATCTCCGGGGGTCACCACTTGTTGGTGATGGCTGCAATCTCCGGGGGTCACCACTTGTTGGTGGGTGGTGTAGCCACCAACTATAAGTTGTGCTGCTACCTAAAGAAGGCTCCTGTGTAAGGGCCACTGTCAGGGTTTCTCCACTACACTTCTCAGCCTCAGGAGCTAGTGTCTATAACTCTCTTTAAGAAGTGTTAGTGTCTATAACTCTCTTTAAGAAGTGCTCAAGGAAGAGAGAGATGCGGTGAATAGTTCCCAATGATTTAATGTAAAAAAAAAGTTAACACTATATACAATTCTCTGTGTACCTGACGTTAACAAAGCTAAGAGTATTTGGTTATGGTATTAAATGTATAATACATATGTTGTATACATGAAATTTTGCAAGAGTATGCAGACAATGATATTACACAAAATGGCAAAGAAAATATGCTGAAATAAATTGCATAGGCTATCTGCATGAAGGAATGTAATGGTAAATGAATCACAATACAGGGCTGGTAGATAATTAGAGAATGGTTACACACTCAATCAAAGAAAATCGACCTATTTTATGGTACACTACAGTATCAACCCTCGACCCTCTCTCTCTCCCACATCCCATTCAGGATTAACCCCTAGATCTCCCCTTCCTTCTCCTATCACCGTCCCCTTTACAACCAACCAACCAACCAAACATTCACCTTTGCTCCCTGTCTCACGCCCTCTGTTAATGAAAGGTTGTCAGTAAAAGTCTCAGTCTTACTCGTACTTTGTAAACAATAATTAATATCAATATAAGTTATCATTATCATCATCATTATTTGTATTACACAGATGTGGACAGTAATTAAGTGGCCTCTTGTGTTTAATCTTCATCTTATCCAAAATAGAAAATATATATATATATATATATATATATATATATATATATATATATATATATATATATATATATATATATATATATATATAAATTTTCTCGTCATGCAAATTTAGAGGCAACAAACTTTATGAGTAGGTCTATATTCAGTCCTAATTATTGTCAATTTACCCACACTGTTTTTCCGGTCTCTTTGGGGCGATATTCAAGAAGGACATCATGGTGTATCCGACCATATGGCAGGCTAAAATCATCTGTTATTGGTTGTCATCTGTAGCCAATCTGGAACTCTGATCTACACACTATATTCTACTTAAAACGTAAATATAATATACTGTCTGAATTACTGAGGTTTCTGATTCCTCCAAAATAGTACACGAAACGGAACGCCTAATGTTGTATTAAGGCAGTTTGTTTCCCAGTAAAGTTTGGATGAGTTATTAACCTTTCATTTTACTGATTTAAAAGGTGTATTCAGAATAATCTAATTTCAGGTCAACCCAACATTTTCGTCCATCGGGCCCACGACAACGACACTGTTCTTGAATATTATGGTCCATTTAAGTTAATATTATACTGTGCTTAAGTGTCTGGGTCTTTATATATATATATATATATATATATATATATATATATATATATATATATATATATATATATATATATATATATATATATATATATATATATATATATATATATATATATAAAACACATTTCTCACTAACCCCTGACACTATACCAGAGATCACACAAGTGGTTTCCCCCGTACCTTAATTAAGATAGTTTGGGATGTGATACCAGCAGCTGATGTATTTATTGATCCTTTCCTCGCTCAAGTCATCCAAGTCCAATGTTTTCCCTGTACCCTGAGACAGTTGGGGGATTGTTAACAGACGAAGCAAGCACCCCTTCCTTCCTCTCTCGGTCCCTCCCTTACTCCCTGGTGTGAAGAAGTGAGAGTGGTTGTTATGGTGGTGGTGGTGGTGGTGGTGTGAAGAAGTGAGAGTGATGGTGGTGGTGGTGTGGAGAAGTGAGAGTGGTGGTGGTGTGGAGAACTGAGAGTGATGGTGGTGTGGAGAAGTGAGAGTGGTGGTGGTAGTGGTGTGGAGAAGTGAGAGTGGTGGTGATGGTGGTGTGGAGAAGTGATAGTGGTGGTGATGGTGTGAAGAAGTGAGAGTGGTGGTGATGGTGGTGGTGGTGGTGGTGTGGAGAAGTGAGAGTGGTGGTGGTGTGGAGAAGTGAGAGTGGTGGTGGTGGTGTGGAGAAGTGAGAGTGGTTGTGGTGGTGGTCGTGGTAGTGGTGGTGTGAAGTGAAAGTGGTGGTGGTGGTGTGAAGAAGTGAGAGTGGTGGTGATGGTGGTGGTGTGGAGAAGTGAGAGTGGTGGTGGTGGTGTGAAGAAGTGAGAGTGGTGGTGGTGGTAGTGTGGAGAAGTGAGAGTGGTGGTGGTGGTAGTGTGGATAAGTGAGAGTGGTGGTGGTGGTGGTGTGGAGAAGTGAGTGATGATGGTGGTGGTGGTGGTGTGAAGTGAGAGTGGTAGTGGTGGTGGTGGTGGTGTGGAGAAGTGAGAGTGGTGGTGGTGGTGGTGGTGTGGAGAAGTGAGAGTGGTGGTGGTGGTGGTGGTGTGGAGAAGTGAGTGATGATGGTGGTGGTGGTGTGAAGTGAGGGTGGTGGTGGTGGTGGTGGTGGTGTGGAGAAGTGAGAGTGGTGGTGGTGGTGGTGGTGGTGTGAAGTGAGAGTGGTAGTGGTGGTGGTGGTGGTGTGGAGAAGTGAGAGTGGTGGTGGTGGTGGTGGTGTGGAGAAGTGAGAGTGGTGGTGGTGGTGGTGTGGAGAAGTGAGTGATGATGGTGGTGGTGGTGTGAAGTGAGAGTGGTGGTGGTGGTGGTGGTGGTGTGGAGAAGTGAGAGTGGTGGTGGTGGTGGTGGTGGTGTGAAGTGAGAGTGGTGGTGGTGGTGGTGGTGGTGTGGAGAAGTGAGTGATGATGGTGGTGGTGGTGTGAAGTGAGAGTGGTGGTGGTGGTGGTGGTGGTGGTGGTGGTGGTGTGGAGAAGTGAGAGTGGTGGTGGTGGTGGTGGTGGTGTGGAGAAGTGAGTGATGATGGTGGTGGTGGTGTGAAGTGAGAGTGGTGGTGGTGGTGGTGGTGGTGGTGGTGGTGGTGTGGAGAAGTGAGAGTGGTGGTGGTGGTTGTGGTGTGAAGAAGTGAGAGTGGTGGTGGTGGTGTGAAGATGTGAGAGTGGTTGTGGTGGTGGTGGTGGTGTGGAGAAGTGAGAGTGATGGTGGTGGTGGTGTGAAGAAGTGAGAGTGGTGGTGGTGGTGGTGTAGAGAAGTGAGTGGTGGTGGTGGTGGTTGTGTGGAGAAGTGAGTGGTGGTGGTGGTGGTGGTGTGGAGAAGTGAGAGTGGTAGTGGTGGTGGTGGTGGTGGTGAGGAGAAGTGAGAGTGGTAGTTGGGGTGGAGATGAGAATTAAATTGTACCCTACTCATATGAACCACCTGAAGTCAGATATCTGTAAAACCACCTTGAGATGAGCTAGTCTTTTTTCTCACATGTGTAAGAAGCAGTTTGTCTCACTCTGTCTAGTGTGACGTGGTCTGGTCTATAAGTGGGTAGCTCCATGTAGTGTCTCTCAATCATAAACAAGGGACTGGGTTTTCCTACGTGGGGTAAATTATGGGACTGGGTTTTCCTACGTGGGGTAAATTTTGGGACTGGGTTTTCCTACGTGGGGTAAATTATGGGACTGGGTTTTCCTACGTGGGGTAAATTGTGGGACTGGGTTTTCCTACGTGGGGTAAACTATGGGACTGGGTTTTCCTACGTGGGGTAAAATAATAACTTGCTGACATTTATAAACCGTGAAGAATAGAGACATAGAGGAAGGTATAACAGGGAGAGGAGTGATAAATGATGAGATGTGATGGATTTAACTGACTTGCAAGCAAATGGTATGAGAGGTGGAAGAGGTGGAGTATGAGTGGTGGAAGTATAACAGGTGGAAGAGGTGGAGTATGAGTGGTGGAAATATAAGAGGTGGAAGAGGTGGAGTATGAGAGATGACTTCCAATATATGTTACTACTATATTTTGTTGTATAAAGTATGGTGTGTGTGTGTGTGTGTGTGTGTGTGTGTATGATCTCAATACAGTACACTGGTTACTGATGAAATTTTTTTATAACTTGTTGACAAGAGGCGCCTGGTTGGAGACGAGTAGTTTAAGGTGGTATATAATTATTTTTTGATACATTGGAGTGCCTTGATTCCTCCAAAGTATGCTAGGAAACAGAACCAGATGAGCAAAAATAATGCGGTTCTGTTGCTTGGAATAGTTTGGAGGATTCAGTTGCTCCAGATTTGCCAACACAAAATTTCCCCCTTAATGAATTATCGCAGCAAAGACCTAATTTACTTCGTCTTATTAAGTTGTATCACACTTGCAATGTTTTATAACGTATATGGAATTATATTTTTAAATACAGAAAGATAATCCAGGCCCCTATAAAAAAAAATACGACGAAATATGATTAAAATGTTTTGGACCGTATATAGGTAAACTGTACCCAACTAAAATGTTTTGGACCGTATATAGGTAAACTGTACCCAACTAAAATGTTTTGGACCGTATATAAGTAAACTCTACCCAACTAAAATGTTTTGGACCGTATATAGGTAAACTCTACCTAACTAAAATGTTTTGGACCGTATATAGGTAAACTCTACCCAACTAAAATGTTTTGGACCGTATATAGGTAAACTCTACCCAACTAAAATGTTTTGGACCGTATATAGGTAAACTCTACCCAAATAAAATGTTTTGGACCGTATATAGGTAAACTCTACCCAACTAAAATGTTTTGGACCGTATATAGGTAAACTCTACCGATCACAAGCATCAACATTTTCCCTACATTTCCTCGATTTTCTACTTATACATGCCTGGCATTATCCTTCTACATTGAAAATATGATTCCATGTACGTTATATAGCGTCACAATAATATTACAATTGTGATAACACTTATTAAGAAGAATTATATATATATATATATAGGCCTCTTTGGTGCGACAATTTATTAAGTTATACGAGCCACCTGTCACACCCTCCTGTCCTCCCTCTCAACACACTACAGTCGTAACTTGACATACAAAAAATTACACGAATGCATGACTTGATATTAAAGAATCATTTAGACTACCGGTATGTATGTAAAGTTTCTTGATAATATTTGTTTATATTGTTAGGATTACTTTGATGTAGAGTACAGCAAGGCCGCTTGAAGAGTAGGTCTTCCCGTGTCTGTCTCTAAACTCGTCCTACCCCGCGCATGACGTCAGACTGAAGAGAGACAGGATTGGTGACTCACCTCACCTCACCTCACATCACCTTCACCCAATCAGGTCCAAGGATGAGAGACAGTAAGGATAGTTCAGTGAAACGTCATCAATTCAGCCGTGACGTCACGCGCTCCGTGACGTCAAAGTGATGACGCTCACTGGAGACCCTGCTGGAGACCCTCGCATGCAGGAATCTCGTTCAAACTTAAATAATCTCTCCTTATTCTCGGTTTTAATACACGATTTATACATCATACGTGTGTAGTGTTCTCTAAAAGAGTTAATTGATAGTTGTGGATATAGTTTTCATGAATAGTAGACTAGTGTATGCTATATTGAAGGCTATAGCACTGTATTTACAAGCTGATAGAGGCTCGCTCACGCCGATTCTAGCTAGCAAAACCCCGTGATATTAATTTATTATGATTAAATATAGATGAGTCACAAACATAGAAAATTGGGATTATTGACTGAAATTCCTAGAGATTCGTTAATATTTCTTTATGTTATATTACATGCATATCATGTCTCTCACCCATCTTTCTCCCCACATTAACTCTAACTTCACCCACAATTTCGCTTCTTTTTGTACATGATTTACTTTCAAATGTGACCTTTCATTACTTGCAAGAAAAAGAACGTTTCTTTACAGGCCCTTCTGTAGTTTTGTATACCCAGTAGTCTGTGCAGTCATTTTGCTATTCCGAGAAGTTTGTTAATTTTTTCTGTTTACTCTTAATTACTATTTACTTTGCCAGTGTGCAATACATTTTTGTGTTTGAGTTATCTTGGCATAATAATGTACTTCCTTTAACTACTTTAGTTCTGGAAACTGAAGATATTAAACACATTATTATTAAATTTGGTAGAAGTGAGAGAAGACCAAATTGGCAGTACAAGCTTGGACATAAAATATTAAATAAAGCAGAGAAAGAAAGAGATTTAGGGGTAACGATAAATAAGAAATCGACACCAGATGATCATATACATGAAAAAGTGAGAAACATGTATACATTGTTAGCAAACTTGAGAGTGGCCTTCACTTAAATAGATGAAGAAATGGTCAAGAAAATAATTACATCCTTTATAAGGCCTACCTTGGAATATGCTGCAGTAGTATGGAATGGTAAGGATATAGAAAACTTGTGTCAACAGGGAATACCTACAATTAGAGGTCACAGTAAGAAATTAATTAAAAGAAGAGGAAACAAAGATGTACAGAAATACAAATAGGTAAGAACATAAAAGTAGACACGAGTAATTTATTTCCTTGAACTCTAAAGTACAGTATTAAATACAGAGGCGAGTGAAAAAAAGTGAGCAAATCTGAATGAATCATAAGTCTGTAACCTCTCACCCATAGTGTAAAAAGTCAGCATGGAACAGTTCTTCCTACAAAAATACAGCTACTATAATAAACTGTACATTTTAAAGCTGTTGTACAAGCCAGGAACTATGATTATCAAGTATGACATTCAACCATGTACTGAGTGCTACATAAATTATTTATATGCTGCATCTTACCCTCTCATGCTCATTTGCATCTAACTATTCTTCCTTTGCAATGATAACTCTGAAGTTTTTAAAAATTCAAGCACATAAAGTGTTCATACAACTGGAATATGATTTAGTACCATAATCCAACAATACTTAAACTAGTACAGTACCAGGCCTCAGAAGACATTTACTACACAGATGGTATAAGGAAACAGACTTATAAAGGGGGAACTAGCACATAGAACAAAACAGAAGCATAACAAGGCCGTGAGGATACATATAGTCATAGATGGTGGGATAATAGGTTTATTGGCATAAGTTTGTTTTGCTTTTTCAAGGTTGTACTCTGATACCAAATTTTTGTACTCTGTATTTATTTTCCTTAAGCAGAATATCATTGTCTAAGGATTGTTTTAACAATTTCTTTTTGATGTCACCATTTTCTCCAACAAGCTCCATTAATCTTTGTTCTAAACTTCCTTCCTTTGCTCGTAATTCCTCTAAATTTAGTTCTAACTGTCTTTTAATTTTTGTTACTTTCTCCAATTTTAGAGACACCTCAGACAGCTGCTGTTGTAGGGCATACACATTATTATTCCCAGAATGTAGAAAACCACAACAGGACCAACAAACTGCCAGATTATGTCCACCTGATGAAGCAGAGCTACCTTCTTTAGTTGTTTCTAACTCTTGGTGTTAATAGAGTCTCTCCAACAGCAGAGGTTTGGGTAGGAGCTTCATAAGAGTCAGGTGCCAATTCTGTAAAGTGAAAGGTTACTTAACACAAAGGCCTAGAGAAAAAGCATCCTGTAAAGCTATCCTTAGTGACTATTTCTTGACAAATACAGTACAGTATACTGTATAATATACACTACTATAATGTTAACTTTCCCTTCCCAATACCAGGTGGGATGGAGAAAGTAATGAGAGGTGTAGCATGAGTAAGAAGGCAATTGGGACTGCAGCATGAGTAAGAAGGCAATTGGGATTGTGTGTGAGATGGTTGGGAAGGTGAAATGTAATACATTGAGGTGGGATGGGCATGTATGGCAAATACATACAGTACTACTCCAAGTCTTAAACTTATTTCTCAGTGACTAGTCCTTAGTCTATCACTATTGTCTACAGTACTGTACTGTACTTTAAAATTTCTAACAAGTTTGTAGGACAAGATCAACCTATTCTACACCCCAATGTACTTGTGTAAGTGCTCCCAAATACTGTACTACCCTTGATAATTTTCTCTAATGTTGTTGACTGATTTAAGTATCAACCAAATAACATTACTAGATAAGCTTGGTGTTAGGAAATTAACTACATTTTCTAGTTGTTACGAACCCTTGATGTCACAGTGGTGTATAAGAATTCATCAGGCCAACTGTACATGCTAGAGTTGTTATGCCATAAAACTAAAACCCCTGAGCCACCTATCCCAATATCTTAAGCAAAGGTTTCTAAGGTTTCAAAACATCTTGGCGAAGGTGGTGAGTTGGGAAGGAAGTCAGCATGAAGGCTTGCTCGGAGGAATCCGAAGTGACAATGCCGCAATCTGGGCAATGTAAAATACTCCATCAAGAAATATCATAGATAAATATATGTATATAAATAATTATACATATAATTTATGACAGATCAGTATAATTCATGATTCTAGAGTTAGATTAAATGCAATTCAAATAACTAGTAAATTAAAAATATGACACAATTAGAGTAGAATTTATAAATGAAGAAAGATAATAATGAATCAGCATTTCTCTTACCGGAACAATAAAGTTCAGGTGGTTGAGTTCCTCCAGCAACCGCAGTTTCAATAGGGGCTGAATCTTCTTATGATGTGTCTGTTGAGTGAAAGAGAACTTGTCTTGAAGAGAATACAGAAAACATTCACTGTACTGTATATCCATTTTGGTAAATTTACTGTTTTGGACAGAATAGGATTCTTTGGACAATAATATATTTTACTAGTGTTTTTTTACGTGTTTTCAACAATTTTTAAATTCATTTCCGTCGCAATTTTTTTTTTTTTTTTTTTTAGCCAAACCTAATCTGGACCACGGCACACTACCAGGACCTAACTGGGGCAGACTACCGGGACCTAACCAGGGCAGACTACCGGGACCTTACCGGGGCAGACTACCGGGATTAGGTTTCAAGTGTAAACTGTGCTCTACATCCATCCATGTCGGCTATTTCTATTTTCCCAGTAATCTGCCCTGGTTAGATCCCGGTTGCCTGCCCTGGTTAGGTCCTGGTAGTCTGCCCCGGTTAGGTCCCGGTAGTGTGCCGCGGTCCAGATTAGGTTAGGTCAGGTTAGGTTTGGCTAAAAAAAAAAAAAAAAAAAAAAATGCGACGGAAATGAATATCAAAATCGTTGAAAATACATAAAAAAATACTAGTAAAATATATCATTGTCCAAAGAATCCTATTCTGTCCGAAACAGTAAATTTACCTATATTTTCAACTAAAGGAATATATAATAATTATACCCTATATACCATATGTAACTCACTGATGTCTGTTGAGTGAAAGAGAACTTGTCTTGCAGAGAATGCAGAAATTATTCACTGTACTGTATATATATTTTCAACTAAAGGAATATATAATATACCCTATATACCATATGTAACTCACTGATTGAGATGTTATATTTCAGCAAGACAGTAAAAAATTTAATAAAAATCAATTTTAAAAAGTCATAAAATTCTTCCTACCAGAAACACTGAGCAAATCTTGCAAAAGCTGGCGCCTCTGTTTTTCCTCAGCTCTGCGCCCACGGTGTTTTGCACTTTCTGCAAAAAGGAAAATAATTAAATCAGACAATCTGGTGGTGCAATTTATTTGTATGATCAAGATGGAAAACCTTTCTGCTCTTTTGGTATGGATATGTTTCCCACCTCCCTACCAAACTAGTCATTTATAAAAACTGAAAATATTAAGAAATGGTCCCAATCTACCTGCCACCTAACGTTAGTATAAACCAACCCTACACAATGTACAATAAAACCAAATAACCTAAAAAAACTTTCATAAAATTGGCCTATCTTACCTGGTTGGCTGTCTTGTCACATTTCAATTGTATGGCTCATATAAACCTTACTTTCAATAAAGATTAGGGGCAGCCCATATCTATGCACAAGACTTATTTTAACCTGTTAACAAGCACCATCAAGAAATATTTGTCAGCTCCTACTAATTGCAAATGAAAGATGATATTTAGTAAGTTTTGCACAATAAGTTTTATACCGAAAGTATTGGCAGTAACAGATAAGAGTCCATATTGCCTACCTGAATCCTCCTCCTGTTTTGGGAGAAACAGCGAAGGTACAGCATCAGCCTTCAGTGATCTTGTTGCCTGTGGAGACTTGTTCAGGAGCTTCCTCTTGATGCTGTAATTCTGTTTGTAATCTGCTGACTTAAAATGACGGGAGCAAACTCTGGCAGTCTCTGGGTTTAGTTTATCTGCCCGATAGCATGAATTATTCCACTGTTTTAGCACTGATTTTGTCCTTGAAAATCGATAAAAATGGTAATTTTCTTGTTTCTTGCTCCTGTTATTGCTATTGCACCCGTAAACAGCACACCTTGTCATTGTTCTTATAGAGAAAAAAGCTGGAGTCACTGAGATACAAGCAAAGCCAAGGCAAAACTCCTCTGTGCGTCCGTGTTTGGGTCTCCAGTGACGTCACGGCTGTATGGCGCCGTGCATTGTGGGTAAAACAAGTGCTCAGTGAACTATCCTTACTGTCTCTCATCCTTGATCAGGCCCACGTATTCTCACTCACACTCAGTAGTAGCCCGCGACACACACCCCCAAAATAAATGATAAGAGGCCTTACTAGCCCATGGAAACAGGTAATATACTATATTTTTTATACGGACATGAACAAGGATATTTCATTTGATTTAATTAGCAGGGTAGAAGCAGTTGGATATCCAGTAGTAGCCATAGTGAATGATCTCAGTCCCACAAATGTATGATTATAGAACAATCTGAGTGTAAATGTAGATTATACCTCTTTCACTAATCCAGCTGCTGCAGACAGGAAAATATGCGTGTTTGCAGATGCCCCTCACTTGATGAAGTTGATTCGTAACAATTTTCTTGACTATGGGTTCATTGTACATTATACTACGAAAGTCAGTAGTGAATGTGTGTCACATAATCATGTTGATGTAACAGGAGTTCAAAGGATGAACGTCAGGAAGGCTGTTCAGTTGATTTTGATAATTCCTTGTGTGAAATGGAAGACATTGAGAACTGTCTTCCAATAAGTACAGAAGAAGAAGAGACATTAGAAAAAACAATGGAAACAGAAGGACTGAGGAACATTGGGGGTTATTTTGTCAAAAAGTTTCCACAGTACAATTTCCTAGGCACAGATGACTAGATTGGCACAATCTCTAGAACAGTGGGGAAGTTAAAGAGATCCAGCAATATTGTTTTTGATCAACTGAAACAAATGGAAAGACTGTTTATTTGTTATCACAGAGATAAGGAACTCAGAGAGGGACCAAAATGTGTAACAACATTAGCAAGTGAAATAAGAAATTTTGTAGATTTACCAGATGATGTGATTAGGTTTTTTGTTCGTTGTCGCATATTTTTCAGGGTACGGATATTAAACAGAAAGCGAAATTCACAGAGGAAAATATCTAACAAAATGTCAAAACTAAGATAAGAATTCAGTGAAAGAGCAAAGCATGGTACTACTTATGAATAAGTCTTGTATATATCCTACATGGTATACTTGATAAATTATGAAGTTCAAACTTACTCTTAGTACTGTAATTTATGTATTATATTTGTTTCCTTATTAAAATATTAATGCCTACCTCAAGTGTATATACCCCATTTTTCTTCAACTAAGCTTTGAAATGGTTTAAAGTTGACAGCTGATCACAAGAGAGAGAGAGAGATATTTATCATATCAAAAGGTAGGCTACTCTTTTGGTGCTTGAATGAATAATGCTATAAGGAATACTGGTCACAAGCTGCATCATTCCCCATTTGCCCCCAACAGTATCAAATATCATGTATCAAGTGTAAAAGGTTATGTTTTGGGCTGGGTTTTTCATGGGTATCTATGAGTGAGGGAGCCAGAGACTCTTCGCGGTGACGTCATCACGCTCTCCCTGCCTGCGCGGTGGGACGACCTACTCTTCAAGCGGCCTTGGAGTACAGTATAAATTAATAATACTCGTACTTGTCTCCTTATAGCTGTCACTCTCCAAAGCTGCCAGCCTCCCGTCCCACCATTTGTCAACAAGTACAACCATTTTTATCAACATCCATATTGTACTCAGATCCAATAAGACATGAAAAATTGGACAAAATATATATACTGTACTCAAAATGAAATTATATACCTCTGGTGTAAGTTATTGCTCCTATTCTAATGACAATATTTTCTATTCCACGGCAGGATGAAACCGCTCACGAAAGAGGGTTACGACTCTGACATCTTTCCACACACTGCATTATGGCAAGAGGATATGACGAGTTACAGAGGAGTAGTAAAGTGAGGTATGTGTGTATGTTATCCTATATGTATGTATATATGGTTTCTTGCTTGTGTTAATTCCTCCAAATTCCTTTTATACAGTACCAGACGATGCCTTCTATTTACACCTGAGAAGCCATCTTGCTCTAAATTATACCGTATTCTATTCCTTTGAGGCCCGTCCACACGATCGAGCAGTGCTCGCGAACACAAGAGAGCTGTTTGCCTGTCGACGGGCTTACCGCTTGTGTTCGCGAGCACACCAACAAACTGGCCGTGCTGGTGGTGGTTGGAATTCACGGAACACTGGGGCTACCCAGTAGTATGACGTCGCTGCCACACACACCAGGTTTCCTATGGAGCCAAGGGGCCGTGGTTGTCAGTATTATCGCTGGCAGTCGAGCAACATGTGAAATGTATTTGGGTCTATTCTCATGCACTTTATGAAATCATTCGTATTCCCAGCTTTTAATTCCCGTAATATTGTCACATGTTTTCTTTTAATTAGCCAGTCTTTACACCATTTGTCTTTCTGCATTGTGTTCTTTCTCTTCCTCACACACATAGCAATTATTATGCTAAACAGCACTATACACTTGCGTTCCTTCTTATTAGGCACCATAGTTATCGTACCTGTACGCTCACGACCCAGTCGACCACCTGCTCTGGCTGCTGCCCGGCTCAAGGCCAATAAGACTAACAGGTCTTGTCATACAAGGGCAAAAATGAGTCCCGCTCGCGCATGACGTCACGGCGAGTATACACCACAGAACAAGTTGCCAAACAGTGATAAACAGGCTCATTTTCTAGTCAGTTGACAGTAGGTCAAAGGTGATACAGGTCATCTCTCTATAGTGTCCACCAAGTGCCCAGTGTGAAAATGCCATGCAACTGCATGTGCAGTGTGTGGGTGTGATTCTGTAGGAAGAAAGGGTTGCAACATAAAATTTCATGTCTTCCCCACCGATACAGAATCCTGATCTCTTTCTCTTTGTGAGTGTCTTGTCAAGGTAAAGTAAAATGAAAAGCTTAGCAGTCATCTTAACTGTTCGAATTGATGTGCAATTTTAACAGGTTTTGCATACAATAGGGATGAAATTAGACTTGGTGTCCAGTATTTGGGAAGTTTCTGGCAATCACCTATCCCCAGCTACCCCCACATTTCCTCCATCTATTCCCTAGAGACCACGTTTCCTCCACTCCAGGTGATGGATGTTCATAAGTACCTCCCATTTGTTTTAGACTGCAAAACAAGTGTTCTATAACATCCTGATTTAGCCTATGTGTGCGTATATATGAAATGCCATATTTTTCTTTCAGCATTTCATATAGTTTGGGCAAAGATTTGGAATACACAAGTCCTTTTTGAAACTGGTACATATTTTGTTTCACTCCACAAACTTTCATTGACATGGCTGTATCAAGCATATCATGCAAAACTCATTATAATTTAACGATAAAAGCCGACAGGATATTGAACAGAGAAAGAAGAAAAAACTTTGTCACGGGATCACGGTATGCCCGCCTGTAGACGACCTCACTCCCATACCTGTCACCATGTGAGGTGATTGGGGGCAGAGGCTGGGGGGGTTGTGGGGGGGAAATGGAGAGAAAATGGGGGATGAAGTCCACCACGCCATGACGTCACTACAGCTGCGCAGTACCACTGGCTGACAAGACCTGTTAGTCTTATTGGCCTTGGCCCGGCTGTGAGCCTGTGACTGGTCAGACACGTTCGTTTGGACACCACAACAAGTGTGCCCGCCGCGTGCACAAGCTGTAAGCCCGTCAACAGGCGAACAGCTCGCTTGTGTTCGCGAGCACTGCTCGATCGTGTGGACGGGCCTTTATTAGTCGTCACCGTATCTTTATATAAGCGTATTAATCCTGCTTGACATAATGAGTATGGCAAATAAACACTATTTGAGGAGGATTTTATGTGTATGTCTGTTGTTGTTCATCTATAAACACTATATAACACCAAGTACACCAAGTACCGAAAACTGGGATCGGAGAGCAGGTGTGGAAACGTGTGATAAAAACTGACAGATGTGTGACTGTGTAATTGAGACAGACAGACAGACAGACAAGTGTGTGACAAACAAACAGACAGACAGACAGGTGAGGGTCTTAATGATGTATGCAACAGGTGTGGTGTGGGAAGGGGGGACGAGTGGTAAAGGACAGGTGTACGGTTGTCATTTTAATAAGGAGTTAAGGTATTGTAGGCCTCTCATTCCTCCATGATGTCCCACACAAAAGATCATCTCTATATACTAAGTCTGTGTTTCTCGATGCATTTTGGGCGAATAAATCAGGATCTTTCAAACTCGTCAACAGAACCATGCAAAATTATTTACTGCTTAATTGTCACGTATTATATAAAAACCTACGATATTACTGATATATTATTGAAACATTAAGACTGAAAAACAAGAGTGTATATGAAAGAAAAACATCACAAAGAATTCATACCTTAAAAAAACAGAAATATAAAAGTCTAATATAAATGATTGTGACTGTACTTATTACCTGTGATTGCTGAAGTGAAATTAACAGCAACATACTGTACATACATACATTCTCCTTCAAACAGTACCATGGAATCAACCCTCTCAGTTTACAAATCAACACAGTTTACAGGAATCGGAGTATCTCTGACTGACGTAATTACAAATACATTATTAATTAAGTTAAGTGGTATTTATTTTGAGTAATTAAGAAAACCTCACTCACGTATAGGGAGCTTTTACTACCTTATAAACAAACATATGAAAAAATATATTAAAGTGCCATGATTCCTCCAAAATAATTCTGTGTGTCTGTCTGTCTGGAAACACGACCAGATTAACGATAATATTGTTTGACCTGTTGTAGCAAGGAATAGTTGGCTGGGAAGAATCAGTCGCTCCAGATTTTACCACCAACATCATTTCACTCCACTCACCTCTTATTTTTATTTTGTTTTCATCACGTTTCAGGTTTTCCAGCGGCACAAATCTGGTTGAGTAAAGTGAATGAATGAACGAGCGAGGAGGGAACTTTTGAGCTGGTGTGTTTTTCCTACCCTTCCTCCCCCCTCCCTCCTTCCCCTTCCTTTACCTTCCCTTCCTCCATCCCTTCCTATCCTTCCCTTCCCTCCCTCCTTCCCTTCCCTCCCTCCTTCCCCTTCCTTTCCCTCCCTTCCCTTCCTTTCCCTCCCTTCCCTTCCTTCCATCCTTCCCGCCTTCTCTCCCTTCTCTTTCCTTCATCCCTTCCTATCCTTCCATCCCTCCCTTCCCTCCATCCCCTCCTTCCATCCCTCCCTTCCCTCCCTCCTTCCCCTTCCTTTCTCTCCCTTCTCTTTCCTCCATCCTTTCCTATCCTTCCATCCCTACCTATCCTTCCATCCCTCCCAATCCTTCCATCCCTCCTTCCCCTTCCTTTCCCTCCCTTCCCTCCTCTCCATCCCATCCTTCCATCCCTCTCTCCCTCCCTCCTTCCCCTTCCTTTCCCTCCCTCCCTCCTCTCCCATCCTTCCTTCTGCACCAACTGTTTGAGAAGTCTTGCCTTCAGTCACGCCCGCAAAAATAATTCGCGAGTTTGGTGTTGCTCTATTCGCCTCTCTCTCTCTCTCTCTCTCTCTCTCTCTCTCTCTCTCTCTCTCTCTCTCTCTTCAGTCAATGTCTTTTTATTCTTCTCATCCCGACATATTTTCTCGATCATGAGGCCATTTTTCTTCTAATATATATATTATCTTTATTCCTTGCCGACTTTATTCCCGACCACCCAATTTATTCCCGTGCTCCTTCATATTTTCCTCAGAATTTCTTCCCAATTATATTTCCCATTAATTTTCCTGTCAACCATTTCTTCATATATTTTTTTTCCCTACCATCTCGACTTTCTTCCCCGACCTCATATTTTTTTTTTTCCCCAAGCATGCCGACTTTCTTTCCCGACCTAATATTTTTTTCCCAATCATGCCGATTTTCTTCCCCGACCTCTTCTAAATTTCTTCCCTACCATATCGACTTTTTCCCCGACCTCATATTTTTTTTCCCCAAGCATGCCGACTTTCTTTCCCGACCTCATATTTTTTTCCCAATCATGCCGATTTTTTCCCCGACTTTCTTCCCCGACTTTGTTATTGTTCCCTCATACTTCTTTTCCTCGCTCTAATTGCTTTCTTCTCTCATTATATTCTTTGCCCTGGAGAGAGAGAGAGAGAGAGAGAGAGAGAGAGAGAGAGAGAGAGAGAGAGAGAGAGAGAGAGAGAGAGAGAGAGAGAGAGAGAGAGAGAGAGAGAGAGGATAAAAGTGAGAGAGAGAGAGAGAGAGAGAGAGAGAGAGAGAGAGAGAGAGAGAGAGAGAGAGAGAGAGAGGAGGAAAAGGGGGAAAAAGAAAGTGAGTGAAAGGGTAAAAAAAAGGTGAGAGAGAGAGAGAGAGAGAGAGAGAGAGAGAGAGAGAGAGAGAGAGAGAGAGAGAGAGTGAGAGCCTGACACACACACACACACACACACACACACACATGTATAAACCCTTGCTGATGACAGACTAAGACTGAGATTATAGACAGTACAAGTTTAGTATTGCCTGAGACATGAGAGAGGGAGGATACAGCCCGCTCCTCTCCTTCACACCATCACAGTCTCTCGTCACTCCTCTCATTCGCTCTCTCTTCTGACCTGTTCAATGTGTTTTCTTTGTATTAACCACTAACTAAATCTTTATAGGCTCTTGTTGTTTGTTGTCACTTCTCGTCGACTCTTTATTTAGTAACATCGTCGAGTGTTCGCCGGAATTAACGTGTGTTGTGAAGATGTTAAGAAATGTTAGTAGCGAATTTCGTGATGTTTTTTTTTTTTTTTTTTTTTTTTTTTTGTGAAGATATTAATTACCAGTTTGAAGATGACACTCTCCCAATCACATGTGTTTTCCCTCTACTGCATAAAATCGGTGAGTGTTTGCCCAATTTATACGTGAAGGTGGAAGGAAGTACACTCGTGATACATAATTTCTGACCAGAGTGTGAGGAGCAGAAAGCTTCGAATCGCCTGGTATTGTTCATTTCCCCACCCAGTACACCTATAGGGGCTGAGTTGGAATGCAGCTAGGGTATGTGTGATGCCTGCCCTTCGTCTCTGGTCAGGGATTACGTATCACGAGTGTACAGTGTTGGTATATCTGGAGCAACTGATTCCTCCACCAAACTATTCCAAGCAACAGAACTCCATCATTATTTTTGTTCATCTGTTGGTCCTGTTAACATCTTGGCATACTTTGGAGGAATCAAGGCACTCCAATGTAACAAAAGTGAATTACCTCATATATATATATATATATATTAAGTAAAAGATAAAATGAATGCATGCACGTCCCTCACATCAACAAACAAGGCAGCGAACCACTAAAGAAGAAGTTCCTCAAACATCTCACACGACCCTCACATCAACAAACAAGGCAACGAACCACTAAATAAGTAGTTCCTCAAACATCTCACACGACCCTCACACCAACAAACAAGGCAACGAACTACTAAAGAAGAAGTTCCTAAAACATCTCACACGACCCTCACATCAACAAACAAGGCAACGAACCACTAAAGAAGAAGTTCCTCAAACATCTCACACGACTGTTTTGATAACGGGACTTATAATGTGTGTTGAGGGAATATTTAAGTATATAACCCTTTGAGTGAGTGCCAGTGGTTTAATAATATCATGTGGATTAAACCGTTCGAAGTTCTTCACAGTAATCACAATGCAAGTAAATATATGACATTGCTATTAAGGGGAAAGTTTTGTGTTGGTAATTCTGGAGCAACAGCTGAATCCTCCAAACTATTCCAAGCAACAGAGCACCATTATTTTTGCTCTTCTGGTCCTGTTTCCTAGCATACTTTGGAGGAATCAAGGCACTCCTATGTACCAAAAAAGAATTGCCACCTTAAGAGGAGACTATTAATCATTATAATGGTGTCTTAGAATATGTTTGTAGTTGTCATCATCAGTTTTACTTTTAGTATAATAAGTTTTTCCCTGGGTAAGTTAAAATACAATGATAAAATGTGACACTGGCATTCAAAAGGTTAACACATCGTCTTACAGTTATATTATTATTATAATTATTATTAGTAGTAGTAGTAGATTATTATTATTATTATTATTATTATTATTAGGAGTAGTAGTAGTAGTAAGAGTAGTAGTAGATTATTATTATTATTATTATTAGTAGTAGTAGTAGTAGTAGTAGTAGTAGTAGTAGATTATTATTATTATTATTATTAGGAGTAGTAGTAGTAAGAGTAGAAGTAGATTATTATTATTATTAGGAGTAGTAGTCGATTACTATTATTATTAGTAGTAGTAGTAGTAGTAGATTATTATTATTATTAGGAGTAGTAGTAGTAGTAAGAGTAGTAGTAGATTATTATTATTATTATTATTTACAAGAGCGTGTAATGTCACGTGGCTTTTAACTATATAGCCAGACTCGCCATCCTTCCCTCGTCATAAAAGTCCCTCGGAGTTGATGATATGCGTGAGCCTGTTGTTATGGTTTTTATTATTATTATGGTGTGAACTGTTACTGTGAGTGACATCAAACACAACCCGTCAGTAAGAATGTGTGTGTGTGTGTGTGTGTGTGTGTGTCCTTTAAGGCATTACACACACACACACACACACACACATAACCCCTAGCAGTCTGCAGCGTAGTGTGTGTGTGTGTGTGTGTGTGTGAAGATGCATATGTCTGTATACATACATGTGTGTGTGTGTGTGTGTCCTCTTACGCACCTAGTGAACTCTGTACATGTGTGTATATTCTGTATGTATCCAGTGTATGTGTGTATATATTTGTTTATTTATACAAGTGAGGATGAATCTGACACCGCATCGTACCCTGCATCACTCTCTCTCTCTCTCTCTCTCTCTCTCTCTCTCTCTCTCTCTCTCTCTCTCTCTACAACCACCTTGCCGTCGGTGAGAGAGCTTGTGTGATCTGTTTGAATTTTGCTAGCAATGCTGGGGGACATTTAGTCCAGTTGGGTTACCCGTGCCAGAAAGGTAGCGTTATTAGGATCCTGACTAAGAGTTGTCAAATCTTCATGTTAATATTAAGTTTCACAACTGCTCTTCAACTGTCCTAACCAAAAAAAAAAAAAAATCTTCATCACTTTCGATATAAGTTTTTATTGTTAAGGACCTCACCAGCTACCTTATGCCGTGTGAGAAGGGAGGCTTTGGAACCTCCTAAAAACAACGCCTTTTAATGCTCACAGGTTTCGAAAGGGCTGAGATTGAAGGGATCTCAGGCGTGTGGGGTACGAGTAATGGAGATGCCTCAGGACCCCCGTAGGTATTCTCTTAGATTATTAAGCCTGACCAGCTCCTTGTGACCGTTCTTAGGTGCCTAAAGGCTCGACTGCTCTTTGGTGAGAGAGCTTTCGTGCCTCGCTGGCTGCCAGGCCAGTAAAAGATCTCGGATTAAGTCGTGGACATTTAGTTTTACTATTTGCTTTAAGTTTGGCCACGGATAGAGGATTAGTAGGGATTAGTAGGACGACGGTTACACTTCAAGCACCCCTGTCGAAAAATCAGAGTCCCATTTACTTAGGACTCTTGTGCTGCTCAGTTGGGAGCTGCGGCACGATTGGGGCCGTCCGGCCCAGGGGAGACCTTAGGGTTGGTGTGCTTGGCTCATAAGGTTTCTGTTGGCCGAACGACCGAAAAATTCTAGAAGTAGGTGGATGAGACTTATGCGAGACCAAATCACATTACCCTTTCTTTTGTATTATTGGTCTTAAATTGAATTAGAGCGAGATGACTGGTCCATCAGCAAGAAAATTTACATGTACTACATGCAAGGTGTACCGCTGGTGTGAGGACTTCAGCGGGAGGAGTGCGAGCGACCTAGACTCCTCGAGTGTCTGCGAACTCGAGGAGAGGTTGATGAAGCACATCTCACTGCTCACGAAGGAGAACAACTCCCTAAAGGAGGAAGTTCTCCGACTGGACTCACAGAGGTGTGACTGCCATGTGAGAGACAAGGCAGTCCAAGGAGCTTCTTCACCGGAGAGCTCGCCCATGGCGGTAAAGACCAAGAAGAAGAACAAAAAGAAGAAGAACAAGAAGAACAACAACAACAAGAAGAACAACAACAATGAAGAGGGAAAAGAGACTGCAGAAGGAAAATAGACTGCAGAAAAGTGTGATGGAAAAGAGGAGGAGAATATGGAGAAGGGAGAAAAACCCAAGACAGTTGAGGAGGGATTAGAGGAAAGGGAGGAATCAAATAAGAAGGAAAAGAAAATGAAGAAGGTAAGGAAGACGAAGAAGAAGCAACCTGGAGGAAGTGACGAGCCCGGCAGGAATTCAAAACACTCTCGGGTTCCTCACAAGGCATCTCGTGCTCCTACCAAGGAGAGGCCTGTGGATATACACATTGTAGGTGATTCCCAGGCACGAGGGCTGCAACCCCTAATGGCAGATCGCCTTCACACTTCTGTGAAGGTGAATTGTTTGCCAGGTTGTGGCAATGCTGACCTCCGAAAGGAAGCTGAGAGGATCCAAACGTCCAGATCTGCTGTCATTGCACTCATGGTGAGTGGTAATGACATCTACCTGAGAAATGGTAGAGTAGGCATGACCGAAGAAGTCCTCTCGGATGTGTTCGGTGCAGTAGATGACTGTGGGTTAAAAACCCGCAGAAGGGTAGTTGTTGGCATGCTCCCAAGGAGAGGCCCTTTAGGGACTGCTCTGTCAAAGAACATTGCAGTAAATCAGCGCCTGGCTGATTTGTGTACTGCCGAGGGGGTGTTCTTTGTGGACCCCTACACCTCACTCTTTGGTAGAGACGACCTCTACCAGAGGGATGGCACACATCTCTCACTAAATGGGAAAGAAGTGCTTTCCAAATTAATGGAAGACGCCGTCCGACGATGTCTCAGGAGCACTCGACCGAGCGTGGAGGAGAGCCCTCGTCGCTATGCTAGAGTGACCCCAGAGAAGACATTTGCTGAGATCCTGAAGAAGGATATCCCCAGCACTACCAAGACAATGACCAAACCGGGAAACGGAAGAGTATAGGGAGCCCTGCAGTTGGGGGTTCCCTGAAGGTTCTATTGTTCAACGCCAGGTCCATCCGAAACAAGTTTTTGGAACTGCGGGCCCTCGTTGCGACAGAGGAACCCGAGATGGTGGCCATAACGGAGTCATGGTTGAGAACCTCAGACAGAGATCTTGAAGGGGAATTCGTGATTCCAGGCTACCAACTCTTCCACAAAGATAGAGAGGACAGAGGGGGTGGTGGTGTGCTGTTGTATGTAAAGAACTCCATCAAATCGATGACCTGCAACATCACATCGAACCACGAGCTCCTTGGAGTTGACCTAGAAATAGGCACTGCAAAATACAGAACCCTGCTGCTTTATAGACCCCCTGGACAACTCAATGAGATGGACAGGGACCTATACCAGTTGTTTTGTGAACTAGTGGACGGCAGGGTGTGCATCCTTATGGGGGACTTCAACACACATGTTGACTGGGAAACCAGAGAGCCCTCTGCCGAGAACACACCACTCTTGGAGTTTGTAAATGATGAATTCCTCACTCAATGGGTAAGGGAGCCAACAAGAGGTGCTAACATACTCGACTTGGTCCTCACCTCCGAGGATGACATCATTCAAGACCTCTCTGTAAACGAAGAAATAGGTGGAAGCGACCACAAGCTTATAAGATTTTCAGTTAAGGTCCCTAATATGGAGTCCGTGACCCCGGTGCATAGAAAATTAGACATGGGGAGAGCGAACTTTGCAGGTCTTCGTGAAAGCGTTGCTGAAATGGAACTAGAAGAGGGAGAGAGTGCTGATGATCTGTGGAGGTCATTCTTGTCTTCCTTCATGGAACTTCAGTCGCGCTTTATTCCTCTGAAGGGAACAGGTCAGAAGTTCATTCAACCTAAGTGGTTTAATCGGGAAATCCGTAACCTACTAAGGGAGAGGAGAACTGCGTATCGTCGAGCGAAGACATCTGGGGACTTTGACGGTCATAGAAGACTGAATCGAAATGTGAAGTCCAAAATAAGGGCGGCTAAGCGTGCTGAGGAGGTCCGTGTGGCTAGACTCTGCAAAGAGAACCCCAAGGAGTTTTTCAGTTATGTGAATG
>JAWQEG010002866.1:112500-175716 GCA_033782935.1 Petrolisthes cinctipes | reverse complement strand
GTGTGTGTGTGTGTGTGTTAGAAATGCACACACACACACACACACAACAAGAAATACGCAGACGTAGAAATTCACACACTCACACAGAGACGATGCTGGGAAATAGTCTGTGTGTATATATATATGTGTGTGTACGTGTATATATATATGCAGGGTGTATCGCGACGTATATCATTAACTTACACCAGATATATAAAATATAATTTTGAGTATATTTTGTTGTATAAAGTATGCTGTGTGTGATCTCAGTAAAGTACAATGAATACTGATAAAAACTATTTTAACTTGTGTTGTCAAATGGCGGTGAGCTTCAGAGGGAGTGGAAGCCTAATATGGTTTTCGGACCAAGGAGGTCTTATTTATTTCATCTTAATATATTTTATCATGATTGCAATATTTATGTGATGTTCTATAACATACATTGAATCATATTTTCAATGCAGAGAGATAATACCAGTTCCTGTATAAGAAGAAAATCCGTGAAATATAGGGAAATGCTTAGACTTGCAGCTGGCATTATGTCGGTAGAGTTTACCTAACCTCCAAAAGATATTAAACATATTTCATCGAATATTATTTATAGGGGCCTGGTATTATCCCTGTGCATTGAAAATATGATTCAATGTATGTTATAGAACATCACATAAATATTGCAATCATGATAAAACATATTAAGATGAAATAAATAAGTCCTCTTTGGTCCGAAAACCATATTAGGCTTCCACTCCCTCCGAAGCTCACCGCCATTTGACAACACAAGTTAAAATAGTTTTTATCAGTATTCATTGTACTTTACTGAGATCACACACAGCATACTTTATACAACAAAATATACTCAAAATTATATTTTATATCTCTGGTGTAATTTAATGATATACCTCGCGATACACCCTGTATATATATATATATACATATATATATGTGTATATATAATTATATATGTGTAATTCCTGTTTTCTTTTCGTTTCAGGGGTAAACTAAAGCCTTTGAGTGACACAGCCTTAGCTAAGAAAGAGAAGGCCCTTGGATTGGAGCGATGTGAGGCTGTTCTATATCCCTCCAATCCCTCCAATTGTCTCTCCATGCCTCCTGGTGGTGTACACACATACGCACACACACCCAAAGGGGGTGTAGGCAATATACACACATATACACACACACACAAGACTCCAATTACTCCAGCAGGATGTGTGGGTGCTTCAGTTGGTCCAGGAGGGGGTATGGTGGGTGGTCCAGTTGGTCCAGGAGGGGGTATGGTGGGTGGTCCAGTTACTCCAGGAGGGGGTATGGGGGGTGTGGGTATACATGATATACACACATACATACACACTACCAAGGCATTGTGGGCAGGTATTAAAGCATTAGAAGGTAATCATTATACAATTAGTCATTGCCAACCCGTTGAACAGAAAAATACCAATGTTGCCAACAGCAGCGGAAACTTTAGCTACGATCGGGCTGCTAACTTTAGCGGGACTCCCAGTGCAAATGTCGCTAACTTTAGCGGAACTTCCGGTTCAAATGTTGCTGACTTTAGCGGAACTCCCGGTTCAAATGGTGCAAACTTTAGCGACACATTGGGTGGAAAAGGTGTTAAATTTAGCGGGACTCCAGGTTCAAATGATGCAAAGTTTAGCGGAGGTAGTGGAAAAAATGCTACCTTTAGCGGTTCAAGCGGTGGTAATTGTGCTAATAATGCTGGAAAATCCAACCATGATTTGCTTATAAGCAGCGGAAATTGTTATGATTACGCCAACTACAGCGATCCTGGCTATACTGCTAATAATAGCAGTTCTGGCTACACTGCCAATGTTAGCGAACAAAAGAATAATGTGCTAAATAGCGATGACTGCTACGATTATGCTAATGTTAGCGGTGGTTCCAACGCTGGATATGCTACACTTACACCTACACGTACACACAAACACACACACACACACAAGCCTGGGTTTGAAAATGTGGGGTATGTACTGGGGGGAGATGAGGGGGGGGATGGAGCGGGGGTGGGGGTCACCGCCCCCAGAGCAGCACGTATTCTGGGGGGATCCCCTCGCACACACCACCATCAGACTCCCCCTACCACACACACACCCCCTTCCCCTCACTATGAGATGGTGAGGGTGGGGTCAGGGGGGAGTGTAGGGGGTCAGGGGGTGAGAGTAGGGTCAGGGAGTGAAAGGGTGGGGTCAGGGGGGAGTGTAGGGGGTAGACTGCATACACCTCGCTACACACTAACTGCATTGGCTGGGGGTAACCACACACTAACACCAACCACTACACACCCACACACACCTACTACACACCCACACACACCCACTACACACCCACACACACCACCTTCAAATACACACAGACATGCACACGTATCACTGGAGAGAAATGGAGGCACCCTAACTACTCTGGTTCCTCCATTATCTCCAAGTGAACACATTTATGCATCACCAATAACATCTCCTGTTATATAATAAGTATATATCCACTACTACACACACACACACTACTACTACTACACCCATGTATATATATATATATGCACACACCTACTACACACCCACTACTTGAACCTACACCCATTTATACTAACTTGATGGTGGTGGTGTTGTAGTTCCGCAGACTGTCTGGCCGAGCACTCCCGATGCTCGGACCCCCAAATGGGAGCCAGGCCCCTTATTCACAAAAGCAAATTTCACTCTTAACTTAAATTTTTTTTCGTAAGCTTCAAAATCATAACAACAGCTTATACAAATAGAATAACAAAACCATTTACTGCTTCGAAATGAGCCTATAGAACCCAACATTGCTTTGAAATCATAACAACAGCTCATACAAATAGAACAGCAAAACCATTTACTGCTTCGAAAGAATACTTTAAGGGTTTTGGCGCCCCTTCGGCCCCAGCCACTGGCTTTCGGTTTTTCAATTGTCCCTCCTTTCTTCCTGTTTCCTTCTTTCTCTGGTGCTATATGACCTCACTGTTGCTCCTGCTTGCTATCTCACCTCTATCACCTTTTTCTGGTGCTATATGACCTTGCTGTTGCAGCACCTAATATCAATCAATCAATCAAATTACTGCTTTGAAATGAACCTGAAACAATATTGTAGTTCCGCAGATGCTCGGACCCTCAAATGGGAGCCAGGACTAATTTGGTGTTGTGTGTTTGTAGTTATGATCATGCTTGTTTTGCTTTGTATGTACACACACACACCTACTCATTCCATAAGGTGTGTTAAAAGACCCTGGGATTGTGTATGAAAATTGGAGGCTTCTGATTCCTCCAAACTAGGTGTGTGTGTGTGTGTGTCTTAGTAATGCCCACACACACACCATGAAATACACACAGACAGACAGAGAAATACACACACATGCTGGGATATAGTCTGTGTGTGTGTGCTAGTAACACACACACACCAAGAAATACACACACACACAGACGATGCTGGGAAATAGAGTCTGTGTGTGTGTGTGCTTGCATATCCGTGTGTGTAATTCCATATAGGTGTGTGTGTGTGTTTCGTGGCAATATTTGAAGGACTCCCTTACCTCCAATTTTCTGACTACAAAACGTACCGACCTCTCTCTCTCTCTAGTGGTTGTGAGTTGGGTTGTGCTCACATTACACAACACAAGACTGATATGTATGTGTGTGTAATGTTATTTACTTTTACATAACGTATATACAAACATTTTAATGTAATGATATAAGGAATATTATTATTACTTTATATAATGAGAGAGAGAAAAGGAAGTGAGAGAGAGAGAAAGGGGGGACCGTACACAAGAACACACGCACTCTCTCTCTCAAGATAGAGATAATGTGTATGTTTATATTATTATTATATAGATATTAATGTGTATGTATTCTTGTGCTAGTCAATATATACACACATACATATAAAAAAATATACACATACTATTTTTGAACACATAAATATCTTTCTTACACACATACACACATTATTATATATATATACATAATTATACATACGTATATACATAAATCATACACACCCGTACATACATACATACATAATTATACACACGTACACATACATACATACATAATTATACACACGTACACATACATACATACATAATTATACACACCCGTACATACATACACACATAATTATACACACCCGTACATACATACACACATAATTATACACACAACCATACATACATACACACACACGTAATCATACATACACATTTAATTCATACCAAAGGTTAGATTTAAGGATAATTATAATTGATTATAATATTATATATTATACTGTATTAGAATTTGTGTGTGTGTATGTGTGTGAGAGAGAAAGAAAAAAATGCATATGTGTGTATGAGAAAGAAAAAAATGTATGTATGTGTGTGTGTGAGAGAGAGAAAGCAAATATGTCTGTGAAAGAGGGAATGTGTGTATATGTATATCTGATATGTATGTGTGTGTGTGTGTGTGAAAGGATTTTTTTTCCACTATCTCGCACAATAAGTCGCACATTAAATTAATATTAAGAATATATATACATACATACATAATAACTGTTGTATATGTATGTATGTGTGTATGTAATTTAAAAAACACACATACATGCATTATGGGTATTGTAATAACCTCTTTGCGTGTATGTATGTATAAATGAGAGAGAGAGAGAGAATGTTTGTGTGTGTGTATGTATGTATGTGTGTACAAATTAAATAATAATTATTATAATTATAAATATAGTAATAAATATAATGATAAAATTGTAGTATGTGTGTCATTAAAATACCCCCAATTATTATTATTATTACTACTATCATTATTATAATAATTATTATAATTATAATAATTATTATTATTATTGTCATCATTATTATTATTATCATTATCATCATTATTATTATGGAATCACCATTTTTTTTTTTTTTTTTTTTTTTTTTTTTTTAAGGAATCGAATTGAAATAAAAGAATTTTATTATGATCTATCTATCTATCTGTGAGGCTTCATTATTTTCTAAAAGCTGGGTATCCACATACACAAAATCTATCCAACAGTTAGATAATGATGATCACTGCATAGTTTACTCACCAAATTCATTAAATAATTCACCCAGAAGTCATTTACACGGCTAAAATTCTTTCGTTTGCGTGCTTACAAACCAATGCCAACCACTGTGGAATCGACCCTCGGTACCCATGACAACGTACCATAACTATAAGGAGAGAGAGAGAGCAAACAGGCCCTGGGTATGTATGTATGTGTGTGTGATTCGTAGAGAGAGAGAGCAAACAGGCCCAGGGTATGTATGTATGTATGTGTGATTCGTAGAGAGAGAGAAAGAACAAGCAAATTTCCTACTTACTGCTAGGTGAACAGGGACATAGGGGGCTGGGAAAATTGTCCAACAATTCCACTGACCCGGGAATCGAACCCGGGACCACTCGCGTGCTGGGCGAGTGTGCTAACCATTACACCATCAGCACCCCTCAGGCTGTACATTAGTGGTTCTTAAGGCCTGGGTTACGACCCAAAGTTGGGTTGCCAAACCATTTCAATGGGTCCCCAAGGATTTGTGGGCTTATTATTTTCCCAATATTCTTATTATAATTAGTGTTAGGGAAAATATTGTATTTATAACAAATAAATCATTAATATCTTAGTCTAAGGCTTAGTATAGAAACCGCCTGCAAACAGAAGATGACCTAAGATGCAGTCTATCATTAAAATCATGCAGATTTGAGGAGCTGGTCAAAACAATCCAGTGTCAAGGTTTTCATTGATTGTAATAGGAGCCTACAACATGTTAAGTAGGCTTGGATGAATACTTTTGATTTTCTTCCTCCACAGTGGTAAACATAGCCTAATTATAAATTTAATTTTATATCTTGAAACACAAAAACATTTTGGCTTTCTATGTGCTAGCTAATTTATTGTTTTCTTTCTCATGTATCATTATTATGCAGATGTGCTACTTGCATTATTAACAATACCTGCATGTATTTTTGTTTCTGTAACACGTTTTCATAAGTATAATTATATATAAAAAGAAACCCTTTATGAGGGTATGGGTCGCCATGGTTGATTTTGACAAGATTTTGTGTCACTGCCAAAAAAGGTTAAGAACCACCACTGCTGTAGATGATGGTTAGGGGTCACTGAGGCCAGCTGCTCAACACACCATTTCAGGATATGGAGACTGATGTGGTCGGGTCCTATCGCCTCTCTCTCTCTGATACACACACATTCTCTCTCTCTCTCTCTCTCTCTCTCTCTCTCTCTCTCTCCATAACGTAATAGACTGTAACACCGTAGACAGCTTCAAACGTCGCTTAGATAAACACCTTGCGTCTAATCCCCGACTTACATTGTTTACTAATGAATAATTTTGCCCATTACAGGTGGCAAGTTAGCCAAATTTCACCTACTTTCTATCTTTCCTATAAAATTTCCTTGTGGAGTATTTCTGCCAACCCCACAAGGTTCCCATTCCTGACATTATTTCATGTACAGCTCCGGACAGATCAAGGGACCCCACCTCTTCCACCAGCTACTTGGTGTGAGCCTCAGTGGATCTGGTATCACTGGCAGGTGGAGGGGGGGAGGGGAGAAATGTGGGCGGAGTTATATAGGGGGTAATGTGGAGGCGTTACCAATGTTGAGCCATCCAGAAATTTGAATCCCGAACCACTTGTGATCATGGATGTGAACCACTCACTGGAAGGTGGTAGGAGGGGTTGGGTTGAGGAGAGGGTGTAAAGCTTCACAAGTGATCGAGTAGTAGTATTATAGATGGAGAGAATTATTGGATCAAGTAGCTAAAGATTATAAACGAACAAAGCCGACTGTCGCCTTTATTATGTTTTCTTCTGTAATCTAAATCCAACTCTGATGCTACATTCTATAGGATATTATTTATTATTTGAAATGAATCCAGATTTTACGTAATACAATTCACACGACACCATTATTTTATGACTAATATATCAAGCCATGCACCACCTACACAGTGTTGAAATAAATTTCAAGTAAATCCTTTATCGTTACCCTGTATTATTCACGACATTTTCTAAGAAACTTTTAGTGTGTAACTGGTTACCAAAGGATAATAGTTATATAGTGTAAGTTAATCTTTACCCAATAACCACTCCATCTGTTCTCCCCCACCCCATCCTCCCTTATTCCATTCGCTGTTTCCTCTCCCTCCTTCCCAGCAATCCTTTACTCTCCATCTTACCACCATCACCAACATTCTGTGTGTTGCTGCATAATCTGTTAATGCGCAAACAAGACCAGAATAGAAATAAAAGTGATATTTGGTATGCAAATACAATCCGTTATATATGACGAATATATTTATTGCCCTTATTTATTTGTCTGAGGTCAACATTCAGACGCCGGTGTTAGTGAACCAATCACAAGATTTAGAGGATATTGTGTCAGCACTAATGTTATTACTAATTAAAACAGGGAAAAATTGAAATAAGACATTTATTGGTTATTGTTTACATGACTTGTCAGTTTAGGTGAAAACTCCACAAGTCCTCGTTACGAAGCCTTCCACACCCATAACCCAACTGTGACTGTAGGCACCACACTGTAAATGATGAACACGTTATATGTATAGTTGTTGTTATTAATTGGTGTCATACAATTATAATACCTGTTAACTTAATATAACCTCAAGTTTTTACTTCGACCTCACGTTTGCATTAAGCATGTGTAATGTTTTTTTTTTATTATTATTATAATCACCTGGATATGTATTGCTTTAGACCCTTAGCCACGATGAGATTCAGTGTATACACTATTTATATACGGTACACTTCTATGAACACATTAAGGCTTGAAATACTGTAGATTACATATTTCATGTTCTTACTCATCAATTTGTTACTAGTATCGTGTCCAGCCACCCTCCTTCTCAATGACAGCCTGCAGTCGCTCGGGCATTGAGGCACCATGCCTTCTCACTATATCGGGTTTTCCCCGAAAAATCTCCCACTGTGCTCTGGTGTGCCGTAACAACTCTGCTGTGGTTCTCTCTCGTTCCGGCTCCCACGTGTTAACAATAGAACCCCATAGATTTTCTATGGGGTTCATATCACAGTTCTAACTAGACCAATCTATCACCTGCAAATTATCTTGAGCAGCAAACCATTCTTGAACTATCCTGGCCATATGGATAGGGCATCGGTCGTGTTTAGGACAGATGAGGGTGAGTAGTTGACACTGTCTATTGTTCACCCCTGTAGAGAGATACTGATTATTATCATTTGGATATTAAGCAACAAATAACGGAGCCGAGACAATCCCTTTTCTGTCTTCAGCTCTCCCTGTATTCTTTTCGCCCCTCATGCTGGCAGTCCCCCTCTTTATCTCCTTTTCTCGCTGTAAAATAAACTTATGCCTATATCTTTCAAGTAACTGGCAACCTCACACAACCTCCTCTCACTTGTCTTCTCTCTCTCACACTCCCCCTTCCTTCCTTGCCTTCTGTAGTATTCTTTATCTTTTCTTTATCATATTTTTAACCTTCTCATTCGTTCTTTCAAAGTTTTAATCACATAGGCCTTTCTCCCTTATCACCTATAGTGCTTCAAATTTATGCAAGCGAAATGCTGCGGCTGAGATAATATGGTTAATACCGTTTTGGTTCTTTGTATTCTGTGGATTTACAAAGCAACTAGAAATTCATAACGAAGGATATGATAATAGTTATGTAGAACAAGTGTTGGCAGATACACATTCTTGACGGGATAATCCCAGCCACAGCATTTCGCCTTCTTAAAACAGAAGGACTATAGGTTTCACGCATTGCCATTTGCCAGTCTGTTGCTAGTCAGAATATTAACTTGTTAAACCATTTTGCAGGAAAGAGAAATATATATATATATTTTTTTTTAAGTTAATTATGGGCATTATTTAGATATATTAACTTACTTTTACTTACGTCCAGCATTACTGTGCAGAACATGTGACACAATAAGGACCACAAGGACAGTAATGGTGGTCAACGTGATTCTCATTAATCTCTCTATATGCTACTGAAAACAATGTTTTATGCTCAACTACAGAATTATGTTCTCAGCATGATAATGATAGCCAAAGATAATGAAAACAATATAAACAAATTAACATTTATTGCACAACAAATATGCTTATGCCTCGGTGCTACTGTTTCAAGGAAGTAACCAGCCCACACTGAATCACATGGAACCTGAAAAGTTTGAATACAAGATCAATTATATATATATATATAAATACAATACCATATTATATCTGTTTGTCTATCTACATCTTTGTGTATATGGCACTTTTATTAATATTCATGATCAGCACTGTGAAATATAAATTTAAATTTATTTGGCAAAGCAGAGGACACTGACTAGTATGGCAACCTACCATACGGAAGACCTCCACGTTGCACTATACACCGCAGAAGCCGATGCACAGACCTTGCTGTCAGCGAGAGGACCATCAGGAGAGTGTTGCACGAAGCGGGGGTGCATCACCGGACTCCAGCAAACAAGGAATTTTTGACTGACCAACATCGCGAGGGAAGGCTACGGTTTGCCCAACAATATGTTGACAAGCCAGAGGAGTTTTGGAAGAGAGTGATCTGGACGGATGAGAAAACCTTCTCATCTTCGTGTCACGGAAGGCGCCACTGCTGGAGGAGAAATGATACTCGGTGAGTATAATTTTTGAGGTTGTCGTTTCTATAAACAATTCAGTCATAAGCAACCATAAGAATATACTCGAATAAAAAATTACTGCCGGGTGACGTCAGCAACATTAATAAAACAGATACTGCTGTAAGTCGATTCAGAGTAAATTACTTTTGGCATATAGGGTTGCGCAGTATTAAATTTCTTGACAGTGTGTGTGTGGGTTATATGCACCGCTGTAACGTTGTAACGATACTGGTTGTCACCCGGCAGTAATTTTTTATTCGAGTATATTCTTATGGTTGCTTATGACTGAATAGTTTATAGAAACGACAACCTCAAAAATTATACTCACCGAGTATCATTTCTCCTCCAGCAGTGGCGCCTTCCGTGACACGAAGATGAGAAGGTTTTCTCATCCGTCCAGATCACTCTCTTCCAAAACTCCTCTGGCTTGTCAACATATTGTTGGGCAAACCGTAGCCTTCCCTCGCGATGTTGGTCAGTCAAAAATTCCTTGTTTGCTGGAGTCCGGTGATGCACCCCCACTTCGTGCAACACTCTCCTGATGGTCCTCTCGCTGACAGCAAGGTCTGTGCATCGGCTTCTGCGGTGTGTAGTGCAACGTGGAGGTCTTCCGTAAGGTAGGTTGCCATACTAGTCAGTGTCCTCTGCTTTGCCAAATAAATTTAAATTTATATTTCACAGTGCTGATCATGAATATTAATAAAAGTGCCATATACACAAAGATGTAGATAGACAAACAGATATAATATGGTATTGTATTTATATATATATATAATTGATCTTGTATTCAAACTTTTCAGGTTCCATGTGATTCAGTGTGGGCTGGTTACTTCCTTGAAACAGTAGCACCGAGGCATAAGCATATTTGTTGTGCAATAAATGTTAATTTGTTTATATTGTTTTCATTATCTTTGGCTATCATTATCATGCTGAGAACATAATTCTGTAGTTGAGCATAAAACATTGTTTTCAGTAGCATATAGAGAGATTAATGAGAATCACGTTGACCACCATTACTGTCCTTGTGGTCCTTATTGTGTCACATGTTCTGCACAGTAATGCTGGACGTAAGTAAAAGTAAGTTAATATATCTAAATAATGCCCATAATTAACTTAAAAAAAAATATATATATATTTCTCTTTCCTGCAAAATGGTTTAACAAGTTAATATTCTGACTAGCAACAGACTGGCAAATGGCAATGCATGAAACCTATAGTCCTTCTGCTTTAAGAAGGCGAAATGCTGTGGCTGGGATTATCCCGTCAAGAATGTGTATCTGCCAACACTTGTTCTACATAACTATTATCATATCCTTCGCTATGAATTTCTAGTTGTTTTGTAAATCCACAGAATACAAAGAACCAAAACGGTATTAACCATATTATCTCAGCCGCAGCATTTCGCTTGCATAAATTTGAAGAACTATAGGTGATAAGGGAGAAAGGCCTATGTGATTAAAACTTTGAAAGAACGAATGAGAAGGTTAAAAATATGATAAAGAAAAGATAAAGAATACTACAGAAGGCAAGGAAGGAAGGGGGAGTGTGAGAGAGAGAAGACAAGTGAGAGGAGGTTGTGTGAGGTTGCCAGTTACTTGAAAGATATAGGCATAAGTTTATTTTACAGCGAGAAAAGGAGATAAAGAGGGGGACTGCCAGCATGAGGGGCGAAAAGAATACAGGGAGAGCTGAAGACAGAAAAGGGATTGTCTCGGCTCCGTTATTTGTTGCTTAATATCCAAATGATAATAATCAGTATCTCTCTACAGGGGTGAACAATAGACAGTGTCAACTACTCACCCTCATCTGTCCTAAACACGACCGAAGCCCTATCCATATGGCCAGGATAGTTCAAGAATGGTTTGCTGCTCAAGATAATTTGCAGGTGATAGATTGGTCTAGTTAGAACTGTGATATGAACCCCATAGAAAATCTATGGGGTTCTATTGTTAACACGTGGGAGCCGGAACGAGAGAGAACCACAGCAGAGTTGTTACGGCACACCAGAGCACAGTGGGAGATTTTTCGGGGAAAACCCGATATAGTGAGAAGGCATGGTGCCTCAATGCCCGAGCGACTGCAGGCTGTCATTGAGAAGGAGGGTGGCTGGACACGATACTAGTAACAAATTGATGAGTAAGAACATGAAATATGTAATCTACAGTATTTCAAGCCTTAATGTGTTCATAGAAGTGTACCGTATATAAATAGTGTATACACTGAATCTCATCGTGGCTAAGGGTCTAAAGCAATACATATCCAGGTGATTATAATAATAATAAAAAAAAAACATTACACATGCTTAATGCAAACGTGAGGTCGAAGTAAAAACTTGAGGTTATATTAAGTTAACAGGTATTATAATTGTATGACACCAATTAATAACAACAACTATACATATAACGTGTTCATCATTTACAGTGTGGTGCCTACAGTCACAGTTGGGTTATGGGTGTGGAAGGCTTCGTAACGAGGACTTGTGGAGTTTTCACCTAAACTGACAAGTCATGTAAACAATAACCAATAAATGTCTTATTTCAATTTTTCCCTGTTTTAATTAGTAATAACATTAGTGCTGACACAATATCCTCTAAATCTTGTGATTGGTTCACTAACACCGGCGTCTGAATGTTGACCTCAGATAAATAAATAAGGGCAATAAATATATTCGTCATATATAACGGATTGTATTTGCATACCAAATATCACTTTTATTTCTATTCTGGTCTTGTTTGCGCATTAACAGATTATGCAGCAACACACAGAATGTTGGTGATGGTGGTAAGATGGAGAGTAAAGGATTGCTGGGAAGGAGGGAGAGGAAACAGCGAATGGAATAAGGGAGGATGGGGTGGGGGAGAACAGATAGAGTGGTTATTGGGTAAAGATTAACTTACACTATATAACTATTATCCTTTGGTAACCAGTTACACACTAAAAGTTTCTTAGAAAATGTCGTGAATAATACAGGGTACCGATAAAGGATTTACTTGAAATTTATTTCAACACTGTGTAGGTGGTGCATGGCTTGATATATTAGTCATAAAATAATGGTGTCGTGTGAATTGTATTACGTAAAATCTGGATTCATTTCAAATAATAAATAATATCCTATAGAATGTAGCATCAGAGTTGGATTTAGATTACAGAAGAAAACATAATAAAGGCGACAGTCGGCTTTGTTCGTTTATAATCTTTAGCTACTTGATCCAATAATTCTCTCCATCTATCATACTACTACTCGATCACTTGTGAAGCTTTACACCCTCTCCTCAACCCAACCCCTCCTACCACCTTCCAGTGAGTGGTTCACATCCATGATCACAAGTGGTACGGGATTCAAATTTCTGGATGGCTCAACATTGGTAACGCCTCCACATTACCCCCTATATAACTCCGCCCACATTTCTCCCCTCCCCCCCTCCACCTGCCAGTGATACCAGATCCACTGAGGCTCACACCAAGTAGCTGGTGGAAGAGGTGGGGTCCCTTGATCTGTCCGGAGCTGTACGGCTTAGGCCGGAGGGAGTGGAGGGTGGGAAGAGAGCCTTCTACTTTGCTATCCTTATCTACGACTATCACTGGGGAGTAATTCATTCTCTACCAGTAAGTAACCTTCAAATCAGGTCACCTCGTGTGGACCGTAAGGTCTGTTGTGGTCTGTGTTTCTATGTAATTCTATGTAACTCATACACACACATTCTCTCTCTCACTCTCTCTGATACACACACATTCTCTCTCTCTCTCTCTCTCTCTCTCTCTCTCTCTAGGACGGAAGGAGATAATGTGTATGTGTGTATGTATGAAATTGTAAATGTGTGTGTGTGTATGAAATTGGAAATGTGTGTGTGTGTGTGTGTGTGTATTGTAATCACCCTGTGTGTGTGTGTGTATGTGTATGTATTGTAATCACCCTACCTGTGTTGGTATTGTAATCACCCTACCTGTGTGTGTGTGTGTGTGTGGGTATTGTAATCACCCTATGTGTGTGTGTGTGTGTGGGTATTGTAATCACCCTACCTGTGTATGTGTGTGTGTGTGTGGGTATTGTAATCACCCTACCTGTGTGTGTGTGTGTGTGTGGATATTGTAATCACCCTATGTGTGTGTGTGTGTGGGTATTGTAATCACCCTACCTGTGTATGTGTGTGTGTGTGTGTATTGTAATCACCCTACCTGTGTGTGTGGGTATTGTAATCACCCTACCTGTGTGTGTGTGTGTGGGTATTGTAATCACCCTACCTGTGTGTGTGGTCCATATTTTCAACACACTTCCGTTTCCCATCAATTATTCTCTCTCTCTCTCTCTCTCTCTCTCTCTCTCTCTCTCTCTCTCACCGGATATGTCTCAATCAAACATACATACATATATACACACACACACATACATATATACATACATACCATACATTCACACACATATGTACATACACAAATACATATACACACATACATACATATATATACACACACATATAAGTACGTACATACATACATACACACACACACACACACCCACATACATATATGCATACATACATACATACACATCCATACATACCACATATTCACACACACACATATGTACAGTCTGTTACAGTTCCGACTGGGCCACCCAGTATCGAGAGATCGTAGATGTGGCAGCAGTGTGTGTGTGTGTGTGTGTGCTCGAAAATTATACGGATCGTCAACACTCTCCCTCTGTAGTGAACATGATTCTGCCTCAAAGTTCATTCCATAGATGGCGCTGTGTAGTTGTGGAAGGAATGTGGACTGCAGGGTTGAAGTTTCGGGAAACATCTATGCTCGTGCCAATGAGTCATGAGCTCTCAGGCAGAGTGGTTGAGGAATGCTATTATGGAAATTTAACAACTATATTACACAATGAGTAGGTGAAGCTAAGGTAAAGTTGTTCGTAGCCTGAACAGTGAATATTTTTTCTAAATGGATTTCATGTTTGGCATGCAACATTGCATTGTTTTCTTGTTTTTCTACCAACTCGAGCAGATCGAGCAGATAGGTTGTTTGCTTTGGCCATCATATTTTGGTAAGCATTATTTGATGTTCACCTCTGATTTTGTATTTTATTTGTAAGTCACGTTACAGTGTATTACATGCATAGTAAAATTCCTTCATTACTAAATACTCTCTCTCTCTCTCTCTCTCTCTCTCTCATGTTAAAGTGTACTGTAATATCTCTCTCTCTCTCTCTCTCACGTTAAAGTGTACTGTAATATCTCTCTCTCTCTCTCTCTCTCTCTCTCTCTCTCTCTCTCTCTCTCTCTCAAATGAACATTATCTTATCTTATCCAGTCTATTTAGATATGAAATCGTATGGAGATTTAGGACCAATTCCACATTTGATCGTTGTAGTTTGTTAGCGCCCAAACGAAAGAATCTAAACTGTGTAAATGACTTTTGACTGATTTATTGGATTAATCTGATGAGTAAAGTTTACAGATATTGTAATAATACTAGTGCTTGATAGTTTTGGTGAATAGGTATACTCAGCTTTTGGGAAATAACGAAGGCTTGCGAGTGTGTTTGGGGAGGAATCTGACAAACAAAATGACTATGTGGGACCGGCCCTGACTCCTTGACATTCTACGTTAAACAAATAAGTGTCGAAATATGTGATCTTTTTGCCAATGATTGATTCTTCTTCACCTCCTCCTAACTTCTTCACTTTTCTTATCCTGTTCTTTCTTCACCTTTCCCTCATCTCCACCTCTTCTCCCTTTGTCCTTTAGACCACGTAGGGGGGTATTGCCGGTAGTGATAGAGGGCAATACTTTAAGGGTTTGGGCGCCCCTTCGGCCCCAGCCAATCTCTTTCAGTTATTCAACTGTCTCTTTTCTTTCTATTTCCTTCCTGCTTGCTGTCCCACCTCTTCTATCACCTTCTTCTGGCGCTATATGATCTCGATGTTGCAGCGCCAAAAATCAATCAATCAATCAATCAATTTGCCAATGATAATCAACTGGCATTGATTGTTATATTAACTGGGTTATGTTTGTTGAGAAGCCACACCTGAATGGGGAAGAGGGATCACTCCTAGCGACCAAACGTGTGTTTAACCTTCTAATAGATTACCCAGATTTTTGCTAATTAACCTTTTGTAGTGAAAAATAGTGTGTGCATAACAGTAGGTGTTTTACCAAATTTGCACATCGTTCACATAATGATTGATTTATTCCAGAGATAACGGTGTGTGGCTGTGGGGAAGAGAAGGGCGAAGTTTCGGAAAGTAGGTGGGCAAGGTGAAGTTCACTGGAAGGCACCGGTTGAGCAAACGGATACGTAGGGTCATTACTTTAGCTAGGAATGTAGTTTGCCAGTCAGTATTTGATGAGCGTTTCAGAGTAACGACTCCTTATAATGATAAAATCCTAAAGATTTTTATTACTTTGTTTATTGTAACACCCGTTACCATAAATCCTACGAATTATGAAATTACTCCGAAATTATCCCTCTCGCATATTCTGTGTATCTTTTTCTCGAGTCATCAAGTAATGAATGGATAACGTTACCTACACAAATTAAAGAAGAATGTGTCTAAATTGACATTACCGATATCATGCTGTATGTGTAATAATCCTAAAGAAAAATAGCTCCTAGTAAAAGTCAGACAGAACAAGTGATTAAACCAAGATTTACTTGCATTATAAAGAAATATGAAATATTCGCGTCCGTGCCCGAGATCACATCTTAAAACACGCTGCACACTCAGAGGGACCCCTATTCGGAGGCATATTTTTCAAGTCTGACCTGGTCAATGCAATCCGTTCAGTTAGGTTAGATTAAGTATGGTTGGGTTGAAATGCAGTCAAGTAGGTAAAATGAGCTGGGAAAGACATTGAGACTATTTAAAAAAATTCCTATGGTTACTTTTATTCCTATATGTTAGGAGCAATTTTCCTTCATTTCGTCCCAGCACTTCTTGCTCTCCAGCCAAATTCGAGAAATATGCTAACCAGCTGTAAAATCGGCGGTTGAACCCTCGTTGGCCGGGGGAAAGATAAAACTCTGGTTATTCTCTACTTTCATCATCTTTACAGGTTCATAATTTCAATCGACAGGAACACTATATAAATGTAAATAGGCAAAGTAGGAGTTATACAATCCTTGACAACCCAACAATATTTATTTAAACAAAATATTTTTTTATTTACATTGACAATTAATATCCAGTCTAGCCACCTTCCTTCTCTATGACGGCACGCAGTCTATCGGGCACAGAGGCCACAATGCGTCGAATTTGTTAGGTTTGTTGCGGAACATCTCCCACTGAGCCTGGGTATGAGCCATTAGTGCCTCCGGTCTCCGCTCCACCATCTCTGGCTCCCATCAGTTGACCATATTAGCCCACACGTTCTCTATGGGGTTCCAACGAAGTTCACCTTGCCCACCTAGGCTACTTTCTGAGACTTCGCCCTTCTCTTCTCCACAGCCACACACCGTTATCTCTGGAATAAATCCATCATTATGTGAACGGTGTGCAGATTTGGTAGATCACCTACTACTATGCACACATTAATGTATCTATTAGCAAAACTTGGGGTAATCTATTAGTAGGTTAAACACACGTTTGGTCGTTAGGAGTGATCCCTCTTCCCCGTTCACCTGTGGGTTCAAAACAAACATAACCCAGTTAACAATTAATGCGAGTTGATTATTACTGGCAAAACGATCGCTTATTTCGACACTACTAATTTGTTTATTAACGTAGAATGTCAGGGAGCCAGGACTGATTCCACAGTCATTTTGTCAGAGTCCTCCCCAAACACACTTGTAAGGCTTCGTTATTTCCCAAAAGCTGATTATTCCTATTCACCAAAACTATCAATTGAGCATTTGTATTATTACAATAGCTGCATACTTCACTCATCAGATGCTTCCAATAAATCAGACACAAGTCATTTACACAGTTTAGTTTCTTTCGTTTGGGCGCTAACAAATCACAACGAACAACTGTGGAATTGGTCCTCACTAATTTCATTAGTATAGAGATAGGATAAGATAAGATGGTGTTTATTTCAGAGAGAGAGAGAGAGAGAGAGAGAGAGAGAGAATTACAGTTGACTTTAACATTTTTATTACGAGAGAGAGAAAGTATTTAGCAATGAAGGAATTTTACTATGCATGTAATACATTGTAACCTGACTTACAAATAAAATACGAAATCAAAGGTGATCTCAAATTATACTTACCAAAATATGATGGACAAATAAAACAACCTATCTGCCCGATCCTAGTTGGTAGAAAAACAAGATAACAATCGTGGCAACGAGACGTGAGCTCTGTCAGAACGGCTGAGCAATGTTGCATGCCAAACATGATAACCATTAAGAAGAAATATTCACTGTTCAGGCTACGAACAACTTTACCTTAGCTTCACCTACTCATTGTGTAATATAGTTGTTAAATTTCCATAATAGCATTCCTCAACCACTCTGCCTGAGAGCTCATGACTCATTGGCACGAGCATAGATGTTTCCCGAAACTTCAACCCTGCAGTCCACATTCCTTCCACAACTACACAGCGCCATCTATGGAATGAACTTTGAGGCAGAGTCATGTTCACTACAGAGGGAGAGTGTTGACGATCCGTATAATTTTCGAGCACACACACACACACACACTGCTGCCACATCTACGATCTCTCGATACTGGGTGGCCCAGTCGGAACTGTAACAGACTGTACGTACATACATACATTCATACACACATACATGAACACACATACACATACATGCACACACATACAAATACATACATACCACACATTCACACACATACATATATACACACACACACATACGTACAGTACGTACTTACATATATACACCCACATACGTACAGTCTGTTACAGTTCCGACTGGGCCACCCAGTATCGAGAGATCGTAGATGTGGCAGCAGTGTGTGTGTGTGTGTGTGTGCTCGAAAATTATACGGATCGTCAACACTCTCCCTCTGTAGTGAACATGACTCTGCCTCAAAGTTCATTCCATAGATGGCGCTGTGTAGTTGTGGAAGGAATGTGGACTGCAGGGTTGAAGTTTCGGGAAACATCTATGCTCGTGCCAATGAGTCATGAGCTCTCAGGCAGAGTGGTTGAGGAATGCTATTATGGAAATTTAACAACTATATTACACAATGAGTAGGTGAAGCTAAGGTAAAGTTGTTCGTAGCCTGAACAGTGAATATTTCTTCTTAATGGTTATCATGTTTGGCATGCAACATTGCTCAGCCGTTCTGACAGAGCTCACGTCTCGTTGCCACGATTGTTATCTTGTTTTTCTACCAACTAGGATCGGGCAGATAGGTTGTTTTATTTGTCCATCATATTTTGGTAAGTATAATTTGAGATCACCTTTGATTTCGTATTTTATTTGTAAGTCAGGTTACAATGTATTACATGCATAGTAAAATTCCTTCATTGCTAAATACTTTCTCTCTCTCGTAATAAAAATTTTAAAGTCAACTGTAATTCTCTCTCTCTCTCTCTCTCTCTCTCTCTCTCTCTCTCTCTCTCTGAAATAAACACCATCTTATCTTATCCTATCTCTATACTAATAAAATCGGACAGGGAGTGAGGACCAATTCCACAGTTGTTCGTTGTGATTTGTTAGCACCCACACGAAAGAAACTAAACTGTGTAAATGACTTGTGTCTGATTTATTGGAAGCATCTGATGAGTGAAGTATGCAGCTATTGTAATAATACAAATGCTCAATTGATAGTTTTGGTGAATAGGAATAATCAGCTTTTGGGAAATAACGAAGCCTTACAAGTGTGTTTGGGGAGGACTCTGACAAAATGACTGTGGAATCAGTCCTGGCTCCCTGACATTCTACGTTAATAAACAAATTAGTAGTGTCGAAATAAGCGATCGTTTTGCCAGTAATAATCAACTCGCATTAATTGTTAACTGGGTTATGTTTGTTTTGAACCCACAGGTGAACGGGGAAGAGGGATCACTCCTAACGACCAAACGTGTGTTTAACCTACTAATAGATTACCCCAAGTTTTGCTAATAGATACATTAATGTGTGCATAGTAGTAGGTGATCTACCAAATCTGCACACCGTTCACATAATGATGGATTTATTCCAGAGATAACGGTGTGTGGCTGTGGAGAAGAGAAGGGCGAAGTCTCAGAAAGTAGCCTAGGTGGGCAAGGTGAACTTCGTTGGAACCCCATAGAGAACGTGTGGGCTAATATGGTCAACTGATGGGAGCCAGAGATGGTGGAGCGGAGACCGGAGGCACTAATGGCTCATACCCAGGCTCAGTGGGAGATGTTCCGCAACAAACCTAACAAATTCGACGCATTGTGGCCTCTGTGCCCGATAGACTGCGTGCCGTCATAGAGAAGGAAGGTGGCTAGACTGGATATTAATTGTCAATGTAAATAAAAAAATATTTTGTTTAAATAAATATTGTTGGGTTGTCAAGGATTGTATAACTCCTACTTTGCCTATTTACATTTATATAGTGTTCCTGTCGATTGAAATTATGAACCTGTAAAGATGACGAAAGTAGAGAATAACCAGAGTTTTATCTTTCCCCCGGCCAACGAGGGTTCAACCGCCGATTTTACAGCTGGTTAGCATATTTCTCGAATTTGGCTGGAGAGCAAGAAGTGCTGGGACGAAATGAAGGAAAATTGCTCCTAACATATAGGAATAAAAGTAACCATAGGAATTTTTTTAAATAGTCTCAATGTCTTTCCCAGCTCATTTTACCTACTTGACTGCATTTCAACCCAACCATACTTAATCTAACCTAACTGAACGGATTGCATTGACCAGGTCAGACTTGAAAAATATGCCTCCGAATAGGGGTCCCTCTGAGTGTGCAGCGTGTTTTAAGATGTGATCTCGGGCACGGACGCGAATATTTCATATTTCTTTATAATGCAAGTAAATCTTGGTTTAATCACTTGTTCTGTCTGACTTTTACTAGGAGCTATTTTTCTTTAGGATTATTACACATACAGCATGATATCGGTAATGTCAATATAGACACATTCTTCTTTAATTTGTGTAGGTAACGTTATCCATTCATTACTTGATGACTCGAGAAAAAGATACACAGAATATGCGAGAGGGATAATTTCGGAGTAATTTCATAATTCGTAGGATTTATGGTAACGGGTGTTACAATAAACAAAGTAATAAAAATCTTTAGGATTTTATCATTATAAGGAGTCGTTACTCTGAAACGCTCATCAAATACTGACTGGCAAACTACATTCCTAGCTAAAGTAATGACCCTACGTATCCGTTTGCTCAACCGGTGCCTTCCAGTGAACTTCACCTTGCCCACCTACTTTCCGAAACTTCGCCCTTCTCTTCCCCACAGCCACACACCGTTATCTCTGGAATAAATCAATCATTATGTGAATGATGTGCAAATTTGGTAAAACACCTACTGTTATGCACACACTATTTTTCACTACAAAAGGTTTATTAGCAAAAATCTGGGTAATCTATTAGAAGGTTAAACACACGTTTGGTCGCTAGGAGTGATCCCTCTTCCCCATTCAGGTGTGGCTTCTCAACAAACATAACCCAGTTAATATAACAATCAATGCCAGTTGATTATCATTGGCAAATTGATTGATTGATTGATTGATTTTTGGCGCTGCAACATCGAGATCATATAGCGCCAGAAGAAGGTGATAGAAGAGGTGGGACAGCAAGCAGGAAGGAAATAGAAAGAAAAGAGACAGTTGAATAACTGAAAGAGATTGGCTGGGGCCGAAGGGGCGCCCAAACCCTTAAAGTATTGCCCTCTATCACTACCGGCAATACCCCCCTACGTGGTCTAAAGGACAAAGGGAGAAGAGGTGGAGATGAGGGAAAGGTGAAGAAAGAACAGGATAAGAAAAGTGAAGAAGTTAGGAGGAGGTGAAGAAGAATCAATCATTGGCAAAAAGATCACATATTTCGACACTTATTTGTTTAACGTAGAATGTCAAGGAGTCAGGGCCGGTCCCACATAGTCATTTTGTTTGTCAGATTCCTCCCCAAACACACTCGCAAGCCTTCGTTATTTCCCAAAAGCTGAGTATACCTATTCACCAAAACTATCAAGCACTAGTATTATTACAATATCTGTAAACTTTACTCATCAGATTAATCCAATAAATCAGTCAAAAGTCATTTACACAGTTTAGATTCTTTCGTTTGGGCGCTAACAAACTACAACGATCAAATGTGGAATTGGTCCTAAATCTCCATACGATTTCATATCTAAATAGACTGGATAAGATAAGATAATGTTCATTTGAGAGAGAGAGAGAGAGAGAGAGAGAGAGAGAGAGAGAGAGAGAGAGATATTACAGTACACTTTAACATGAGAGAGAGAGAGAGAGAGAGAGAGAGTATTTAGTAATGAAGGAATTTTACTATGCATGTAATACACTGTAACGTGACTTACAAATAAAATACAAAATCAGAGGTGAACATCAAATAATGCTTACCAAAATATGATGGCCAAAGCAAACAACCTATCTGCTCGATCTGCTCGAGTTGGTAGAAAAACAAGAAAACAATGCAATGTTGCATGCCAAACATGAAATCCATTTAGAAAAAATATTCACTGTTCAGGCTACGAACAACTTTACCTTAACTTCACCTACTCATTGTGTAATATAGTTGTTAAATTTCCATAATAGCATTCCTCAACCACTCTGCCTGAGAGCTCATGACTCATTGGCACGAGCATAGATGTTTCCCGAAACTTCAACCCTGCAGTCCACATTCCTTCCACAACTACACAGCGCCATCTATGGAATGAACTTTGAGGCAGAGTCATGTTCACTACAGAGGGAGAGTGTTGACGATCCGTATAATTTTCGAGCACACACACACACACACACTGCTGCCACATCTACGATCTCTCGATACTGGGTGGCCCAGTCGGAACTGTAACAGACTGTACTATTGCGGACAAAAGTTACTTTCCACATAGGGGTGACTTTAGTAACCATTTGACTGCTTTCCTCTAGTAATGAACGGTATGTTTTTCTTATATATTGATTAAGAAGCATCTTCTAACTTTCAGCAAACACTCACACAAAAATTAAAGCAATAAAATCATAGGGGTAAATGAAATCAATGGTGAAATATCTGTATGAGTCACCCATGAGGGGAAAGAAATTATTGTCCTCAATAGTACGTACCGTACACTCGTGCACCACAGTGACCACAGTCTCTAGCCCACCTGAGTTTGGGCCGGACATATGGCTCGGATCCTGTTTGGACGACAGCCTAACTCGAACGAACATACGTTTCGAACCGATACAAGCTTGACTCCCTGTTTGACATGTATAATTAATTGTTTTTTAAGTGGGTAATAATAATGATGGTTCCACCGCAACATAGTAACCAATAATATAAGGATGACGAAACACAATTTAAAACATATACAGTATAGGGCTATAACAAACAACTATTTCCTACACATTAATCAACTGACATTTTATACGTTCTCAATATTATCTTACAATAATTCCATCTTTTCATACAGAGAGGAGACACAGTGTACTGCTGGTGTTGCGGGGTCACACACGCAATATTCTTCATGTTCATTTTCATGTCATCCTCACCTTACTTTTGTTAATGTTAATCAGCCAAAGCATGGATACATAGGGGACTGTATTTACTGCCTATTGATATAAAATTTTTATTTAATGTGAAGTAATAAATGATATATGAAAAGCAACGCCATTTTAATCAGATCACACTCGGCAGAATGACTGAAAGAATGAAGAATGAGTTTGAGGAAAACACTGAGCTTCAGGACGAGTCATTATCATCAAAATGAACTTTCACAAAAAAAAAAAAAAAAAAAAAATCGTTCTAGATAATTATACAAAATACATAAGATTAATCACGTTAAGGAAACAATTACTGAGGAAGAATCTTGATGTTACAGTAGGCTACACACACACACACACACACACTGAATACATGTGTGTTCGCTGGGTGGTATTGAAGTGCTTCGTTTTAATTGTAAATCTTGAAAGATTATTGGTATATTCTTTTGTGTCCCTCTTTCATGCAAATATTTGAGGAATTAAAATGCAGTAAAGAAATATTGTGATGTTTGCAGCCAAAATACTATTGATACTATAGTATAACCACAGAAAGAGCTGTATATAAGGTTTACATGACACAGTGAGTCAGACCCCTTTTCGGTCTCGCTCCAGAACAGGTGGAGTGTGGACGTACTCGTGGCGCTCTGCCTCCATTCTCGTTTGTGTTGTTTTGGAGCTCTTGTTTGTGTTTTTTGTGTTGTTTGTGAGTTCTTGTTTGTGTGTTGTTGTTTCTGTGGTGTTGCTGGTGTTGTTTGTCTGTTGTGGTTCTGTGTATAGTTTTGTTGTGATTGTCTGTGTAGGTGTGGGTGTGTGTCCCTGGCTGATTGAGTGTTTAGTTGTTTGTGTTGTTGTTTGCTTTCCATCTAGGCCTTGCCTGGCCTGATGGAGAGTGCGGATTCCTGCTTGGAGGCCGACTTAGCAATGTCGGAGGAAGACGAGTCTCCAATTGAGGATCACTGGCCTGAGCTGCCTTCTCGCAACCCTCCCCCACTCTCCTCGGTCACTCCGCAGCTCAGGTTGCAGCCGTCCACCTCCTCAACCTCTACCAAGCGACCTGTTGATGCCTCGTCCGACTCCTCGCAGGATTCCGATGGTGTGGACTGTTTGCCTCCAGCTGCCAAGACTGCCAAGGGTGCTTCAGCTGTGCACGACGTACCTTCTCTGCCTCACCCTGGTGTTTCTTCTTTGTATACCAACTCCTTGCCCTCGTCCAACCTTCCTGCTTTTGCCCCGAGAGATGCCTATGTCAAACTCTCCTTCTCTGGAAACCCATCTACGGACACAAAGCTGCGTTGGTTGTCTGATGTCAACAGGGCCTTCCAGTTGCAGCGTGAACTGGCTGAAGTCAAGATGGCTGCTGTCACCTCCCGGTTTGTCTACATCTCTAGGAAGCGTCAGGACATCATTGATAGAGTGAAGGCTGGTGAATTTTTATCTCTGACTCTCATTCTTGAAGACTCACCTGAGAGGCCTCGTAAGTTTCCCAGCTACATCCTCACCCGTTTTCCTATTGATGTTGACCCGAAACTTACCAAAGGATACCCTGGTGTGTACTTTGCCCGTCGTTTTTTCCAAGATGGTTCCCCCATTAGCCGTATTGTTGTTGTCTGGAGTCAACCCGATCCACCTCCAAATGAGATTTCCTTTGAATTCCTCCCCTGTCTTCCACCGTGTGAGGTGAGGAAACTTCATAATGACCAGCCTTGGTGCTACAGGTGCTGGGGAGTTGGGCATATCTCCCGGTACTGTTCTGCCAGGCCGAAGTGTGCATGGTGTGCGGCCGACCATGATTCCAAGACGTGTCCTGTTAGGGGTGAACCATCACGTCCTGCTGCCTCCACCTCTGAGCCTTCACCTCCTGAAGATACGTCTCGATGGAAGTGTCCACGATGCCTTCAGCCAGGGGTTAACGTGTGGCATGGATGTACTCGACGTAAGGTCCAGGCTCGTGTCTCTACTATTGCTCCGCCTCCACCACCACCACCACCACCACCTCCCCAGTCTGCTCCTCCTACCAGCCCTGCCTCACCTCCAGACCTGGCCCTCCGCAAGTCTATTGCTACCCTCATGGCACGATGTACGGCTCTCGAAAACCGCTTTTCTGTCCTTGAAGCCAGGATTGATGGGCTGGTTGCCGCTCAGGCTGCCAATGACTCCAAACTCTCCACCTTTGTTGAGGCTCAGCAGGCCATCATCTCAACTGTCACTACCCTTACCGAAAAGATGGATACTGTTGCATCTCGCCTTGAAAAGCTTTTCGAGTCAGTCCCTTCTCCTGGTCCATCTTCTTCTCCAGGTCGCTCATCTGCCCCCACTCACCGGACTTCTACCTCCAAATACAGAGTTCGCTAGTGATTGCCGGCTGGATGTCATCTCCTGGAATGTATGTGGTATCACCAGTTATGCTAAGCTCACTCAACTCAAGGCCTATGTTTTTCGTCATCATCCCAGTGTTATTTTTCTCCAGGAAGCATTTCCAGGACGGCCGCTCGCTGCTGGGCAAGCTCCTCCCCTCTCAGGTTATGTGCCATATGTTCATCTGGTAAGGAATGGTCTCCTGACTTACATACATAGCTCCTTGCCACATCGCCTTCTCCGTACCTCCACTGATCCTGACATGACCTTTCAGCTATTTGAGGTTCTACCTGGGAATGGAGTACTACAACTATGTAATGTCTATTCTGCCACAGCTAGACTCACTCTTGAGGCTCTTCCTTCTCCAACAGTGCGTGGTATGGTGTATATGGGAGATTTTAATGCTCGGCATTCTGATTTGGGTGATGGTACTGGCTCTATTAATCGTAATGGTGTTCGTCTCCTTTCATACATCCGCAAGCATCATCTGACACACTGGGACACTGGCAGTGCCACTCATTGCCGGGGAGGTACTCTGGATTACATCCTCTTGTCTGGCCTGATAGCATCTCAGGTCCAGTGCTCCTCCATGCCAGACTTATTCTCTGATCATATTGCTCTTCGGTTTCATTATTCTCTAACTGCTGGGTCAGGTGCTTCAGCCACTCGTTTGCGTATTGCTGTGCCCCCTAAATATTGCCCAACTTACATCTTATTTATGTCCCATGTATTCCTTACATTTGACATATCATCAGCTGAACAGTTGTACTCTGATCTTGTATCTGCTACTCATGACTTTTATAGGCTATACGTCTTCCGGCCACACCTCCAGCATTGCCATACTGCCCACTCCTAGACGCTGGATGCACGTATACAGGAGGCAAAGGAGAAGGCTGAACGTGATGGCCTATTGTTTCAAGTCAACCCAACCCCTGACCTACTCCATCGTTACCAGATGTCTAGGGACGCTTTAGTTGCTCTGCAGGATTGTGCTCACACTGAGTCTTGGCAGCAGTTCACGGACAGCATCAACCAGCAAACAAGTGTGGCTTCTATGTGGCACCTCATCCGTCAGGTTGTTAAAAAGACACCGGCCACTGCTCATCATCACACTCCTGCCGACTATGCCAAACAACTTGTCGATGCCTGGTCAGAACAATCTACCCCAGCCAGTCTACCCATCCACATACAAGATGCACTCGCTTCCCGTGCTGCTGTCCATCGGCTACGTCTAATGTCTGCTCTGTTACAAGATGATGACGATGATGCAGAGGAGATAACTGAGGAGGAGTTGCGCCGTGCTCTCTCTCGGGGTAGAGCTTCTTCCCCTGGTGATGATGGTATTACTTATGCTGTGCTGCGCCTACTTCAACAAGTTCCTCGGAACCCTCTACTTCGACTGTACAATCTTTGTCTTCGTGACGGTTGTGTACCACGAGCCTGGACCAGCAGCACAATAATACCCATCCCTAAGCCCGGCACTGCGAAGTTCAGGCCTATTTCCCTTACTTCCTGTTTCTGTAAGGTTATGGAGAGAATCTTACTCAATCGTCTCATGTACAGACTGCAGGATCGCCTTTCTCCATGGCTGTTTGGTTTCCTTCCCCAGCGGAGCACACATCACTGCCTAATCGACCTGTACTCTCGTCTTTCCAGGGACAGTGTGGTGGCCTTCATTGTCCTTCGATGTTGCTAATAGAGACGTCATTTTGGATCAACTGGTTGACTTTGGGATAAAGGGTAATCTACTACGGTGGATTCGGGGCTACCTGAGTAACAGGACCTCCCTTGTGTTTTTCAGTGGTGCACTCAGTCCATTGCGCAGTTTTCATCTTGGTACGCCTCAAGGTGGTGTTTTCAGCCCATTGTTATTTAATATTCTGATGCATCGGTTGCTCACTTCTCTCCCTGATATTCCTGGAACTACAATTACATGCTATGCTGATGATATCTGTGTTCATTCTACCTCACCAAGGGATCTCCAGCGGTTTCTTGACTCCTTCTCTGTGGTCTCCTCTCACTGTGGCATTATTGTCTCCCCAGATAAGAGCAGAATATTCACCTGCCGCCTTCCTCAAGCTCAGCCAGTGTTCACCATTGGAGGGACTCATTCCCATGTGTTCCCAGTACTGCTACCTGGGTGCGCCAGTTAATATTTGGCCGATTGTCCCTGCCAGACCTCAAGACCATCCCATTGTCCAGGACTTATTGGGTCGTCTCCAGCGCCGACTTACACCACTTCAATGGCTATCTAACAACTCCTCGGGCATCTCCATCCCAGTAGCCAGGACCATCTATATTGCTTTTATCCGTTCAGTTGTTGATTACCTTTCCCCTGCTTTGATTCAACTTCCTAGGGCTACTCTGGAAACTTTAGAAAAATTTCAGAATAGAGCAATGAGAATAATTCTCGGCTGTCCAATGTCGTCCAGGATAGTGAACATGCAGCGTGAGTTGCATCTTCCCCCATTAATCGAGAGAATTTATTGTAATGTTACTTGCTTCACTGTCAAGTGCCTCCATTTCCCACATCTTTCACCCCATTACTCTCAGTTAGTCAGGACTTCTCTTAGACCAAACTACCCGGTCCCTCCCATACTGCCTGCTGGACGTACTCTTATAAGGTCTGTTTCCTCTGTGCTCCGTGGTCTTAATATAGATATAATGGTTGCAGACGTCCCCCCAGGGCCCCCTCCATGGATGCTACCAACACCTGATGTGAGCTTTACACCTACTTCCAAGTCGGAGCTGCCTTCTCTACAGCGGCAGTTGGCTCTGGAACACATAGAAACAGTGACTTCCTCCATCACAGATCCATACTGCCTCTACACTGATGGCTCATTGCAGGTGGATGGTGCAGCAGGTTGTGCTGTTTTCTCGCCTGACCTGGAGTCACCTCCAGGGGGTTGGGTTGGTCGTCGTCTCTGTAACCACTCTAGCTCAACATTGTGTGAACTGTATGCCATTCTGGATGCTGTTAGTGTTATTTGTCAACGTGGAGTGAATGCTGTCATTTTTTGTGACTCCAAACCTGCCCTTCATTCCCTCTCTAGTGTTCAGCCCACACACTCTACTGTTATTCAGCAGATTTTATCGTTTTTGGCCTTATTGCGTCATCGTAAATTGACTGTCAAATTTTTATGGGTGCCATCCCATGTAGGTTTACGTCACAATGGTACAGTTGACAGACTCGCAAAGGAAGCCTGCCATCTGCCTCCTCATGGTGCTGGACGTCCTCTCTCCCTGACATGTTACCTCTCTAAAGTCCACTCCGCCGCTCTCCTCCCTGTACGGCGACGCAGGGATGCAGAGAGGCCCTTCAGCATCTCCATCACCCATTACGAGTCTGTATGCCGTCACAAATATTCCTACCGTCGTCGAGGCCTCATGGTTCGGAGGCACAATGTAGTCTCTGCTCGTTTGAGGCTTGGCTACCGGCCACCGTGGCAGGTTGCTGGGATGCAGGGTGAGCCTCCCTTCACTGAATGTCGCTTGTGTCGAGCGCCTCGTGCTAACACTATTGCCTAGCCTGCCCCACTGTCTGACACTTGCTGCCCCAGGGCCTGCCACTTGATGTGGTTTGTCGACACCTGCTGAACCATCAGGTTCTGGAGGAACTTCTGGTGCGCCACCCTCGTTTTGGTGGATTTAAGTAGGTCATGATGTAAATATTTGTCTGTATACTTGTGCTTCATTCTGTTATGTTTTTGTGATGTGTGTGTGTGCGCATGTGTGTGTGCTTGTGTGTGTGTGTGGTCATTGGGTTCTCGTGAGTCCCGCCTACCCTTGTGTACTGTTGTCTGCCTATTGACTGACGCTACGGCGCAATGAATTAAAAAAAAAAAAAAAAAAAAGACCTCTTTTCAATTTTTCGAAGCATTTCTGTTGGTGCGGGTCTGACCTTGTGATAGTTTCAGTGGGCTGTCGTCCAGAAAGGATCAGGGCTGGTACTTATAAAGCACTAAGTCTTCGTCTTAGCGCTGTGATTCTGTCCTAAGCCTCAAGATGGCGGATAAAAGTCCTAAATCCATAAGAATTAGTCATAAGTCCTTATGTCTCGTCACAACTCTCGTCTTCGCTAAAACTGGGTCCGGGGGTGTCTTAGGGGCTTAAGATTTTGTCATAAGCATCCGAAAGTGTGTGGATACTGTAGAAATCATTAAATTAGTTTCCGCCACTCCCCGCCAAGGCATGAACAAAGCAGTACACCGAGTGACCGAGTACAGAAGTAATCAAATTATAAATAGAAATGGGCGAAGAATATTAGAGTGGATGGAAAAGTACAATTTGATATCGCCGCCCCAAACTCAGGTGGGCTAGAGATTGTGGTGCGCGAGTGTACATACATACATATATACACACATTCACACACATACATACAGTACATACACACACACACATACGTACTGTACATACACATACATACAGTACATACATATATACACACACACATACATACATTTACACACATACATACAGTACATACACATACATATATACACACACACATACGTACAGTCTGTACTTACATACATACACACATATGTACGTACATACATATATATATACACACACATACGTACAGTACATACACATACATACATACGTACGTACATACTCATACATTCATACATACATTACTTACACATACATATATACATACATACAGTACATACACATACATACATACAGTATATGCACACACATATATACACACACACATACGTACAGTACGCACTTACATACATACACATACACGTTCTGTGTTTTACATAGGGTTGATTCCACAGTGGTATTGGTTTGTTAGCTTCCCAACCAACCACACTTGTAAGGCTTCATTAATTTTAAGGTTGATTCCACAGTGGTATTGGTTTGTTAGCTTCCCAACCAACCACACTTGTAAGTCTTCATTATTTTAGGGTTGATTCCACAGTGGTATTGGTTTGTTAGCTTCCCAACCAACCACACTTGTAAGGCTTCATTATTTTCCAAAAGCTGAGTATCCACATTCACAAAATCTATCCAACAGTTAGATAATAATGATAACTGTATAGTTTACTCACCAAATTCATTAAATAATTCACCCACAAGTCATTTAATAATGATAATAAAAATAATGATAATAATAATACCAGTAATAATAATGATGATCACTGTATAGTTTGCTCACCAAATTCATTAAATAATTCACCCACAAGTCATTTACACGGCTAACATTCTTTCGTTTGCGTGTTTACAAACCACTACCAACCACTGTGGCATCGACCCTTCAACCGCCTCCCAAACCACGGTCTCAAGATTCATCCATCTAAACCACTTACGCTGGGCCAAAATGGTGGTGGTGGTGGTGGGAAGGAGAATAACACTTGAGTTATAACGATAAAACCAACCATGGGATAATATTTGAAATAGTTTCACATTCTTTCCCACCTCATTTTACCTATCACATACGTCATCGAACCTAACTTAAACTGGACCAAACCTAACCTAACCTAACCTAACCAAGCGCTGGCACATCACCCGTATAAAGTTCACAAATATGCTTTCCGGAAAAGGTGGGTGGGGGGGGGGATACAGGAATTTCACGCCCATCTACATGCAGCTCATAATCTGTGGGAATATCTGGTGGTAGTGAATGATTACCACCGGTTAGTCAATAGTCCCTCACACCGACAAGGCCCTCGCCCCACTCCATGACCTGCTAAAGGGGGTGAAGAAGACGTTGACGAAGCCAATGGAATGGTCTAAAGGCCTCCATAGACTATCAATCATGCCTGCACAATCTGAGTGGTTGTACAGGCATAACCGTCGTGTGTGGTTGTGATTGATGGTTTGCGCAAATGACTGAACCATATCCAACAAGCTTTTGGTCAATCACACCCACCCCTGTACAGTGATGCATGATAATGTGTGGTGACTGCTCAGTCTTCTTGCTAGTGTGTGGCAAATTTAAATGATTGCATAGTTATCTAGTTTGCGCAGGCATGAATGATAGACTATGGAGGCCTTAAGGAAGCGGACGCAGCCTTCCAACACGTCCAGAACCAGTTGGCAGGCACTATACTCTACTCATACACCCTGTACCCAAGGCACTTACCTCTCTGTAGACAGATGCCTCAACAGATGCAATAGGGACAGTCCTCCAGCAGGAAGTGAATGGTGAAGTACAACCAGTGGCTTTCTTCAGCAAGCATGGGGAGGTGACCGAGTTGTTAGTGTTCTGGACTCATAACCTAGAGGTCGGGAGATCGATTCCTCTCAGGTGAGGACCTGAGAATATTTACTCTTCCGATTTGAGTTTCAGGCTCTAACTATAAGGCCACCGAACGTCATAAAACACCCTCACTGGTACCATAACATCCTTACTTGTACCATAACCCCCTCAATAGTACCATAACAGCTGCAGTATTTGGGAATTACCCTCACTTCCCTCCCTCTGTGGCTGGGTACCAGTTCGGAAGTCGTGACGTTCTCACCTATTTTTACCTATTTGTATCTTTACAGGATTGAGTTAAGCTCGTAATGTCCCGTATTTTAAAACACAATTATCATATTTTTCTTTAAAGTTATGTATGTTTTTGACACACCACTTCTTCTGGTAATTTATTCCATTCGTCTATTACTCTATTTGGAAAACTATATTTCTGTACATCTTTATCTCCTCGTTTTTTAATTAATTTCTTACTGTGTCCTCTCATTGTAGGTATTCCTTTTTCTGTGACACATTTGTAAAGTATAATCATATCACCTCTCTTTCCTCTTTCTTCTAGTTTAGGTAATTTTAGTTTCTTTAGTCTTTCTTCATAGCTTAATTCTCTTAGACTTGGTAGCCATCTTGTTGCTGCTCTTTGTACTTTTTCTAATTTAGTGATGTGTTTCTTTAAATGTGGGTTCCATACTACTGCAGCATATTCTAAGGTAGGCCTTATAAAGGATGTTATTATTTTCTTGACCATTTCTTCATCTATATAAGTGAAGGCCACTCTCATATTTGCCAACAATGCATACATGCTTCTCATTTTTTCATTTATATGATCCTCTGGTGTCAATTTCTTATTTATCGTTACCCCTAAGTCTCTTTCTTTCTCTGCTTCATTTAATATTTTGTTTCCAAGTTTGTATTGCCAATTTGGTCTTTTCTCACTTTTTCCAAATTTAATAACATGACACTTATCTGCATTAAACTCCATCTGCCATTTATTACTCCACTCTACCAGTTTGTCCAAGTCATCTTGTAACTTTTTACAGCAGTCTTCATTTTTAATTGTTCTTTGTACCTTTGCATCATCAGCAAACATATTCATGTAAGTGCCATCTGTAATATTTACTTCTATGTCATTTATATATATTAAGAACATTATTGGTGCCAATACTGAGCCTTGAGGAACTCCACTTATCACCTTCAGCCATGGAGAATAGTTCCCACTTAGTACTGTTCTCATTTTTATTCCTACAAAGAAATCTTCCATCCATTTTAGTAGTTTTCCGTTCCCTCCTCCTTTATGTTGTAATTTCCATATGTCTTTTATGCGGAGCTCTATCAAAAGCTTTTTTAAAGTCTAGGTAAATATTATCCACCCATCCTTCTCTTTCTTGTATTTTTTCTGATATTCTCGTATAGTAACTTAGTAAGTTTGTAACACATGATCTTTCCTTCCTAAACCCAAATTGTCTCTCTGTTATCATATCATTTTTCTCCAGGTAGTTTGCCCAGGTTAGGTCCCGGTAGTCTGCTGTGGTCTAGGTTAGGTTAGGTCAGGTTAGGTTAAGTCAGACTAATTTCCAAATTATGTTTGTAAAACGGGGCATATCTCGATAACGGGGCATCTCCGAGAGAAACACCATAGATGAAAAGTGTGTTAGAATGGTCCAAAATAGTGGGTAATGATACTATAATATACAATATAGTGAATGAAGTATATCTATACTAATACCATGAAAAGTGTCTTAGAATGGTGTTGGTTTTTAGAAGACTTGCGTAGTACGAGGCAGATTATAAGACAGGAACGGTTGTTGTGCAGTGTTGCCAAATACGGGAAATTTTTCTCTAGATATGAGGAATTAAAGGTGCTATAGATAAGGGAATATTCCCTAGACATGGGAAATTAGAGGTACCAATGGGGAAATTATATAAAAAGTGTTCAAGAATAAATGGGGAAATTTCTACCAGATCAACAAGATGGAAAATGTATGTATGAATGTATGTACGATTTAACAAAATGTATGTATGTATGATTTAACAAAATGCATGTATGTATGTATTTCTTTAGGAGTAAACAAGGAATTTTTGAAGATTACAAAATGGGGAAATCGTCAAAAGTTCGGGGAGTTAAACAGGAATTTTTTTCGTCAAGCGGATCTGGCAATACTGTATATCATTGATGCCAAATATGGGGAATTTTCTCTAGAGGTACCAATGGGGATATTATAGTAAGATTGTTACGATTCTCTCTCTCTCTCTCATTTACCTCCTTCCAAATCTCTCTCTCTCTCTCTCTCTCTGTATGTGTGTGTGTCTCTCTCTCTTCAGTAGTAAACAAGGAATTTTGAGGTAAAAAGCGAAAATCTGATGTTAAAGGTTGGGGAAAAAGGGAAAATCTGATGTTGGGAAAATCAGGGAAATTTAGTCGTCAAGGGGGCGTATCTGGCAACACTGTATATATATGTATGTCTGTATGTATGTCTGTGATGTATGTATGAACATTTTTGAAGGTAAAAAAAACGGGAGAATCTTCATGTAAAAATTAAGTTGTTGGGGTAAACATCTGGGGAAAAATAAATTAACAATGTATGTATGTATGTATGAAAATTTTTTAAAGTAAAAAATAAAAGGGTGGGGAATCTTCATATAGAAATTTAGGTATAAAAATCTGGGGAAATCAGGGAAATTTTGTCGTCAAGCGGGCGTATCTGGCAACACTGTATATATATATGTCTGTCTGTATGTATGTATGTACGAGTTAACAATGTATGAAAATATGTATATATGTATGAAAATTTTTAAAGTTAAAAAAAGGAAAAATCTTCATGTAAAAATCTGGAAAAAATAAAAAATTTAATGTTAAATCTGGAGAAAAAAAAAGGAAAATTTGATGTTGAATCTGGGGAAATCAGGAAAATTTTGTCGTCAAGCGGGCGTATTTGGCAACACTGTATATATCTATCTGTGTGTGTGTGTGTACGAGTTAACAATGTAAGTATAAAAGTTTTGGAAGATAAAAAAAAAGGGGGAAAATTTTCATATACAAATTTAGTTATAGGGGTAAAGATCTGGGGAAAAAGAGAAAATCTGGGGAAATCAGGGAAATTTTCGTCGTCAAGCGGGCGTATCTGGCAACACTGTATATATCTGTCTGTGTGTGTGTGTGTGTATGTGTGTCTAGTGGCGTCAGTGAAGCAACAACAACAACAACATGATGCAAATTGAAGCCATAGAAAAAGAATATAAGGAAATTGAAGCGAGTGAAGAATGGAATCAATTATATCAGGTGGGTATTATCTTTATTATTATTATTATTATTAATGGAGGATTATTATTATTATTTATTATTTTTTGTTACGTACGTCATTTTTATTAGTTATTTTTTTTTATTCTTATGATTATTATTGTTATTGTTATTATTATTATTATTATATCAGGTTAGTTTTATTATTATTATTATAATTATTATTATTATTTTCGGTATACGTCAAATTTATGAGTTTATTATTATTATTATTATATCAGGTTGGTTTTATTATTATATTATTATTATGGTACCAATTTTCTTATCAGGTTAGTTTTATTATTATTATTATTATAATTATTATTATTTTCGGTATACGTCAAATTTATTAATGTTTTATTATTATTATTGTTGCTGCTGCTGCTGTTATTATTATTATTATAATTATTATTATTAATGGATTTTTATTTATTTATTTGTTACAATATACGTCCAATTCATTAATGGATTTATTTTTTTACGTGTGTCAAATTAATGTTTTTTTTATTACTATATCATTTATTTCTGTATTTATTATTATTGGAATTAATTTTTTTACAATATACCGGTACTGTACGTCAAATTTATTAATGTTATTTATTATTATATCAAGTTTTATTAATATTATTGTTATTGATTATATAATTTGATTCATTACATTTATTATTATAACATAATTTAATATAATTAATGGATTTTTATCCTTGTTTTCATTTTTTACAATATACGTCAAATTTTTTATACCGTACGTAAAAAATTATACTATAGGAAATGACCAGACCTGACCTAACCTAACCTAACCTAAAATGACCCGACCTAACCTAATGTAGCCTAAAATAACCTAACTTAACTTGACCTAACTTACCAGGTAGGGCCCTACTTAGCTCACAGCAGCAACGGCCAGGAGCAAGCAGAAGCCCAAGTCAAGGCTAGGGTACTCCAGCCAGGTGTTCGATTATAATGGCATTGGATATAAAATGTAGTGGCTGGGAAGGTGTACCCCCATATGGAAAAACAACTATTGACAGTCAATAGGAATTGTAGGACATTAGTAGGTGGATGCAAAAGGTAAAAGAGAGGAGAAGTGATGAAATTTGCTAGCAAGCATTCAGTCTTCAGCAATACTCATAAAGAGAGTTTCCCAATTCTGCGTGTAGTAGTAGTTTGAAACGTCTTAGGTTTGGTGCATTTACAGTACCCTCTGAGAGTGAGTTCCACCGTTTAATCACCCTACAGGAAGAGAATCTATTCCTGATCTCAGTGCTGGAATATTGAACCTGGATCTTAAAACTATGTCCCCTGGTACCAGAGTTGGGGGCCATTACAAAAAGATCAGCTGGAACAATGGGAGAGAGACCATGAAAAATACGGTAACAATATATTAGGTCAGATCGGAGAAGACGACCTTTTACTGAGTATAGGTTTAGACTACGTAGGCGATCATCATATGACATATCTTTCAGCCCAGTAACCTAACCTAACCTAACCTAACCTGACCTAAAATGGTCAGACTTAACCTAACCTAACCTAACCTAAAATTACATGTACTGACCTGACCTAACCTAACCGGTTTCGAGAGGTTTCGCCACCTGCCAGTTGGCTCTCTGGTGGTTTCGCCCATGATGGAAATTGGTTTCACTACTCATGATTTTATATATACACACTAGTACATTTTGTAAAGCAAGTTATTATAGTCACATGCAGGTGTATGTTTTTATACCAAGTAGTATATTTTTAAAAGTAAGTATTTATAATCACAGCGAGGTGTAATAGTTAAATAATTCATTACACGGGAGTCCTTTAATTATTAAAATATAATTTAACTGAAAATGAAGAATGTACAAATATTATTATGGTGGCAACTATGACAGGTCCACTCCAGTACTAGTTCCTCCTTCACCATCTTCCTATAATAGGACTAGGCTGGTCTACACATCAAATTCCTGAAACATGTTCACCATAGAAGACTGGGCTCTTTTTTTCCCCACACTTTATAAACACATATATATTTCACTTTACCACAATTTCACCACAATTATTGCTTAGGTAAAGTTACCGGTATTACAAAGGTGATGTTGCCATTGTATGTATGTGTGTGTGTAATTTCATCTGTGCGTATGTGATGTGAATAAATACCAAAGTGACAAAACTGAGGAATAGGGAGAGGCTGGAGGGAGTAAAGGGATTTGAACCAGTCTTCCTACAAAGGATTACACTTGTACTGCACCATCTTGACAGTGGTAACTCTCAGGCTAAACTGATACCTTTCAAAATACTTACCATCCATGAAAACATCAGTGTATTTGACCAACAATGAGGATCAAACGTATACAACAGCAAACTACTTACTTAATGAACAATAAGGATTCAAACTACCCGCCTTCCATAAAATCATTGGCCTAAATTATCTTCCTTCATTCCATTGTTTTACCATACCATTCACTTTCCCTCAACTAAATAATATTCTGTTTTTATTGATATTGGTGTATATATGGCAATAATGATATATTCAATAAAAAGTGAAAAGTTTAGCTAGCGAATCGACTGGGTGGCAAACAGGATTCTCATTAGGTCGGTATCCCTCTAGGTGGCTAAACCTCTGGCACCCACCTAACCTGACCTGACCTGACCTAACTGAGTTTGTGTTAAAAGGATAAATGTGATCAACTTTATTCATTATTGGAGAGAGAGACTGTAAATGTGTTTTTACCTTACCTATTTTTATCTTTATAGGATTGAATCAAGCTCGTAATGTCCCGTATTTTAAAACACAATTATCATATTTTTCTTTAAAGTTATGTATGTTTTTGACACACACCACTTATTCTGGTAATTTATTCCATTCGTCTATTACTCTATTTGGAAAACTATATTTCTGTACATCTTTATCTCCTCTTCTTTTAATTAATTTTTTACTGTGTCCTCTCATTGTATGTTCAGCACACACACACACACACACACACACACACCACTTGTTGAGGCATTACTTCTTAGTTGCTATGTAACCGTCGGCTCCTTTGTACAGCCACAATCAAATATCCACCGACACTTTCCTTTTATCGTACAAATAAATCAGTATCATATCAAAATATAATCATACAACAACACCTTATGTCAACTCAACCCCCTCAATTATTATTATGAGGTGTTGCAAAATCAATTATTATTATTATTATTATTATTATTATTATTATTATGAGGTGCTGCAAAATCAATTATTATTATTATTATGAGGTGCTGCAAAATCATACACGTGTTGTTCTTTATTACCAAGATAATTACTACGATGGAAGGAACCTAACCTAACCTAACCTAGACCACAACAGACTACCGGGACCTAACCTGAGCAAACTACCGGGACCTAACCTGGGCAAACTACCGGGACCTAACCTGGGCAGACTACTGGGACCTAGCCGGATGTGGCAACACTGCTACAAAATGGCAATATACTGGATAAATACCCTATACAGTATATCTTATTGTGTGTGTGTGTTTACTGAAAAAACACACACACACTCAGTCTCTCTCTCTCTCTCTCATTACTAGTTTATTATATTATATTTACTTTAGGAGAAAAATAGATGTAGAAATAATGGTAATAATAATAATAAAAATAATTATAATAACAATGATAATGATAATAATAATTACAATAATCCTTCTTTGCATACTATAATAATAATAATAATAATAATAATAATAATAATTACAATAATCTTTCCAGCGCACATACAGTCTCTCTCTCTATATATATATATGTCTCTCTCTCTCTCTCTCTCTCTCTCTCTCTCTCTCTCTCTCTCTCTATATATATATATATATATATATATATATATATATATATATATATATATATATATATATATATATATATATATATATATATATATATATATATATATATATATATATCTCTCTCTCTCTCTCTCTCTCTCTCTCTCTCTCTCTCTCTCTCTCTCTCTCTCTCTCTCTCTCACCACTGTGTCTAAGCCTGCTCCCCTCCTCTCTCTCTCGCTCTAAATGATATTAATAATCATCTCTCTCTCTTTCTTTAATAATTCACATGTGTATGACTGTATGTATGTATTTGCAGCGCATCCGCAGTGAGGGTACCTACGACCTTCCATGCACCGAGGCCAAAGCAGCCATCAACCGGACCCTAAACCGATATCGAGATGTCTTGCCCTACGACCATACCAGAATTATACTCAGCGATACCAATACTACCTATATTAATGCCAGTCTGGTTAAGGTATGTATAGATGTATGTATAAATGTCAGTCTTGTTAAGGTATGTATGTATAAATGTGTGTATTTTGTGTGTATGTATAGATGTATGTGTATGTATAAATGTGTGTGTATGTATAGATGTACAGTATGTGTATGTATAAATGTCAGCAATAGATAGATAGATAGATAGCATTTTCGACCACAATAATGTTCTTTCTATGAAATTGAAGGCTTTCCTGTAATGCAGAAGTCAAATAATTATAAAGTGTATGTATGTATGTATAGGTGTGTGTATATACAAGAATTATACTCAGCAATACCAATACTACGTATATTAATGCCAGTCTTGTTAAGGTATGTGTGTATAGTCTTGTAAAATATAAATGTGTGTGTGTATATTTGTGTGCGTGTGTGTGTGTGTGTCCAACCGTCCAGTCTTTAGTATTATATTAAACAACTGCATGATGACAACAACAACTCTTTTAAAATGTAATCAATGCCTGGTGTTTTTCCATTTTTTAGTTTCTGGATTTGTTTTTTAACCTACTGAACTGTGAATGAAGCATTTATAAAATCATTCTCATTCACATCCGAGTTCGCTACATTTATTGATCCATCAACTGCTTCATTGTCAGAGGGTTGTATTGCAATATTAATTTCATGTAATTCAGATGGTGATTTGGAGCTAGACCTATCCTTACTCACATTACTAAAATAATCGGCAAAGGTATCCAGAGAAATATTACCAATTATATCGTCCCTCTTCTCATTGATAATTTGCCAGTATTCCTTGGGATTTTCAGTTTTTAATGTTCTGAGTCGAGTGTGTACATTTTCTTCTTACATATGTTTTGCTTCTTTTATAATTCTTTTGTGCTTTTTTGCTAGTATTTTTAAGTGCATTTTTTCCTCCTCAGAACTTAATGAATGCAACAACTTCCTGTACCTTACATATGTCTTCTTTGAGGTGTGAGTGTTCCTATAGCCTATATCCTTCAGTAACAACTACAGTCTCATGTCGTTCCAACACAGTTTGTGGAGATCGTCAGGGGTTTTGAAGACCTTTCTTGTTTCTTCTCCATTATCCTTGACTACAGCGAAGATTTTCCCATCTAGTGATGGAAGTGGTGGTGATGTTACTGGATAGTGGTGGTAGTGATAGTGGTTCATTATGGTAGTGAATAATAATAATAATAATGATGATGGTGGTGGTGATGGTGGTGATGGTAATGATAGTAGTGGTGATGGAGGAGATTTAGTCAAGTCTTTATTTATTTATGAGGTGTCTCTTGGGAAGGAATGGATCCCTCTGATAATGATAAGCCACAGGAGAGAGAGAGAGAGAGAGAGAGATATGGATCTCATACCTCATCTTGTTTCGTGTTTTGGTCAAATCTTGGTCAAAGTATATACCTCTTTTCAGTTTGTTCTTATTCTTCAGCAGTTGTATCTTCTTCTCCCTTGTAGCCAATCTTACAATTATAGGTCATAGAACTCCTTGGTTTATCCTTCACCACTGTGTGACTTAAGTCCCGTCCACACTGAGCCACACGTTGTGATGCAAGTGGATGTGTTGAAAAGTGAGGGTCGTGTCCACACTGCAGGCCTCACCACCCAGCTGTGTGTGTGTGTGTATTATTGTATTATTATTGTGTGTGTGTGTATTATTGTATTATTATTGTGTGTGTGTATTATTGTATTATTATTGTGTGTGTGTATTATTGTATTATTATTGTGTGTGTGTATTATTGTATTATTATTGTGTGTGTGTGTATTATTATTTTTATTATTGTTGTTGTTATTGTTATTATTATTATTATTATTACTATTATTATTATTATTTCAGGAGGAGTGTGTGAGTCGGTCCTATGTGCTAACCCAGGGACCTCTTTCGCACACCACGCCACATTTTTGGCAGATGATTTGGCAACAGAAAATTAAGGGAATAATTATGCTCAACAAAATCATTGAAAAAAACCAGGTCAGTAAAATTATTATTATTATTATCATTATTTTCAGTTTTATTTTACTCTTTTTTATTACTGTTATTATTATTATTATTATTATTATTATTGTTGTTGTTTTATTATTATTATTATTTTTATTTTTACGGAGACTGATTGGTGAAGAGCAAGGTGGCTTTAGGAGAGGAAGAGGTTGTGTGAACCAGATATTTACAGTAAGGTAGGTGTGTGAAAAGTATTTGGAGAAAAGTAAAGAAGTAGTATGGGCATTTATGGATCTCGAGAAAGTATATGATAGAATTGATAGAAATGGATTGTGGAAGGTTTTGCAGTTGTATGGGCTGGGGGGGAAATTATTGAGAGGGGTGAAAAGTTTCTATGTGAACAGTAGAGCGTGTGTTAGAGTGGGAAGTAACATGAGTAAATGGTTCCCAGTAAAAGTGGGACTCCGTCAAGGCTGTGTGATGTCACCATGGTTGTTTAATATTTATATGGACGGTGTGGTAAGAGAGGTAAATGCTAGGGTGATGAAGAGAGGATTAAGTTTGGTGGACAGCAGAGGTAGAGAGTTGGGCCTTAATGATACGGCGTTAGTGGCAGTGTCAGAAAAGGAACTAAGTATGTTAGTGCAGGAGTTTGGACAGGTGTTTAGGAGGAGGAAACTGAAAGTGTATGTGGTAAAAAGCAAAGTAATGAGATGTAGGAGGGGAGCAGAGGGTAGTAGGATGAATATAATGTTATGATGGTGTGTAGGAGGAGGAAACTGAGAGTGAACGTGGCAAAGAACAAAGTAATGAGATGTAGGAGGGGAACAGAGGATAAAAGGATGAATATAATGCTAGATGGTGAAATATTGGAGGAGGTGGAGTGCTTTAAGTATTTGGGGTCAAAGGTGACGGTGGATAGCAAAATAGAGACAGGGGTAAAATGTAGAGTAAATGAGGTAGGAGGAATGAATAGAATGTTTGGCTGTGTCACTTAGAATGGATGTAAAGAGGAAGTTGTACGAAGGGATAGCAGTGCTTACTGCACTGTATGGAGTGGAAACATGGAATATGGGAGAAAGTTAGAAGAGAAGGTTGAATGTAGTAGAGAGATGATGTCTGAGAAGCATGTGTGGTGTGACTCGAATGGACAGAGTCAGGAATGAGGAAGTGAGGAGAAGTACAGGTATCATGAGAGAGTTAACAGGCCGTGTAGAACAGTGTGTGTTAAGATGGTTTGGACATGTGGAGAGAATGGAGGATAATAGAATGGTAAAGAGGATAGGTGGCTCAGATGTGGGAGGTGTAAGGAGGAGAGGAAGGCCACAGAGGAGATGGATGGACACTGTGAAAGGAGCTCTGAGTGGAAGAGGTATATCTGTAGAGCAAGGTAGAGTGAAAATTTCAATTCTATATATATATATATATATATATATAACTTATTAATACCAATTTATTATTATTAATATATATATATATGTTTACATATATATATTTTTACATATGTTTACAGATATATACATTTACAGATATATACATTTACAGATATATACATTTACAGATATATATATTTCCAGATCAAATGTCATCAATATTGGCCGTTGGGTGAGGAAGGAGGTGGTGATGATTCCATTCAATTTTCAACTGTTGGTCTCAAAGTACAACTGGTGTCTATAACCCACCATACACATTATAACAACAGTACTTTAAGGTTAGTACAAATGTTGTATATATCTCTCTCTCTCTCTCTGATCTGACGATGATAATTTTGCTTTCGTTCTCTCTCTCTCTCTCTCTTTCTTTCTTTCTTTCTTTCTTTCTTTCTTTCTTTCTTTCCTTCCTTCCTGCTTGCTGTCTCACCTCTCTGGCACTATATGACCTTGCTGTTACGGCACCTATAGGTTGAATAATTTCTGGCTCTAGTCTACATCGATCTTTATAACAATGATATATGTGTTGTATTGACAAACGTATCCAGTGTTCATTTTCATATACAGTATATATGTGTGTATATAATAATGCAATTATTTCTAAATACAGTAGTCCCTCCAATTTTGTGACAATTAGGGGGACACTTGGGTTTTGCAAAATTGGAACAATTAACCTTATGGGGAAAATTTAATATGATGGACATCTCATCGCCGATGGCTGATTTTTCGTGATTTTAGTCATTTTTTGCCATAACAATTATACATTATACATCCTACAATAAAGAAAGATATAAAAAATACACAGACATTATCCTTATCTTTAAGAAAAGAATTTAATTCACTGTACAGTCTGCAAAAAAAAGTTTTTGAACCACCCCTACGTTAATTTTAACATGGGTAAGCTTGGTAGGGTTGGTACTCCACCGACTGGGCAGCTGTTGCCTTGTGTTATCCGAGATGGGTATGTCTTTGCCGGCCTATAATATGTGGGCCTCAGCAGTTACAACTTTTTTATATCAAAAGTTTAGCTGATTTTAAATTAAATTTTGAGTGTTCAAGAGCTCTTACTATTTGACTATTCATAATTAAACATAAGGAAATATGTATGAATATTTTAGAACAAAAATAACCGTGAAATACCCAGAAAAAATAGCACTGGGTGAAAGTATGTCATCTCCACTTGCCTGCCCATGAGACACTGAGGGAGGGGCACAGAGGGTGACGGAGGTATATAAGACACTCACGTTACGCCTGACTCGCCAGTCAAGCCTACCAACATTACATCACACTGTTAAAGGATGGTAACGAAACATTTTTTGACGACTGTACCTGGACACGAATGATGGATGGGCTTGTGGGGGTGGAGGGAGAGGTATCCAAGGCCTGACGTCACCACTCAACCACCCCTCCCCCCCTAAAACTAGTGTGGAAACCTCCACTTTCTTGCGGCCCGACCCTCAAAACTCAAACTATTTCGCAAAATTAGGTTATCGTATTTTCCGCAAAATTAGAGCACGCAAAATTGGAGGGACTAATGTATTATTTATTATTCTAGACTGACACACATAGCATCGGGTGAAAGCAGGACAATATTACACTTCCACTACACCACTTATGTGTGTGTGTAAATGTGTGTTTATAGCTATATATGTGTGTTTATTTATGTTTTTTGTTATTCCAGACTGACACACATAGCATCGAGTGAAAGCAGGACCATATTACACTTCCACTACACCACTTATGTGTGTGTGTATAGCTGTAATTGTGTGTGTTTGTGCATAGCTGTAAATGTGTGTGTGTGTGTGCATAGCTGTAATTGTGTGTGTGTATAGCTATGTATATGTATTATTTATTATTCCAGACTGACACACATAGCATCGGGTGAAAGCAGGACCATATTACACTTCCACTACACCACTTGGCCAGACTTTGGAGTTCCACAATCACCTGAAGCCTTTTACAAATTCCTGAATGTAGTGAGAGCCAGTGGAGTATTGGAACCAACAGTTGGACCAGCTGTAGTACATTGTTCAGCTGGTATTGGTCGGTCTGGTACCTTCTGTTTGGTTGATACTATACTTATGATGGTAAGTAGTAGTAGTAGTGATACAGTTGAACCTCGATTTAACGGACTAATAGGAGGGAGAGGGTGTCCGTTAAAGCCGATAGTCCGTTACAGCGAAGAATTTTTAGGGGGAGGGTACGAAATTAAAAAAAAAAAAAAAAAAAAAAAGTGTGTGTACAAAAATTACCACAAAATGCAGATATATATACATAAATAGGTAAGTATTGATGTGTAAATAATGTACCTACTGTATATCACTCACTGTTTGTTTTTTTACGCCGTAAATTTCACAGACACGAGACACAGAAACACCAGCTTCTAACTTCTTAATAAGTTCTAATTTATCAGCAATGCTCAGATTCACACGCTTTCTTTTCTCTATAGGTGCCTTAGTGATAATGTAGAACACAGGGGACCAAACAAATAATGCAACACTGCAAAATATAATGAAAACAAGAGAGATGTAGCGAAACACAACCAGTTGAACCCACGCTTGTAAACAAAACAAAACACCCGCGCCGCCAAGCGGACAAAAAGTCAAGTAGCGGTCTCGGTACGTTTCACCCGGGCGGGAGTTTTAAACATTCGGACGCAAAATTCAGACAAATTTTTAAAATTTTTCTCCAGCGGATTGTGTCCGTTGCATCCAAAATCCGTTGCATCGGGGTCCGTTAGATCGAGGTTTAACTGTAGTAGTAGTAATATTATCATTTATATTATTATTAGTAGTAGTAGTAGTAGTAGTAATGTTATCATTTATATTATTATTATTATTATTAATGAATTATTATAATTTTTTCAGCTTTCCAAAGGTTTATGTGAGAACGGAAAATCCCAAGTGATTGACATTTATTATTATCATTATTATTTTTATTATTATTAGTAGTATTAGTATGATGGTACATTAAAATAATAATTAATGATTTACAGGCAACCCCCAGTTAATGAACGGATTACGTTCCTAAAAAACTGTTTGTTGCGTGAATTTTCATTGCAGGAACCAATTATACAGGTTAGGCTCCAGTGCTCTGAATTTAACATGCCGGCAGTGTTGCCAGGTCTGCTTGACGAAATTTTCCCAACTTCAACATCAGAATTTCCCTTTTTACCTCAAAATTCTGTGTTTACTCTTGAAGGTAGTCGTATATTTACCATCTACTTAATATTTCATCTGGTAGAATTTTCCCCATTTACTCTTACACAATCTTAATATAATTATATTTGGGACTACGAAATAGTATAATCCTGCCAACACTGACATATGCGTCGGAGACATGGACATGGAGTAGGGCGCATCAGTCTAGAATAGGTGCTGTGGAAATGAGTTACTTGAGAGGAGCATGTGGACTTACTAGATGGGATGCAGAAAGTAATGAAAGTGTGTATGAGAGATGTGGTATGAGTGAGAAGGCAATTGGCATTGAGTGTGGAGTGGTTGAGAGAGTGAAACGTGATACATTGAGGTGGTTTGGACATGTGGAGAGAATGCAAGGTGAGGAATTTGTAAAGAAGGTGTATGGAAGTGAAGTTGTGGGACCTGGTGTGAGAGGCAGGCCTCCGGTTAGATGGCAGAACGGAGTGGAAGAGTATGTAAAGGAGAGAAACATGAGGGGTAGAGGAGAGCTTGAACAAGTAAGGAGGGAGTGTTGGAACAGGGAGAACTGGAGACACTTCTGCCGTGGCCACCCCCTTGGGGGGAGTTCCCGGAGGGAACGAGGCGTCGGAGCTATAGATAGATAGATAGATAAATTGGCACCTCTAATTCCCCATACTTGGCAACACTGCATGGCGGTGATGCGTAAACAAAGCTCGAGTTTATCATAGTAAAAGGGTTAGATAAAATACAAACTGTATACCATTTAAACAGTTTTATTTTACACAAAAATATATACAGTACCACAAATTCAGTCAGAATCTGATGAGTTGTTGAACTTGTTGAAGTCCACAACATCTGGTGAGTCTGCTGCTGGTGAGTCTGTCAGGGTTGTATGCAGATGAAGTTGATGCCACTGGAGAGGTTGTTGATGGTGAAGCAGTGATGAACAGAGGGACATCACTTGAGGTTGATGGCACTGGTGACATAGATGATGTAGTGGAAGGGGTGGATGGCCTGAAGAAAGAGTCAATCAATGTCTCTGTAGCTTTATGTCTCTTTGCAGCCAATATTTCTCTTTAAGACCCGAGTGCCTCCATGCGCTGCAGTTCCACTCCTAGTTGAATTTGGGTCCATTTATTTGATCGACTCGATGGCATCCTTGTGATGCGTGCTATAGTTGTGTTTCATACACACAGTGTGTGCTACACTCTGTCCCACTGACTGCCACTCATTGGTGGACCTTTAACGGCACTCTTTATTTTATTAGAAAATTCTTGTAAATTATTAATCGTTAGCACTCGTTCTCTCACTTGGAGCTCATCTTCTTCATGGTGAACTCGCTGCTGTAACATATCCTCTAACTCCTCATTAGTCAGAGGTTGACTGTGGCTGTCCAGCAACTCCTGAACATCATCCTCATCCACCTCGTCGAAGCCAGCACTGTGGGACAGCCAAACGATATCTCTGTGGAGGTTATTGACATTGGTAGGGACGAATCCAGTAAAATTATTGGTAGCTTCAGGCCAAACTTTACTCCAAACCGCATTCATAATTTTGGCATCCACTTCTTTCCACGACGCAGTGATGTTATCAATCCCCTTCTTGATGTTATATTGGCACCAGTATTCCTGAATGGTGAGATTGGGGTTATTGTCCAGTGCCTGCACCAGCTGTGCCATAGTGTGTTGCTGGTAGTAGGCCTTAAAGGCGGCGATGACGGTCTGATCCATGTGCTGGATTAAAGATGTGGTATTTGACCGCATAAACAAGACCTCGATATTATCAGCCCAATCTTCCATGGCACGTGGGTGGCTTGGGACATTGTCAAGGATCAGCAGGAAATGGTTAGCCATGTTATTATTTGCAGCATATTTTTTAAATGTTGGTGAGAGATAGCCACACACATAATCCTGGCAAAGGGAGGAAGTGAGCCAGGCCTTCTTGTTGGACATCCAAATAACTGGAAGTTGCCCCTTTGTGAAGCCCTTCAGTGCCCTAGGGTTCTCTGACTGATAAATCAGGAGTGGCTTCAGCTTCAAGTCACCCTCTGCATTACTCCAAAGCGAAAGTGTTAGCCTATCCTTAGCCAGTCTCGTCCAAATTAATGACCTGTCTGCTGGAGTAACCGCCCTCGGAGATACGCTGCTTCAGAACAAACTTAAAGGCTTCAGCAGCTGGTTGATCGGCACTGACTGATTTTTATGTTGTCTGTATGCTGTGCAGACCAGCTTGTTTACCGAAGCGATCGAACCACACCTTGTTTGCACCAAAGGAAATCTTTGCCTTTTCCTCCTCAGGCAACTTTGTGTGAATATCTGCCCAGAGTGATAATGTTTTGGCAGTAATTAAGGCTGTAGAGATCGGCATACGGGTACGTACCTGGTCATTTATCCACATCTCCAGAAACGTTTCCATCTTATCTAATGCAGGGTCACGAGCTCAGGTGGTCCTTTTGGCTTGCAGAGAAGTTACAGTCTCTCCTGCCTTCTTGATGGAGTCTGCTGCCTTGAAATTAGTAGAGACAGTCGATGGAGCCAGGCCATGATGGCAAGCAATACTATTTGTTTTCTCCCCTCTCTCGTGCCTATGAATAATATCTAGTTTCACTTGGAGAGTAGGGCACTTCCTGGTCTTCTTGGTAACACTAGGTGACATTGCAGGGCTGGTTGCAGGGTGTTTGGTTTGCATGATGAGCCAAAGTTACTTTTACTGCACGAGAGAGACACTGTTGCAGGAGCGAGTGATGTGCATTTTTTCCAATAGAGGCGCTGCTATACACAACAGACTGTCGCCTTGTGTGATGCGGCAGGGTTTTCAAACTCGGTAAAAAAATTCGTAATAGCAGTTTTGGTGTTCGTTATGCGAGCAAACGGTAGTAAAGTAAAACCTTCGTTGTAGCGAAATTTCGTTGTGTGAACGTTCATTACACGGGGGTTGACTGTATTATAATTTTTTCAGCTTTCAAAAGGTATATGCGAAAATGGCAAATCGCAAGTGATTGACACATATTATTATTATTATTATTATTATTTATTTTTTTTATTATTATTATTATTAATATTATCATTATTATTATTATCATTATTATTATTATTATTATCATCATTATCATTGTTATTATCATTATTAATATTATTATTATTATTATTATTTTTAATGATATATTATAATTTTTTTCAGCTTTCCAAAGGTTTATGCGAAAACGGCAAATCGCAAGTGATCGACGTTTTGCTGGGCATGCGCAAACAACGAATGGGTCTCATACAAACACATGACCAACTCAGATTCTCCTACCAAGCTATTGTTTACGGAGCTCACAAACTGTCCAAGGTGCGTTTATTTATGTTTGTGTATGCGTTTGTTTACACGCACACACACACACACTCTTTAATAATTATTCATATGTTTACACACGTACATACACACAAACTGTCCAAGGTGCGTTTGTTTACGTTTGTGTATGCGTTTGTTTACACACACACATACACGTACATACATACACATATACACACAAACTGAGTGAAAACAATGCCACGGTGAGTTTGTTTATGCGTTTGTTTACACACACACACACACACACACTGAGTGAAAACTATGCCATGGTGAGTTTGTTAATACTTTTGTTTCAACACACACACACACAAAACACATACACGTACATATATACATACACACATGAGGTGAGGTTATGCATATGTTTACACACAAAACACATTATTATTATTATTAAAGTGACCAGATGTATGTGTATGTGTATGTGTGTGTATATGTATATTATTATTATTATTACTGTATAGGTGTGTGTGTGTGTGTGTGTGCGTGTGAGTTATTACTATTCTTACTTACAGGATGGCTACAATGAAGATAGTAGTAGTAGTAGTAGTAGTAGTATTACCATTACTATCATTACCATTATTACTATTACTACTATTATTACTATTACTATCATTATTATTACTATTATCATTACCATTACTATCTTTACTATTACCATTATTACTATTATTACCATTATTATATTATTAGTACTATTACTATTATTACCATTATTACTACTAATATTACTATTATTATTACTCTTATTATTACCATTATTATTTACAGGATGGCTGCAAAGAAGATAGTAGTAGTGAAGATGGGGTGAATAGTGAAGATGATGACGACGCCCCACCACCGCCACCACCGCCTCGCACCGACTCACTCACACGCTCCATGATAGAAAGTCAATTGTTGGCCCACGGCGATAGTGAAGATAGTGATGATAGTGAAGATGAAGGTAAGGCTGTGTGAGAGAGAGAGAGAGAGAGAGAGAGAGATAGAGATGAAGGTAAGGCTGTGTGTGAGTGAGAGAGAGAGAGAAGGAGGAAGTGAGAGAGAGTCAGTTGTTGGCCCACGGGGATAGTGACGATAGTGAAGATGAAGGTAAGGCTGTGAGAATATGTGTGAGAGAGAGAGAGATGAAGGTAAGGCAGTGATAGAGAGAGAGAGAGGCTATACCTTCAATCCTTACCCAGAGTCATTTGTCTAAGCAGCACCACCCCCACCTGCCCCTCCTTACCCTACTCCCATCACTTGAATTATTTATTGTTTATTGCTTAATTTTATACTAATACATTGCTATACTAAGTGATTTACACAACATACATGCATGTAACAAAATTATAATACTGTTTTACACAGATAGAGAGCCATTTCAATTGCCATTCAAATAATATACATAAAAAATATTTTGCATCGTTGGTTTTTATACAAATCACATATATTTTATTTAGGGTCATTTCTGGGAATGTTTTCACTTGAAGGAAGGGTGTTACTACATTGGTCGGTGCTGAGTTTAGCCGGTTCGCCACTTTCACATGAGGTTTCATGTAAAGTCTACTTCACTGTTTGGGTCAGTTTGGGTAACCTCTATTACCTTTTCTCTATCTAATACGTCATACACATAGGTCATACACATACATGGATATGTAGAGAGAATGCAACGTGAGGAGTTTGTAAAGAAGGTGTATGATAGTGAAGTTGTGGAGCCTGGTGTGAGAGGCAGACCTCCGGTTAGATGGCAGAACAGAGTGGAGGAGTATGTAAAAGAGAGAGAGAAGTGTGAGGGAGGGAGGGGGGGATGGAACAGGTAAGGAGGGAGTGTTGCAACAGGGAAAACTGGAGACACTTCTGCCGTGGCCACCCCCTTGGTGGGAGTTGCTGGAGGGAACGAGGCATCAGAGCTATAGATAGATAAATAGACATACACAAGGGTATACTGCTGGTCGCCTTGTTTGCCCAATAATTGTTTTACACAACTTTCACAGGTATATTGGCTCCGAGTATTTAAGAAATTTACAATAGCATAAACTGGGAGGAGACTACAGCTGGTGTGTATGAATGAATTGTTGACATGCTCTACATAGTAAACATTCATATACACACACACATCCATGCAACACAACACCTTCTATTAAACACATTATTGAAAACTGCAATACACACAACCACACTCACCAACAACACAACATACACTCTGTAGATGTCTCTGTCCAGGATGTAACACAGCACCTCATTCTATTAAACACATTATGGAAGATTGCAATACACACAAACACACTCACCAACAACACAACATACACTCTGTAGATGTCTGTCTGTCTGTCCAGGATGTAACACAACACTCCATTCTATTAAATACATTATTGAAGACTGCAATACACACAACCACACTCACCAACAACACAACATACACTCTCTGAGGGCACTGTGGGAAAGCCTGGTTCAGGCCATGGCCTTCCTCAGGAGCTCGGGGCTGCTCGGCCAGACACCTTGAGGAACTTCAACTAAACATTTTGTGTCTGTAGGGAGTAGGTCATTTTCAGGTTGGGTAATCTTGTTTATGTGCAATCAGAAAAATTGTATCTCCTTAATTATATCCATGAAAAAATGCCCACATTCGGGGAGAGTCACTGAGCACGTCTATACCGGCCGACACCTTGACACACACACACACACACACACACACACACACACACACACACACACACACACACACACACGCACGCACGCACGCACGCACGCACGCACACACACACACACACACACACACACACACACACACACACACACACACACACACACACACACGGATATCCTGGCTCGTCGGATAATTCATAATTAATCCGAGATAGCGAGCATATACTGTATTTATTTGTATTTTTTACACACACACACACACACACACACACACAAACAAATAGATTCCCATCCCTAATTAAAAGTGTGTGGGGCCTTTAGTTAAGTCAAATTTCTGGTTCTTACTGTTTTATTTATATATTAAGTATTATTATTATTGTTATCATTATTATTTTTTTTTAAATTATTATTATTATATTATTATTGTTATTATTATTATCATTTTTATTTTTATTATTATTATTATTATTGTTATTATTATTGTTATAATTATTATTATTTTTATTATTTTAATATTATTATTGTTATTATTAATATTATTATTGTTGTTATTATTATTATTATTATTTTAATTTTATTATTATTATAATATTATTATTGTTATTATTATTATTATTGTTATTATTATTATTATTATTATTTTAATTTTATTATTATTGTTATTATTATTATTGTTGTTGTTGTTTCTTTACAGGTTTGGTTGGTGTCCCTGACCGAGCGTTGCCAGCAGAACCAACAACACCAAATGACAACAACAACAGCAGTACTACCAACACCAACAGTACTACCAACACCAGTACTACCAACAGTACCAACCAACGCAACAATCAAACGTAAGTAACATTATTATTATTATCTCTCTCTCTCTCTTATTATTATTATTATTATTATTATTTTTATTATTATTATCTCTCTCTTATTATTATAATTATGACTATTATTATTGTTATTATGACTTAATACAGTGGGATCTCGCATCTAGCGAGTAATTGGTGCCAAAAAAACGGCGCTAGATGCGAATACATAAACTAATGATGAAAATTATAATAGGTGAGGTGAAAATTGCCGATCTTCATTTTATTTACTTTATTTTCGCCTATAACATTTTAATTTCCATTTAAATAAACACAAAGTGATGCACAATATATAACAAAGAAAAAATTATGAGTGGTATTGTAATTTGAGTGATAAAGTGTGTAAGTGCGACGAATGTCCATTTGGTGGAGGGATGGACGGACTGGCAGTGAAGGCCTCCAGCCACCTCCTCACTCAAGCAACCTCTCCCTTCCCCTCCCCTCCTCCCATGTCCATGTTACCACCACCACCCTCGCCCTCCTCACCACTGTTCACGCTCTCTCGCCTGCCAAATGGGAATTTTTTTTTTTTTTATTTATTATCTATATTTCATATACTTTCGTCTATGATATCGCATAATTTTCATTATGTTGTACACAAAGTGATACACAACATGAATTCAAGAAGAAATAATTAAATTCAGGATTCACTATTAACCCGTGAGTAATGAATGAAGTGACGAACTGGTGGTATCTGAGGCGAAGGGACAGGCTAGTGCAGCCTGCCACAGCCTCCCTCCTCCCTCCTCACTTGTCTCCCTCTCACCACCACTCTCTCCCGCCTCTCTTGATGCTTGAATTAATTTTGTAATTCTTTCATCTGCATTCTCCTCCTCACACTTAAGGTCGGAGCGGGTCAAGAGAGGTCTTGCACGTGCGCGACAAAGACGGAGACTGAGTTAAGGAATTTTTAAATTGGGGAAGGACTAGGAGTGGCCGACTGGCCGCGTGGGTGGTGACGTGACGTCACACGATAAACAAAATACAGGTAGCCGCCGTGGCGGTAAATCTGCCGCCCTCGAATTTATTATTATTATTTTTAAATTTTCTTACATATTTATTTCGCCAGATGGGAATTTTGTTCGCTAGAAACGAATATGGGTAGAGGTTGTATGGTGTCGCCAGATACGAATTCGCAAGTTGAGAACTCGCTAGATGCGAGATCCCACTGTATCTCTCTTTTATTATTATTATTATTATTATGACTATTATTATCTCTCTTTTATTATTATTATTATTATGACTATTGTTATCTCTCTTTTATTATTATTTTGACTATTATTATCTCTCTCTCTCTCTCTCTTATTATTATTATTGTTATTGATATTATTCCTACCTTCCCTTCTCTCTTACTCTCTCTCTCTTATTGTTATTATTATTATTCCTCTCTCTCTCTCTCTCTCTCTCTGTTGTTATTATTATTAGTAGTATTGTTATTATTTCCTCTGTCTCCCTCTCTCTTTGTTATTGTTATTATTTCATTATTATTATTTTTATTATTATTATTATTATTATTATTATTTTTATTATTATATTTACATTACTGGTACACTGTATTTTAATTAAGGGGATAATGATAATAAAAAACTCTCCCTTTCCCTTCCCCTTCATGTAGGTCCTTCCCATTCCCCTTCGTGTGGTTCCTTCCCCTTCCCCTTCCCCTTCATGTAGGTCAGTGGTTCCCAAACCCATGGTCGCGACCCAAATGAGGGTCGCATGGGTGTTCCTGAGGGTCGCGGGATGGCTACAAAATTAATATAACATAAAAATAAATATATAAATAAGAGAGAGAGAGAGATTAGAAGTAAAACTAATTCCAACATAATTGTAACATCATAATTGTGGAATATAAATCGTCATTCAAACTGGGACAGGAAAATAGTTGTGAATAATAAAGTACGATAAATGAAGGTAGAACAAAACATATACGAATATTTATTAATTAGTAACTTATGGTAAAATTTATTAACCTTTTTTCAAATGGATAAAACTAAAATAATACTGAAATAATATTTTATCCTTGAGGGTCGCCAGGCCAAAATAAATTTGTGTTCAGGGTCACGACAAAAAAAGTTTGGGAAACACTGATGTAGGTCCTTCACCTTCACCTTCCCCTTCACCTTCCCCTTCACTTTCACCTTCCCCTTCACCTTCACCTTCCCCTTCACTTTCACCTTCACCTTCCCCTTCCCCTGCACCTTCCCCTTCACTTTCACCTTCACCTTCACCTTCACCATCCCCTTCACCTTCACCATCCCCTTCACCTTCACCTTCCCCTTCACCTTGGTGTTCTCTGTAGGGTTAGTACTTCAGATGGATGTGTCCTGTTTACATTCTGACCTGACTTGATTGATAATAGGCACCACAACAGTGAGGTCATATAGCACCAGAGAAAGGTGATAGAGAGGTGAGACAGTGAGGTCATATAGCACCAGAGGAAGGTGATAGAGAGGTGAGACAGTGAGGTCATATAGCACCAGAGGAAGGTGATAGAGAGATGAGACAGCAAGGTCATATAGCACCAGAGGAAGGTAATAGAGTGGTGTGACTTTTTGTAAGACTCACTCAAGTAAATTATCTCTAACTCTCTCTCTCTCTCTGTCTCTCTTTTTGTCTCTAACTCTCTTTCTTTCTCTCTTTACCCTTATCGCTCTCTCGCTCTCTTTTTATCTTTATCTCTCTCTCTCTCTCTTTTTCTTTTTATCTTTATCTCTCTGTTGGCTTTTGGAACCATCACTATTATTATTATTATTAGTGTTAGAATTATTATTATTGTTGATATTACTATTATGATTATTATTACTACTATTATTATTATTATTATTATTATTATTTTTACTATTATTACTACTATTATTACTATTATTATTATTATTTTTACTATTATTATTATTAGTACACCTCGGTCTCGTATAGAACGAGCGACCAAAATATTAGCTTAAAATTATTTTATAAAACGATTGCATCCATATAGAACGGGTGGCAAAAATAAGTTAAGCAAATCCGAGGAGTTCTTATACAAAACGAGCGAAATCATAACGTGTCAGGAAATTATATCACTGGCGTCTGTACAGTGTGGGTGAGTGTGTTACCACCACTTCTCCCGCTCTTTCCCCCTACCCAGTGTTGCCAGGAGCAAGGAAATTTCTCTGTTTTAGGGAATTTTGAAATCCACACGGGGAAATTATATAAAGATTGTTCAAAAGTAAACAGGGAAAGTCTTACCAGAAGAAATACCAAAAAGACCGTCAATGTTCAAGAGTAAACAGGGAATTATTGAGGCATAAAGGGAAATTCTAAAGTTGAAGTTAGGGAAATTTCGTGTTTTACTCGCTTGTTTTTAGTGATTACGAGTTAACCACCAGCTTCAACACTCAGTCATGCCAGGTGATGCATTTACAAAACGGAAGGCCATTTCCTTCGATATAAACAAGTTATTTCTCGGTAAGAGAGAGGAGAAGGAAACACCAGCGTATGGTTAATAAAAGAAAACAAACGATGATCACGCGCTATCTCCCCCCCCCTACCACCTCCACCACCATCACGCACTATCTCCCCACCTACCACCTCCACCACCATCACGCACTATCTCCCCCCCTACCACCTCCACCACCATCACGTACTATCTCCCCCCCTACCACCTCCACCACCATCACGCGCTATCTCCCCCTACCACCTCCACCACCATCACGTACTATCTCCCCCCCTACCACCTCCACCACCATCACGCGCTATCTCCCCCTACCACCTCCACCACCATCACGCGCTATCTCCCCACCTACCACCTCCACCACCATCACGCACTATCTCCCCCCCTACCACCTCCACCACCATCACGCACTATCTCCCCCCCTACCACCTCCACCACCATCACGCACTATCTCCCCCCCTACCACCTCCACCACCATCACACACTATCTCCCCACCTACCACCTCCACCACCATCACGCACTATCTCCCCCCCTACCACCTCCACCACTATCACGCACTATCTCCCCCCCTACCACCTCCACCACCATCACGCACTATCTCCCCCCCTACCACCTCCACCACCATCACGCACTATCTCCCACCTTACCACCATCACGCGCTATCTCCCCCCCCTACCACCTCCACCACCACGGATGCCGCCGACTCGTCTCACGGTCTGTCACATGAGTTGCCTGCGAAAACCTTAATACGAATTGTAAAATGCATTTTACATACATCCCTGTAGGATTAAGGCAAGAAAACCCTTGAAAAGTATTTTATGTTAATTTCAGGGACAATTTTGGTGATTGATCGACCAAATGTGATTTTCCCCATAGGTTACGTGTATCACATAGAACGATTTCACATAGAACTACGTCTTCTATCGACCTATTGGACGTTCTATACGAGACCGAGGTGTACTATTATTATTATTATTATTGCTATTATTATTGTTATTGTTATTGTTACTATTATTATTATTGTTTTTACTATTATTATTATTATTGTTTTTACTATTATTATTATTATTATTACATTTACATTACTGGTATTTTAATTATTATTGTTATTATTATTATTATTATTATTTTCATTATTATTATTATTATTATTTTCATTATTATTATTATTAATATTATTATTATTATTATTAATATTATTATTATTATATTTACATTACTGGTACATTGTATTTTAATAATAATAATAAAAATAATACAGTAATAATAATAATAAATAATAATAATAATAATAATAATTGCTTTCATGTGTGTGTGTGCGTGTATGTGTATGTGTATATGTATATGTATATATGTGTCCATATTTTGGCCATCTTTTGTGTATGTGTGTGTGTGTGTGTGAGTGTGTGTGTGTGTATGTGTGCTCTACTGATGTGAAATTATTACTAAAGAAATTTTCGTTAAAATTATTATTATTATGTTTATTTGTATTATTATAATTATTATTACAGTTATTTTTATTATTATTATTTTATTATTATTATTTTATTATTATTATTATTATTATTATTATTATTATTATTATTATTTCTATTATTATTATTATTATTATTATTATTATTATTATTATTTCTATTATTATTATTATTATTATTTCTATTATTATTATTATTATTATTTCTATTATTATTATTATTATTTTTATTATTATTATTATTATTTTTATTATTATTATTATTATTATTTTTATTATTATTATAATTATTATAAAACAAATAAATTATAGTAGTGTTATATATTTGTTGTTTGTTTGTAATGAATGTACACACACACACACACACACACACACACACACACACACATACACAATAATAATAATAAGAGTTTACTGTACACACACACACACAGACACACAATAATAAAAGTTTACTGTACACACACACACACTGACACACAATAATAAAAGTTTACTGTATACACACACACACACACACAATAATAAAAGTTTACTGTACACACACACACACATACAATAAGGGTTTACTGTACACACACACACACAATAATAAGTTTACTGTACACACACACACACACTAATAATACACTGTACAGTCGGCAAAAAAAAAATTTTTGGTTACCATCCTTTTAACAGTGTCTTATGGGCAGGCAAGTAGAGATGACGTTGTTTCACCCAGTGCTATTTTTTCTGGGTATTTCACGGTTATTTTTTTTTTCTAAAATACTCAAACATATTTCCTTACGTTTAATAATGAATAGTTAAATAGTAAGAGTTCTTGAACACTCAAAATTTAATTTAAAATCGACTAAACTTTTTATATAAAAAAGAAACTGAATGTGTTGTGCCAAGTTGTCACTGCCGCGGCCCACTTATTATCAGACAATACACACACACACACATTACTAACACACACACACACACACATTACTAACACACACACACACACACACACACACACACACACACACACACACACACACACTCTACTAACTATTACTAACACACACACACACATGTTTACAGAGATGAATGGTGGTGGAAAGTGGAATGCTTATACACACACACACACTACTATTACATACACAACTAACCATAAACCACCCACTACTAACTAACACACACACACACACACACACACACACACACACACACACACACACACACACACACACACACACACACACACACTCTACTAACTATTACTAACACACACACACACAACACATTTACAGAGATGAATGGTGGTACACACACACACACACACACACACACACACACACACACACACACACACACACACACACACACACACACACACACACACACACACACACACTCACTACTAACCATTACTAACACACACACACACACACACTACGAACCATTACTAACACACACACACACACACACACTACTAACCATTACTAACACACACACACACACGTTTACAGAGATGAATGGTGGTGGTGGTGGAAAGTGGAATGCTTATCATCCCCAAGAACTCTAATCAAAGAAGCTCTACTGCTCTTTGCAAGGGAAGCTGTGGCCCAACTCCTCGTCTTATATGGAGAGAATGAGGATGTAAACACTGTCTAAATTATAGCCTGTGAGTCTGTGTGTGTGTTGTGTGTGTGTTAGTAGTGTCTGTGTGTGTGTTAGTAGTGTCTGTGTGTGTGTTAGTAGTGGTTTAAGATTAGCAGTGTGTGTGTGTGTGTATATATGGAGAGAATGAGGATGTAAACACTGTCTAAATTATAGCCTGTGAGTCTGTGTGTGTGTTGTGCATGTAGAAGGAAGGAGATGCATACACAGCAGCTCCTGTACTGTAAATTCATTGTCTCTCTCTGTCTGGGAAGCTGTGGCCCAACTCCTCATCTTATATGGAGAGAATGAGGATGTAAACACTGTCTAAATTATAGCCTGTGTGTGTGTTTGTGGTGATTCACTTGTTGTATAACCGACATTACCTCATCAGGCAATGATTATGAGGAGGAAGGAGATGCATACATAGCAGCTCCTGTACTGTAAATCTCTCTCTCTCTCTCTCTCTCTCTCTCTCTCTCTCTCTGTGTGTGTGTTAGAGACAGACAGACAGTGTTTATGGAGGTTTTTTTTTTAAAGAGTGATTGAGAGTTTTCAGAATGAGGTGTGTGTGTTAGACAGAGGTTATGGAGAGTTTAAGAGTGAGGTGAGTTATTTAATGTGTGAGTTAGAATGAGTTTATGGAGAGTTTGAAGAGTGATTATGGAGAGTTTAACAAGAGTTGAGGTGAGTGATTTTATGTGTAAAATAGAGTTTAAGGAGAGTTTTAAGAATGAGGTGAGTGATTTTATGTATAAGAGAGTTTAAGGAAAGTTTATCAAGAGTGAGGTGAGTGATTATGGAGAGTTTTAAGGGTGAGGTGAGTGATTAAGGAGAGTTAACAGTTGAGGTGAGTCATTTTATGTATATGAGAGTTTGAAGAGTGAGGTGAGTGATTAAGGAGAGTTTATCAAGAGTGAGGTGGGTGATTTTATATGTGTAAAGTAGGGATTTAAGAGTGAGGTGAGTGATTAAGGAGAGTTAAGATCGAGTGAGGTGAGTGATTTTATATGTGTAAAATAGAGTTTAAGGAGAGTTTTATGAGTGAGGCAAGTGATTTTATGCATAAGAGAGTTTAAGGAGAGTTTATCAAGAGTGGTGAGTGATTGAGGAGAGTTTCTTAAGTGATTTTATGTATAAGTGAGAGTTTAAGGAGAGTATTAAGAGTGAGGTGAGTGATTTTGTGTTTAAGGAGAGTTTTAAGAGTGAGGTGAGTGATTTTGTGTTTAAGGAGAGTATTAAGAGTGAGGTGAGTGATTTTGTGTTTAAGGAGAGTTTTAAGAGTGAGGTGAGTGATTTTATGTTTAAGGAGAGTTTTAAGAGTGAGGTGAGTGATTAAGGAGAGTTTTAAGAGTGAGGAGAGTGATTAAGGAGAGTTTTAAGAGCGAGGTGAGTGATTAAGGCGAGTTTTAACAATGAGGTGAGTGATTAAGGCGAGTTTTAAGAGTGAGGTGAGTGAATAAGGCGAGTTTTAAGAGTGAGGTGAGTGATTAAGGAGAGTTTTAAGAGTGAGGTGAGTGATTAAGGCGAGTTTTAACAGTGAGGTGAGTGATTAAGGAGAGTTTTAAGAGTGAGGTGAGTGATTAAGGAGAGTTTTAAGAGTGAGGTGAGTGATTTTATGTTTAAGGAGAGTTTTAAGAGTGAGGTGAGTAATTAAGGAGAGTTTTAAGAGTGAGGTGAGTGAATAAGGCGAGTTTTAAGAGTGAGGTGAGTGATTAAGGAGAGTTTTAAGAGCGAGGTGAGTGATTAAGGCGAGTTTTAAGAGTGAGGTGAGTTATTTTATGTTTAAGGAGAGTTTTAAGAGTGAGGTGAGTGATTAAGGAGAGTTTTAAGAGTGAGGTGAGTGAATAAGGCGAGTTTTAAGAGGGAGGTGAGTGATTAAGGAGAGTTTTAACAGTGAGGTGAGTGAATAAGGAGAGTTTTAAGAGTGAGGTGGGTGATTAAGGAGAGTTTTAAGAGTGAGGTGAGTGATTAAGGAGAGTTTTAAGACTGAGGTGAGTGAATAAGGTGAGTTTTAAGAGTGAGGTGAGTGAATAAGGAGAGTTTTAAGAGTGAGGTGAGTGATTAAGGCGAGTTTTAAGAGTGAGGTGAGTGATTATGGAGAGTTTTAAGAGTGAGGTGAGTGAATAAGGTGAGTTTTAAGAGTGAGGTGAGTGAATAAGGTGAGTTTTAAGAGTGAGGTGAGTGAATAAGGAGAGTTAAGAGTGAGGTGAGTGATTAAGTAGAGTTTTAAGAGTGAGGTGAGTGAATAAGGAGAGTTTTAAGAGTGAGGTGGGTGATTAAAGAGAGTTTTAAGAGTGAGGTGAGTGATTAAGGAGAGTTTTAAGAGTGAGGTGAGTGATTAAGGAGAGTTTTAAGAGGGAAGTGAGTGATTAAGGAGAGTTTTAAGAGTGAGGTGAGTGAATAAGGAGAGTTTTAAGAGTGAGGTGGGTGATTAAGGAGAGTTTTAAGAGTGAGGTGAGTGATTAAGGAGAGTTTTAAGAGTGAGGTGAGTGATTAAGGAGAGTTTTAAGAGGGAAGTGAGTGATTAAGGAGAGTTTTAAGAGTGAGGTGAGTGATTAAGGCGAGTTTTAAGAGTGAGGTGAGTGATTATGGAGAGTTTTAAGAGGGAAGTGAGTGATTAAGGAGAGTTTTAAGAGTGAGGTATAATAATAACAATAATAATAATATAAATAATAATATAATAATAATAATAATATAAATAATAATAATAATAATAAGGGGGTATATAGAGCACATTGTTTTGGTGGTAATTCTGGAGCAAATGTTTCCTGCAAACTAACCCAGGCTACAGGCCATCATTATTTTTCTTCATCTTTTGGGTCTGTTTCCTGACATACTTTGGAGGAATCAAGGCACTCCAATATGTTTAAATAGTAGAATATCATATGTGGTCAATCTCTCTCTCTCTCTCTCTCTCTCTCTCTCTCTCTCTCTCTCTTTGTGTGTGTGAGAGAGAGAAAGAAAGTTGTGTGTGAAATCTCTCTCTCTCTGCGTCTCGTAAAAGAGTTGGGTAGTGTGGTGTTCAGTGGAAGAGTATGAGAGAGAGAAGTGTGAGGGAGGATGGACCAAGTAAGGAGGGAGTGTTGGAACAGAGTGGAAGAGTATGTGAGAGAGAGAGAGAAGTGTGAGGGGCAGAGTAGGGCTTGACCAAGTAAGGAGGTAGTGTTGGAACAGAGAGAACTGGAGACACCTGCCGTGGCCACCCCCTTAGGGGGAGTTGCCAGAGGGAACGAGGCATCAGAGTTATAGATAGATAGATAGATAGATAGATAGAGTATGGTGTTCATCAGCTGACTACCATCTCAAGGTGTTGGATAGGGTTGTATCTTAAGGTGGTATCACACTAGCACCACGTACGAGGTTTTCGTGGGACTGGCGGAACAAACGATGAACCGTGGCGGTATTTACGGGATAAAGATGGAATGTACAGCCACAATCAAATATCCACCTACATATTCCTTCCATCATGAAAGTAAATTAGTATCATATTAAAAGAAAATTATCATACAACACCTTATGTCAACTCAACCCCCTCAATTATTAATATGAGGTGGTGCAAAATCATACACATGTTGTTCTTTATTTCCAAGATATTTACTACAATGGAAGGAAAGTGTTGGTGGATATTTGATTGTGGCTGTGCATATATCTAGCCAAGACAGTTCGCCGTATGCAGAACAAAGTAAATAAATAATTTATCTATATAAATTAATTCTAAGTAAAAAGGGCGGATTAATATCAGAAAATATTTTTGCAATATAATTATTTTGGAATAGCAATAAAAAACACACTTGAAGTAGAAAATAATAAGTGGATATTTTACTGTGTTTAAATGCCGTAGAGACGTGTACAGCCACAATCAAATATCCACTAACACTTTCCTTCCATCGTAGTAAATATCTTGGTAATAAAGAACAACACTTGTATGATATTGCAGCACCTCATAATAATAATTGAGGGGGTTGAGTTGACATAAGG
>JAWQEG010002866.1:10000-107500 GCA_033782935.1 Petrolisthes cinctipes | reverse complement strand
TTCTTTCCATCTTCTCTCTCTCTCTCTCTCTCTCTCTCTCTCTCTCTCTCTCTCTCTCTCTCTCTCTCTCTCTCTCTCTCTCTTCAACAATTTGTGCAATTTGTCATAATTATTATAGTTTTTGAGTTCCATTTTCTTATAATGAAAAATTGAAAATGACAGAAAGTAACGTGTAAAAATTGCCTCTGTATTGGTCACGTGTGGAGTTCCTCACACCACCCTGTCCTCATCTCTCTCTCACACACACACACAAGCATATTCGCTCTCTCTCTGACAAGCATATTTTCTTTCACACGTGCATATTTTCTCTCTCTCTCTCACACACAAGGATATATTCTCTCTCTTTCTCTCTCTCTCTCTCTCATGAGCATATTTTCTCACACACACACACACACAAGCATATATTCTCTCTCACACACACACAAGCATATATTCTCTCTCACACACACACAAGCATATATTCTCTCTCACACACACACAAGCATATATTCTCTCTCTCTCTCTCTCTCTCTCTCAGTGGCTCCAGCAGTGGGTAGGGAAGGATGTATGGTTTACTCCTAACATTCAGTGTTGTAAGGTCTCCATAGACTATCATTCATGCCTCCACAAACTAGATGACTGTGCAATCATTTAAATTTGCCTCACACTTGCAAGAAGATTGAGCAGTCACCACACATAGGGTCCATTCCACAGTGGTTGGTATTGGTTTGTAAGCTCGCAAACGAAAGAATGTTAGCGGTGTAAATGACTTATGGGTGAATTATTTAATGAATTTGGTGAGTAAACTATGCAGTGATCATCATTATTATTATTATTTGTTTGTTAGCTTCCCAACCAACCACTCTTGTAAGGCTTCATTATTTTAGGGTTGATTCCACAGTGGTATTGGTTTGTTAGCTTCCCAACCAACCACACTTGTAACGCTTTATTATTTTAGGGTTGATTCCACAGTGGTATTGGTTTGTTAGCTACCCAACCAACCACTCTTGTAAGTCTTCATTATTTTAGGGTTGATTCCACAGTGGTATTGGTTTGTTAGCTTCCCAACCAACCACACTTGTATGGCTTCATTATTTTAGGATCGATTCCACAGTGGTATTGGTTTGTTAGCTTCCCAACCAACCACACTTGTATGGCTTCATTATTTTAGGATCGATTCCACAGTGGTATTGGTTAGTTAGCTTCCCCACCAACCACACTTGTAAGGCTTCATTATTATAGGGTTGATTCCACAGTAGTATTGGTTAGTTAGCTTCCCAACCAATCACACTTGTAAGGCTTCATTATTTTCTAAAAGCTGAGTATCCACATTCACAAAATCTATCCAACAGTTAGATAATGATGATCACTGTATAGTTTACTCACCAAATTCATTAAATAATTCACCCACAAGTCATTTACACGGCTAACATTCTTTGGTTTGCGTGCTTACAAACCAATACAAACCACTGTGGAATGGACCCCAGGACTCACTCAACTGTACAGGGACACTCAGGCTGACTTAGCAGGCGTACCAACCCTACCGTGATAAAAATGGTAAAATTAATAAAGGGGGTGGTTCCAAAACTATATTTGCAGAGTGTATGTATGTATGTATATGTATGTATGTATTATTATTATTACCCCCGTAATTAATTAAATAATTGTATGTATTAATGATAAGTTTGTAACAATTACATACCAGGTTTTAAAATTAATATTATATAAAGAAATTATATGTTGACTTTCATTCACATTTAATAATTAATTAATATATAATGTATGTATTTATTATTATTTTTATTTTTATTATTATTATTATTATTATTATTATTATTGTTATTTTTATTATTATTGATATTATTATATTTATTAATAATAATTATTGTCATTTTTTTTTTTATTCAGTGTTTTATTATTTTCATTATTTTTATTTTTATTACTATTATCATTTTTAGTACTATTATTATTATTAATATTAATATTTTTATTGTTTTCATTATTATTTTTATTATTATTATAAGTTTTTATAAAGTAATAATAAGAAAAATACTGAACAGTCGAAAACTTACAAGTCTATGAAAATTAATGAGGAGAGAGAGAGAGAGAAAGGAGATAGTGAGAGAGAGAGAGAGACGGAGAGAAAGGAAAGAGAGAGAAAAAACAAAACAAAGGAGAGAAAGGAAAAGAGAGAGAAAGGAGAGAGAGAGAGACGACGGAGAGATAGGAAAGAGCTAAATGAGAGAAAGGATAGAGAGGAGAGAGAGAGAAGATGGAAAGGAAAGAGAGGAGAGAGAGAGAGAAGACGTAGAGAGAGAGAGGAAAGAGAGAGAGAGAAAGGAAAGAGAGGAGAGCAAAAGGCGAGAAAAGAAAAACAAAAGAGAGAAAGAGAGAGATGAAGCTGTAGTTAGGAATAAAGTATTATATTCTGTACCTGTGTTTCTTTCACCTACACCCGTCATTCCACAGTGGTTGGTATTAGTTTGTAAGCACCCAAACGAAAGAATGTCACTATGGGTCGATTCCACTGTGGTTGGTATTGGTTTGTAAGCACCCAAACGAAAGGTCACTATTGGTCGATTCCACAGTGGTTGGTATTGGTTTGTAAGCACGCAAACGAAAGAATGTTAGCCGTGTAAATGACTTCTGGGTGAATTATTTAATGAATTTGGTGAGTGGTTGGTTGGGAAGCTAACAAACCAATACTACTGTGGCAAAATACTGGGTCCTAGCCGGATCTGGCAACACTGCTACAAAACGGCAATTCTTTCAATAAATACCATTAATAGTCCCTGTAATAATAATAATAATAATAATAGTAATAGTAATTATAATAATAAATTTTTGTCTTATTACAGACCTACAACCAATGAGGATAAAAAAAATATACCAATGAAGGACCGAGACCAAGACAGAGACCAGGGCGGAGACCAAGGCGGAGACCGAGGCGGAGACCAGGACCGAGACCGAGGCAGAGACCGAGGCAGAGACCAGGACCGAGGCAGAATTGACCGAGACCGAGACCGAGGCCGAGGCGAAAGAGACAGAGACCGAGACCGAGGCGGACACCGAGACCAGGACCGAGGCAGAGACCGAGACCGAGGCGGAAGAAACCGAGACCAAAGCAGAAGAGACCGAGACCGAAGCAGAAGAGACAGAGACCACGACCAGAACCGAGACCAAAGCGGAAGAGACCGAGACCAAAGAGACCGAGACAACGACCAGGGCCAAGACCGAGGCCAAAGAGACCGAGACCGAGACCAAAGCAGAAGAGACCGAGGCGGAAGAGACCGAGACCAAAGCGAAAGAGACCATGACCAGACCCGAGACCAAAGTGGAAGAGACCGAGGCGGAAGACCCCATGACCAGAACCGAGACCAAAGCGGAAGAGACCGAGACAAGGACCGAGACGAGGACGCGATTCCGGCAAAACGTTTACGACAATAAAATAATTATTTGATTTATTGACTATTTAAGGGAATAATAATAATAATAATAATACACACATTATCCCCTTAATGAATTATAATATTTTTTTGGTAAATTAAATGTGTGTGTGTGTAAGTATAAGTAAGTGTGTGTGTGTGTGTAAGTATAAGTAAGTGTGTGTGTGTGTCTGAGTAAGTGGATGGGTGTGTCTGACCAAGTGTGTGTGTGTGTGTCTGAGTAAGGGTGTGTGTGTGTAAGTAAGTGTGTGTGTGACTAAGTGTGTTTATGTGTCTGAGTAAGTGTGTGTGTATGTGTCTGAGTAAGTGGGTGTGTGTGTGTGAGTGTGTGTGTAAGTAAGTGTATGTGTATGTGTGTGTTTGTCTGAGTAAGTGTGTGTGTGTATGTGTCTGAGTAAGTGTGTGTGTGTATGTGTCTGAGTAAGTGTGTGTGTAGACTGAGTAAGTGGGTGTGTGTGTGTAAGTATAAGTAAGTGTGTGTGTGTGACAGTGATTAATAGACATTTTTATTTTATGTTGATTTTGGTAATACTTATATTTTTATTTCTTGGTAATACTAGACAAAGATTTTTTATAATGTAAAAATTATAGAGATTGTCTAAGGAAACATAATTAATTTTTACTTTTATTATTTTTTTTTTATGCTATAATATGTGTGCATATTAAAAACTAAATTCTTTTATATTAATTTTGTAATTTCAATCACAGATACATTGAGGATATATATATATATATATATATATATATATATATATATATATATATATATATATATATATATATAAACTCCCATCCCCTTTATGGTCCCTTCAGGGTTGGTCTCGTGGAAGGTGCTGTCCCACTTGTAGCTCTTGTGGTAACGTGGACTTGGGCCCACAACACTGGCTGTGGGATCAAAGACCTCCCACCCCCCAATGAGGCCCCCAGGATTCTTTCGTCCAGTATGCTATGGTCCCATTTCCCTGGGATGTGCTTCGGTTGCCCAGGCATATAGGGCCATATAGCTACTCCTTTATTTTAATTTGTTTTTTCACTGTGACCAGAGTGTACCACGGGTCTGTGGGGCAGGAGGACATTCTGCCCCGGGTGTGGTGGTGGACCATGGACTTTAGATTTCTGTCAGACTTATTAAGGGTGGTTCGACTAGGTAAAGCCAAGATCTTGGGTACAGCCACAATCAAGTAACCACCAACACTTTCCTTCCATCGTGCAAATAAATCAGTATCATATCAAAATATAATCATACAACACCTTATGTCAACTCAACCCCCTCAATGGGGAATTTTCTAAACTCGTGGTTGCCACCAGGTGGCATCACAATCGGCGGTTCATCGCGCACACAAGCAAAATAAAATATTCCTTCAGAGTCATTCTATACACAAAAAAAATGCATCGAGCTTAAATGATACATATTTCTACACAATTCTTTCTAAGTAGTAAAACACAGGTAAAATAGTACTATTCGTGATCAAAAGGAGTTAAGTTGATTTTCTGGTGAAATTGGCATTCAGATTATTTGGCCATCTCGGGATTACCAAACAGGTACACCATTGATTGGAAACAAAGTAAATGAAAATACATTAAACATAAAAAGAACATGCAGGTGATAGTTAAAACTCCGAATTACATAGATCAACTTCCTGGTTTATTGAAATACATATTTCAATTGAGAATAGGCAACTCGAATGTGCTGGCGAAGTAGTCGAATCGTGGAAGGAATCAAAACAAAATAAACGTGTTTGTCCGACTGGCGCACGCTTTGGTTATTGTTACGTGCTTGGTTTGGTTCTTTTATAAGAACAATGGACTACGGTAGCTGGACGTTGCAACAGCTGAAGGAGGAGCTGAGGAAACGAGTCTCGCTCGGCTACTTTTGCCTTGTCGCTCACTTGGTGAAGGAGATGCTAATATCTCCACAAAAATAACTATATCTATATATTACCATGTTACTGGGTATGTTACGTCATAATATGTAGTACAGTCTTAATCATATTTATTTGTATTGTCTAAATAAATAGATTTTAGCCTTGGCATATGCCTTACTTTAAATATCGACAGCAGAAGGTCGATAATCACGAAACAAAAATATCTAATTTAACCAACTTATCTCAAAATTATCCATACAGGGTATTAAAAAGTCGATGCAGGATTTCGAAAGTATCATAATGATCAAGGTTCTATGCATTTGTATGCTGATGGGATTTTAAAAAACAATATTTTAGCTCATGTCTCATGAACTGACTGCACAGCTGTGACATCTAGCGGATTAGTTCCAGAAATTCCCCATTATTATTATGAGGTGCTGCAAAATGATATACGTGTTGTTTGTTCTTTATTACATAGATAATTACTACGATGGAAGCAAAGTGTTTGTGGATATTTGATTGTGGCTGTACATTACGTAGTACTATTATGTAAGTGGACCGGTTATTTAAATCAAGACCAATAAGACTTAAAGGTCTTGTCATACAAGGGCAAAAATGTGTCCCGCTTGCATATTCGTGAACTTTATACGGGTATGTGCCAGCGCATGATTTGGTTAAGTTAGGTTAGGTCCAGTTTAGGTTAGGTAATTAGCGTTCCCAGTCGTACAAATACGATAATTTGACCTTTTATACAATGTTAGATACAGTGCGTACAATAATGCGATATTTTAGCATTTTTTACAATAATCCAATGAATTTGTACGATAATTTTAAAGCTGTTTAGGAAATTGTTAGAAATAAAATAATAATGCTCTCTCTCTCACCGATCGATAATTACTAAATTTAATAAGTCACTCCTGTCACCTGTGCCCGACCCCCCCCCCCCCACACCAACAATTCTCTCTCTCTCTCTCTCTCCTGAATGGAACGTGAATGAGACTGGTGCGTTCTACCGTTGGCAGCTGGCTGCTCTGCTGTTTACTTATGTGTGTGGTAGTACAATACGTATCCAGTGTCCGTCGCTTACGGAGTGACTCCGAGTGAGTTTCGATCGAGATAAAAAAAAAAAAAAAATTGTCCGTGGGCTCATGAATTGACCATTGAACCCTAACCATCTCGTAGAAGGTTTAATAAGGCTAAGATATTAGAGGTGTTCAGCTGACTTTACAGTAACAAAAGGATTGAAAGTTTGAAACCAAATATTACAAGTATATGTAGAGGTCTTCTTCAATGAAGGGGATGATGAGTGATTTGGTAAGTGTATTCTTTTTTATAACTGTACTGTATGTATTCTTCATAATTAGTCTTTGCAATACCTTTTATAGGCGGAATCCATACTATTGTTCTGTATGATAATTTTGGCACGTTTGGTACGATATTTTGGGTAAATCCACATGGGAGGCTGGGAACGCTGGTTAGGTTAGCTCAGGTTAGGTTGTATCCATCTCGGGTAAAATGAGCTGGGAAAGAGAATGGAACTATTTCAAAGATTATCCCTTGGTTGGTTTTATCATTATAACCCAAACGTTATTCTCCTTCCCACCACCTCAATTTTGGCCCAGTGGTAAGCTGAGCTGGGTAGGCTGCCAGACTCAGTGAAAATGTGTCCTGCCTGGCTGACTCGCACATGATGATGTCACGGTGAGGATACACCACAGAACAAGTTGCCAGACAGTGATAAACACTTAAACTAGCTCATTTTCTAGTCAGTTAACAGCAAGTCAAAGGTGAGACAGGTCATCTCTCTATATTGTCCATCAAGTTCCCGTCTTGATCACACGGCCTACTCTCCAGTCTCCAGACAACTCTCCTGCAGCAGTCACGGCTCACCTACGGCACGACAGCATACTCCCCTATTCTGTGTGACCTCTGTATACTACCAATAAACTGTTACTGTGTATTCTAGAGTCGGTTCACCCCGGGTAATGACGCTAGGTCCTCCTTGACGTTATACCACTGTGGAATCGACCCTAAAATAATGAAGCCTTACAAGTGTGGTTGGTTGGGAAGCTAACAAACGAATGCCACTGTGGAATCAACCCTATGACTGGTGGATACAAGTACATATTTATTATAAATATAAGGTGTACCAACACTTTCCTTCCATCGTAGTAAATATCTTGGTAATAAAGAACACGTGTATGATTTTGCAGCACCTCATAATAATAATTGAGGGGGTTGAGTTGACATAAGGTGTATGATTATATTTTGATATGATACTGATTTATTTGTACTGTAAAAGGAGTGTTGGTGGATATTGAGTATAATAATATTAATCTATCTTGTCTATCTATCCACCTCACTCTCACTCCATCCTTCCACCTCACTCTCACTCCTATACCAATCAACTCCGTCCTTTCACCTCACTCTTACACCTCTCCACTCCATCCTTCCCCCTCACACTCACTCCTATTCCTCTCCACCTCACTCTCGCTCATCTCAATAATAATAATTTCATATCTTCCACAGCCATCTCCTTGTATGTATGTATAATATCTATGTATGTACAGTCGTGGTCAATAATAATCATCCACATATGGGTATCTCAAACAAATTGCTATCAAATGTTTTCACGTTCACATAATTATGATGTTATTATTTTAAGTAGTGTGTAGCTGCTTGTAGTAAATTAAAAGATCTTAAAATATTTATTATAAAGTTTTTCACCTAAGGAACAGAGGGAAACAGTCAAACTCTTACGTGAATTACCCCTATATGGATGATTATTTTTTACCACGACTGTATGTATGTATATATGTACAGTCGCAGTCATATATAATCATCCATACAGGGGTAACTCACGTAAGAGTTTGACAGATTCCCTCTGTTCCTTAGATGATAAACTTTCCAATAAATAGGTTAACTACCATCTTTTAATTTACTACAAGCAGCTACACACTACTTAAAACAATAAACATCATATGTGAACGTGAAAACAATAGAAAGTAAATTATTTGAGATACCCATATGTGGATGATTATTATTGACCTCAACTGTATGTATGAATGATAATTATACAGTAACAAAAACAATATTATTATGACTAATTTTCTATATTTTATTTATTTCAAGCAATGTACAATAAATGTCATCATAAATTTAATCATTTTTTACTATTATACGATAAATAAGAATAATAAATAAATAGATAAATATTGAATAATAATTATATAAAAAATAAATAATATCAAAAATATAAAAGATAATAAATAATAATAATATAAATAATAATAATATATAATAATATAATATAGAAATAATATTACAATGTATGTGTATTGTAGAAAGATGGGTTTACTGTACACACCATTAAATAATAATAATAATAGATAAATTACATAAGATGCAGTACAGTACAGTTTACATGTGGTAATTATTATGAGCGATATAATAATAATAATAATGACAATGATAATAATAATAATGACAATAATAAAAATAATAAAAATAATAATAAACATAATAGTAATAATAATGACAATAATAATAACAATGACAATAATAATGACAATAATAACAATGACAATAATAATAATAATAATGACAATAATAATAATAATAATGACAATAATAATCATAATAATAGTAGCTCCAGATTTACCAATACTTAAAAACTATAAATTTTTTTTGTTACATAAATCCATAATTAAATTACTGTATATATAAATATGTATAATTCATACAGATATACAATTAATAATAAACACTTATATCCAACACACACACGACACTCGGTTGGACTTGCTTGCACCTCGAGTCAAAAATATACACACACACCCTACACTATCCTATCCTGACACACACACACACACACCCTACACTATCCTATCCTGACACACACACACACGACATTTGGTTTGACTTACTTGCACCTCGAGTCAAAAATACACGCACACACGCACAGTACAATGAATAATAAGCACTTGTACCCATCACACACACACACACACACACACAGTTCAGTCTGACTCGGAATCGGAATATGCACCGAGACTTAATAATGCAGTTGACATTTTTAGTTCAGGTTTTATTTTCTCATTATTTGTTATTTTCTCATTATCAATTATTTTCTCATTTATTTCTTTATTATTTGCTATTTTCTCATTTATTTCTTTATTATTTGCTATTTTCTCATTTATTTCTTTATTATTTGTTATTTTCTCATTTATTTCTTCATTATTTTTCTCTTTATTGATTATTTTCTCATTTATTTCTTCATTATTTTTCTCTTTATTCATTATTTTCTCATTTATTTCTTCATTATCAATCATTTTCTCATTTATATTTTCATTATTTTTATCTTTATTAATTATTTTCTCACTTATTTCTTCATTATTGATTATTTTCCCCTTGGCACTACTACTGGTACTACTCTTCTTCTTTATAATCATACCTGATAGTCTAGATTTCATATTACTAAGAGAATGAGGAACTTGAATTATACTACTACTACCACCACCAATGCTACCACTACCACTACTACTACCAATACTACCACCACCACCACCACCACTACTACTACTATCCTTCATCATCTTTGGGGGTCTGGGTTCGTCATCGTCAAGATCTTCACGAACACGTTTGACCATTTGTCCTTCGATCATCTCATACCCTAATGCCCGCAGCGCCTCGCATCTTTCCATCTCCTCTATTTGCTCCTGCGACATGTTCCTCTCGGCTTGGTATCTCTGAGCTATCTCCCCGGGGTCAATGCCGGCGTGACGTTCGTTCATTTCCCTGAGATCCTCCAGTGACTCCAAAACCTCCATCTCATACTGTGACTGCTGTGTTCGGTTCTCGAGGAGCAGCATGGGGTTGGACTCTATTTCTTCCCTGGCTTCCCTTTCCTCCCTTGCCGCCTGTTCCTCTGCCAGTTTCAGCGCCTGGAAGTTCCTGTGAGCTCCGGCCTCTATGACATAATCTGTACTCTCTGGATCGGTCCTGAAGGATATCTCAGCCAGACATCCGGGACATTTGATGTAGAATCGGTATATCCGCACACCAAGGTAGGTCATATTCTCCACGTCTTCCTTCCTCGCGTTGAATTTCTTGCCCTTTGCGATGTATTCACCGCACGTGTAGCATTTGATGTTGCAAGGCACCATGAGTCTCACGGTGAACTGGCGGTTTCTTGGGCATCGCGCCCTCGGGATTTTGGACGGGTCGAAATCCGGCGGGTAGTACTTGTTTAACACCTTCCTCTCAGACATTGTTGTTGTTGTTGTTGTAGACTAAACGATGAATAATGATGTTGCAGTGGTTGTTGTTGTGATCTGTAAAAATAAAAAACAGAAAAACATTACTAATACAAACGCACATACAATTCTATTACCGGTACGGTATATAATTATGTTGTTATTGTTTTTATATGTGTGTGTTATTGTGGTCTGTAAATAAAAATGAATAACATTAATAATACAAGCATACAGTATACCCTGAATATATGTACAACATTCTAAGACACTTTTCTTCTATGGCATTTTCTTCAGAAATGCCTCATTTCCAGGATAGGATATATTCAAATGGGGCATTTTGAAATTAGCATGACCTTATTTAACCTATCTTAGACCACAGCAGACTACCGGGACCTAACCTGGGCAGACTACCGGGACCTAACCTGGGCAAACTACCGGGATAAAACCGGTGTAAACTATCATAAAGTGACCGGGGCAAGTTCCCGGGACCTTGCCGGATGTGGTAACACTGCACGGCACTAGCCAAGAACACAGTACTTCTGTACTAGTACCTACAGTAGATATTATAGTAGGAGGAATCAGTAGAGTATTTATCTGGTACCGGTATATTGCCGTTTTGTAGCAGTGTTGCCACATCCGGCTGTAATCTAACAATGGGTTTCAGTGTTTGAAAGGTGTGCACCAAGGCTCTTTAATGGATTACCATTAAATGTCCGGAGTAGTGAAAATTGCACAAATTTTAAGAAAAGACTGAAAACACATCTGTTGGCTGTGTGTTATGACATGGATGATATGAGTACTACATGTGATTATAGTGTTAAGGGGGTGTGGAAATAGGGGACAGGCTTGGAGGCGGTTTGGGGGGTGCGGGAATAGGGGGACAGGCTTGAGCACGGTATAATGACTATAGAGAGGTATACACATGGGAGCCTTAAAATCATTGCCCGAGAGGGAAGTCTTCTAAAACGCTCAAAACATAGATGGGTTGTGAAGTCACGTAGTAAAGCTACTATCGCTGTGCTCGGTAGTCTCTCTGCCCAATAAATGATAAATAAGTAATTATAAGACATCCTTCTCGCCATTAGTAGGTAGGAGTTGAAGATATATAGTGACTTATTATTTAAGTTTGGCATTTCATACCGACACATTGAATTCGTAAGGAAATATTAGGGACAATGTCAGCAGATAGATGTGGGTCACGGACAGTGGTAGTGGATTCGTCAACCTTATTAATGCCTCCATAGACTATCATTCATGCCTGCGCAAACTAGGTGACTGCAATCATTTAAATTTGCCACACACGTGTGATTGACCAAAGAGCTTGTTAGATATGGTTCAGTCATTTACGCAAACCATCAATCACACCCACACACGACGTTTATGCCTGCACAACCACCCAGTTTGTACAGGCATGACTGATAGTCTATGGAGGCCTTTATGCTAATACAGTAATTAATCTTGTTATACTGCTATCAGCCCAGGGTTCTGCTGGAATGGGCTGCAAAGAAGTTTGCAAAGCTTAACAATTCATTTATTTATTACCATTATTTTTCTGTTGATCTCATAAATTTGGGTAGGTACATAGTATTTCCTCTTCTAGATTTTTACATCAAAATCTAAAATTAATAATGATCTCCCTAACTAACTTCTACTTCACACTGACACCCTTTTGGGTATAGGCTAGGCTACTATATCATCTCCCATCCTATGCTAGTGAGCAAACCACCTCTAAGTATTTCTTTTAATAAAAAATCCTGTAGCCTTCTCCACCCAAGTTATTGTGGCATTTCATGTTTTCTCTCTAATCCATATTATAAGAAATAGCATATTTTCTTTTCAAACCGTTTATTAAAGTATTGGAAAAGGATGTAACAAAGGCTGAAATTACATTTTATTCTCATAATATAGCAGTCATATATATATATATATATACGGTATTACAAAATTATGTATATAATAACTTATTTGGAGGTAATATAGTTAATATCAAGTACTCAAGGTGTAAAATAAAGTATCACAAAATTATATACTAACTTCTTTGGACACAGAGTTGTACGGTACTAAAGTTACACTTGACTTCTCTATATTAGTATTACAAAAATATATATTATAACTTCTTTGGACACAGAGTTGTACTAAAGTTACAACTGACTACAAGGTATAAAATACTGTATAGTATTACAAAATTAAATATTAACTTTTTTGGACACATAATGAGGTTTACTAAAGTTACAATTGACTACTCAAGGTATAAAATATAGGATTACAAAATTATATATATTATGTTCTTTTCACACACAGAGTTGCACTAAACATACAATTGACTATGCGAGGTATAGAATGAATATCACATGTTGTGTAAATTAAAGAGCTTATCTTATGTAAAATATATTTTCCTATGTAAAAAAAAAAGTAATATATAGTAAAATAAATATATAAAGTAGCCTATCAGTGGTACATTATATCACATATACTGTATATTCTATCACAGAGGAAAACTATAAGGTACCATGTATGCTTACCTGTTGTATCACAACACCCTTCAAACCCCATACAGAACAGAGCCCTAAAGACTATCACAGGCTGCACAGCTACCACACCCACAGACCACCTACACTATGAAACCAAAGTCCTCAAAATCAAGGATCATCTTGACATGAGAGGCACACAAACACTCGCTGCAGCCTCCACAAACCCACACCATCCACTACACTACATGGTACAACACACACACACACACACACACACAAACACTTGCTGCAGCCTCCACAAACCCACACCATCCACTACACTACATGGCACAACACCCACACATGCCAAGGAACATCAAAACAACACCCAGTACACGATACCATACACAAATACTATCATCTCTTACACCCTGCCCACCCCAAACCAATCTCCAGAAACATATCCATACTCAAATCACTCATCAGTCCATCCAAACACTCAAAAACAACACCCAGCTGCATGCACCACCTCCTGACATTTCTGGGGAATTTATGATATTTCAGATTGCTGGTTTTGGCAGGTGTGCAGCCATATACTGCACATATTCTTGGTTTCCCCATAAGGCACAAATGAGTCAATATATAAATAAATTAAGGCAAAAACGGGTCAAAAACGCAGAGCTATCACATCTACCACACCAGTACAACCGAGGATGTTTACTTGACTACGTGACGTCACAACAGGGTCTGAGAAAGCCCGCGGTTCCAATAATATCCGCCATGCGCATACCTCTCTAGTCATTATACTGTGGGCTTGAGGGGGGGGGGAGTAGAAAGCCTGTCCCCTATTCCCACAACCCCCCCTTAAATAATATTGAGAGAGGGCCTACCTACGGAGCACCATCTGCTGGTGGAGCGCAACATAGAATATCAAACAACGGTATTATTACAGAATAACTGGGTTTTTGGCTAGGATCGCGCAGTGTTACCACATCCGGCTAGGTCCCGCAAATTGGTAAAGGTACAGAAGTGGACCTTACTGTATAATAGATATTTTACTGTCATTACCCACTATTTCGGACCATTCTAAGACACTTTTCTTCTATGGTTTTTCTTCCTCAAATGCCCCGTTTCCAAGATAGGGCATATTCAAATGGGGCATTTTGAAATTAGCCTGACCTTACCTGACCTGACCTAACCTAACCTAGACCGCATCAGACTACCGGGACCTAACCTGGGCAAACTACCAGGAAATAATCGTGATAAAGTACAATAAATGACTGGGGCAAAATACGGTATTTATTGAAAGAATTACCGTTTTGTAGCAGTGTTGCCAGATCCGGCTGGGTCCCAGTATTTTACCCCTGTCATTTATTGTACTTTATCACGATTATTTCCCGGTAGTTTGCCCAGGTTAGGTCACGGTAGTTTGCCCAGGTTAGGTCCCGGTAGTCTGATGCGGTCTAGGTTAGGTTAGGTTAGGTTAGGTCAGGTAAGGTCAGGCTAATTTCAAAATGCCCCATTTGAATATGCCCTATCTTGCGGAGGAAATGCCATAGAAGAAAATAATCTTAGAAAGGTCTAAATAAGTGGGTACTGAAGGTAGAAAAAACGTACGCAATAACGGTAATTCATTCAATATTTACCCAAAATACTGGGACCCACCCGGATCTGGCAAAACTGCTGCAAAACGGTAATTCTTTCAATAAATACCGAACCAAGTTCTTCTGTAAATTTGCCCAACAACAAATAACAAGTAACTTAAGTAACGAGTCATTATGGGTGTACTTATGGTAACATACTTACTAATACAATAACACGTAATTGTATACTTACTAATACAATAACAGCACACACACACAGCCAGATGGAGTTACAACACCTGGATTTGTTTATAAAGTGTGTATGTTTCTGTATGTGTAGATTCAGCAAAACAACATACAACCACTTACCAGTATTACCAACACCAACCTTCAGTTACCAGTGTTGCCAGATGCTCAGCAGAGTCTCCAATCTACATACATGACAAAAAAAAAATCCCCTCTGAAATTCCTTCCCTAATTGCTTTCAACTTGTAAATTTTCCTGTTTAGTCCCAAATTGAAATGTTTATTGTTGTAAAGGAACTACAACCATTACTTAACAAACCCTAGACAACTTTATATAGTAATTATTAACTTGTAAAATTTCACTATAGCTTCTACTTCGGATTTTTCCTGTTCGTCCCAAATTTCTCCCCCTGTTTAGCCCTTAATCAAAATATTTATTGTTATAAAGGAACTATAGCCATTACCTAACAACCCCTAGACAACTTTATATAGTAATTATAAGCTTGTAAAACTTCCATAGCTTGTACTGTACTTAGGAATTCGGAATTTCTGTTTGCCTAAAAAATTCCCCTTTTTACTCCTGAAGATGGAATGGCCTATATTAATGATATGTTTTTTTATATTATTTTCGTCAACATTTTAAAGTATAATCATATCAAGGATATAATATAGTCTTATTATCCTTTAATCATTACATCTTAATTTAATTTAAAATTTCCCTTCAGTAAGGGACTTTTCATCACCTGGCAACACTGCACCAGACTGTAAACAACGTTGAGAACTCGTCCGAATCCCAAACACCAAAATAATATCATATATTTCGTTTAAATTCAATGTTTCGGGGAATGAGGCAACAGATATATACTTCCTCTAATATTATTTTATTATTTGTATGTATAAATATAGTGTTTTACATGCCACGTGATGGTATTAATGTCCAAATAGAGTTGTCAAGTAATATCAACGTGAAGGGATTGGGACGAGTAAAGATGGCGGCCGCCGCGACACAGAAGGAGCAGGAGGAGGCGGCAACAAAACGTTTATTACTATAGCTGCAATATTACATTCATTAGCCGGTACTACTTAATACCAGTAAGACATGACGTCCCTCTCTCTAATACAGTCACCATTATGGTAAGTAAATTAATGAAGAAGTAAGCTATGGTTAGTAAATAAATAAGCGGTGGCAAGTAAATAAATAGTAATAATAAGTATCGTGGAGGAATTCACCATTATTATATTATACGTAAAACATTGATAAGCCACATATACACACGCATCTTGTAATTTAATACAATCAGCTACTCACTATTCACAGACACACACACACATCCTTTAATTTAATACAAGCAGCTACTCGGCACATGTGATTCACACACACTGTTTTAATTTACGGTAAAGGTACAGTAGTGGACCTTACTGTATAATAGATATTTTACTGTCATTACCCACTATTTTGGACCATTCTAAGACACTTTTCTTCTATGGTTTTTCTTCCTCAAATGCCCCGTTTTCGAGATATGCCCCATTCCCAATACCCATAGAAACATGGGGGGCCCGATGGGAATCAGGGGTTGACGGGTGGGGGAAACACGCATTTTACTATTGTTCTGCCTTTATAATACACTTCCTACCTTAATTAAAGTCATATATAGTGATATTGTAGTATTATAGTAACAATATGGTATCAAGTGAGTTCCCCTAACGTGTCGAGCTCCAAGCGACCCTTCGGGTCGCTTTCCACTCCTTTTTTGTGTGCTGGAGCTCCGGCCTACGGCCTTCTCTCCTGGATTGCCCATAAAATAATCTTGTATATGTCCGGACCAAGGGAATGGCAAATCTGTCGTTGGCGTGGGATACAGTTTTTGTATACGTATTTCATGTTTCCCCCACCCGTCAACCCCCGATTTCCATCGGGCCCCCCATGTTTCTATGGGTATTGGGAATGGGGCATATCTCGAAAATGGACATTTGAGGAAGAAAAACCATAGAAGAAAAGTGTCTTAGAATGGTCCAAAATAGTGGGTAATGACAGTAAAATATCTATTATACAGTAAGGTCCACTTCTGTACTAAAACCTAATTGACTAACTTACACACACACACATACGTGTATTTTGAGTAAATTTTTACGTTACCACAACAGGATTTCATAGGAAAAATATATAATTCCTAGAAGGTAATAGTGTGATTCGAGTGATGTTGACCTTCGTTTCCATAGGAAATAATAATAATGAGTAAATATTCAAAGAATTACTATTATTGCGTACGGTTTTTATACCTTCACTACCCACTTATTTAGACAATTCTAAGACTTATTTTGGTAAATATTGAAATCATTACCGTTATTGCATACGGTTTTTCTACCTTCATAACCCACTAATTTAGACCATTCTAAGACTATTTTCTTCTATGGCATTTCTTCCGCAAATGCCCCATTTCCAAGATAGGGCATATTCAAATGGGGCATTTTGAAATTAGTCTGCCTTACCTAACCTAACCTAGACCGCACCAGACTACCGGGAAATAATCGTGATAAAGTACAATAAATGACTGGGGCAATATACTGGGACCCAGCCGGATCTGGCAACACTGCTGCAAAACGGTAATTCTTTCAATAAATACCCTTATTTTCTTCTATGGCATTTCCTCCACAAATGCCCCATTTCCAAGATATTCAAATGGGGCATTTTGAAATTAGCCTGACCTAACCTAACCTAACCTAGACTACAGCAGACTACCGTGACCTAACCTGGGCAAATTACCGGGAAATAACCGTGGTAAAGTACAGGAAATGACCGGGACAAAATACTGGATATACTAGCCGGATCTGGCAACACTGCTACAAAACGGTAATTCTTTCAATAAATACCTAATAATAATATAAATATTGGTTAAATTATATATATGTTTAAGATAATTTAAATTGTGATAAATTGATATTATTATTTTTAAATTAGGAAAATCTGCATAAGAGTTCCACTCGGCAAATATTTATAATTTATGTTTATTTCAGTAGGGGACAATGTAGTATGTTCGTGTGTAATGAATGTAATTGGCGATTGCTCTTACTTTTGGCAGAATAGCCTTTTGAAAAATCGCGACCGCTTCTGAGACTAAGTCCAGCGTAGCGCTTCTGAGACCAAGTCCAGCGTAGCAGTAAGTCTAGGGTGTCTATACCCTAAGTTCAGACTCCAGCATTCAGGGTGTCTTTCCCTAAGGATAATAAAGGGGGGCAGTTAGGTCACGTGGGGTTATATCCTGGTAGTCTGCCCCGGTTAGGTCCCGGTAGTTTGCCCCAGTTAAGTCCCGGTAGTCTGCCTTGGTTAGGTCAGGTCAGGTCAGGTTAGGTTTGGTTAATTATCGAAACTTGGCTCGGATTTCCCAAATCTTGACATTTATCCCTCATGAAAATTGCAAAACCCGAGCCAACTTTTGCCGAAACTTGGCTCGGATTTTTAATTTTTTGACATTTATGCAGGTCAACAAACCAGTATCAAGGCAAAATAAGCTCATTTACGTGTTTTCCCCCACCCAAAACCCCCGATTCCCAGTGCTCTCCCCCAAGATTGAAGGGGTTAGGGAATACATATAAACCAAGTGGTTTCCGATCAATATTATGGTCACTAATGAATAGAACAAGTAAAAATATGCAGGAAAAAAATAAATAAATAAAAAAACCAGGTGGAACTCTTATGCAGTGTTACCTTAAATTATAAATATAAACTTAACCTAACCTAACACACACACACATTTTTTTTATCTCTCCCCCCATCCAACAATCTTGGGGGAGAGCCTGTGAAATCGGGGTTTTTAGGTGGAGGGGGAAAACTCATGATATAGTATATATATATATATAAATATTGCAAGAATTACCGTTGTTGTTGTTGTTGAAGTTCCTCAAGGTGTCTGGCCGAGCAGCCCCGAGCTCCTGAGGAAGGCCATGGCCTGAACCAGGCTTTCCCACAGTGCCCTCAGAGAGTGTATGTTGTGTTGTTGGTGAGTGTGGTTGTGTGTATTGCAGACTTCAATAATGTATTCAATAGAATGGAGTGTTGTGTTACATCCTGGACAGACAGACAGACATCTACAGAGTGTATGTTGTGTTGTTGGTGAGTGTGTTTGTGTGTATTGCAGTCTTCAATAATGTGTTTAATAGAATGGGGTGTTGTGTTACATCCCAGACACACATCCACAATGGCTCCATCCAGCTTCTTCTGATATGTCAGAAGGGCCGGGTGGTGGCCACATCACAGCCTGGCCAGGTGGACTCTGTCCTCACGGGGAAGGGTGGATGTCAGAAGGTCATACATGCAGCTGAGTGTTGTTCTTGAGTGTTTGGATGGATTGGCGAGTGATTGGAGTATGGATATTCTGATGGGTGGATGTCAGAAGGTCATACATGCAGCTGTGTTGTTCTTGAGTGTTTGGATGGATTGGCGAGTGATTGGAGGATGGATATGTTTCTGGAGATTGGTTTGGGGTGGGCAGGGTGTAAGAGGTGATAGTACTGGGTGTTGTATTGATGTTCCTTGGCACATGTGGGTGTTTTGCCATGTAGTGTAGTGGATGGTGTGGGTTTGTGGAGACTGCAGCAAGTGTTTGTGTGCCTCTCATTTTCAGAGTATTATTATAGTTATTATTTTCATGATGATGATTTTAGAATATTATTATGATGATTTTTAGAGTATTATTGTTAATATTATTTGTCATGATTTTCAGAGTACAATATTAATATATAAAGTTATTTTTATGATGATGATTTTAGAATGTTATTATGATGATAATTTTAGAATATTATTATGAAGATTTTTAAAGTGTTATTGTTAATATTAGTATTTTATTTTCAGAGTACAATAATACTATAGTTATTATTTTTATGATGATGATTTTAAAATATTATTATTATGATTTTTAGAGTATTATTGTTAATATTATTATTTTATTTTCAGAGTACAGTATTATTATAGTTGTTATTTTTATGATGATGATTTTTAAAGAAGTTATTGTTTAATATTATCCCAAGCAGAGCAAGTGAAGCGAGTCTTCTAAATTTTCAGATATTTTTCTTAACCCTGATTATGGAAAGCTTTTTGGCCTGGTGGTTAACCTCAGTTCTTGTTCCCCAGATTTTGGAAAGTGTCCAAACCTAACTCTGTCTAGCCAGTGGTTCTATAAAACTTCTTTGCCTCACACCCCACTCTTACTTATTACTTATGCTATGGGTGGGGTGGCGAGCGAAGCGAGCCGTATCAGCTGGGCCCAGTATAGAGAGAGAGAGAGAGAAACTTGTGGAAACAGTGGTAACGTTTTTGGCAATTTTGCAATAATTAACATCACAGATTATTTACGCAAACCCTGCTGCCACCCCTCCTGGAAGCTTCTGGTGACCACTGGCCTAGACCATATCAGATATTTATCATCTTCGAACTTTCAGGGAAGTTTCCTATGACTTTCAACTTCGCTCGGCTTTCTAAAATCATAATTTTTATTATTATTATTAAAACTAGTCTTTTAAAACATGTGTGTGTGTGTGTGTGAATAGTGAGTAGCTGCTTGTAGTAAATTAAAATATGTGTTATTATTATTATTATTATTATTATTAATATTATTCTTTTTTACAGAGTATAGGCCATCGCTGCTCTAACTGCAACAAGGGAGAGGTTCGACCATTCATCCTCAACCTAACCAAAGAATTCGTTGTGTTGTGTACCAATGTTGACTGTGACTCATTGTTGGATAAGCTCCCCAAAGAATGTCAAGCGTTGGTGAACACTAATCGACCATCGGCACGTCCCCAGAAGCATGGTAAGTAAATACAATGAAAATTAATAGTGAGTAGCTGCTTTTATTAGATTAAAAGATGTTTGTGTGTAAATAGTGAGTAGCTGCTTATATTAAATTAAAAGATGTGTGTGTGTGTGTTTGAACGGTACCTTGCTGAGAGAGGCTTCATAGGTTTGAATAATAATATAGTTGTCCATCGCTTCATTTGATTTTCCTAGTGCCTTCCTACAGTAAGACCTTGTAGATAGCGTCACATGTAGTCTGGCGAAATAGTCGCTATCCGTGAAACTGCTATCAGCGGGGCAAAGTTTAAATGTAAATAAATCAAAGTAGTCTGGACATTTTCAAATTACGCTCAAATTAATGTTTTTACCTATATAATAACCTTCCGGTTAGATGGCAGAACAGAGTGGAAGAGTATGTGAGAGAGAAGTGTGAGGGAGGGAGGGGAGATGGAACAAGTAAGGAGGGAGTGTTGGAACAGAGTGGAAGAGTATGTGAGAGAGAGAGAGAAGGGGGAGGGAACAAGTAAGAAGGGAGTGTTGGAACAGGGAAAACTGGAAACACTTCTGCCGTGGCCACCCCCTTGGAGGGAGTTGCCGGAGGGAACGAGGCGTCAGAGCTATAGATACCGGTAGATAGATAGATTTACCCTATATACAAAAGACAACCGACTCACATTAGGTCTGCTTCTGTCATGGTTTATGTTTTATCATGAGCCATTTGTCGTGCTTGTCATAGTGGTTGTCTCCAAATTTCAGATTGGGATCAGGGGGTTGAGATGTGGAGTGTGTGTGTGAGGGGGGGGGGGGAGTTCTATGTTTGGGCATTTTGTTTGGGAGGATGTGTGATGTGATGAGGCTACTTCCAGTGTGGAGAGGAAGGCCTGCTAGGCTATATGTATGTGTTACTCTTTTGTTGATGGTGTTGTAATTCTAATGATACTAGGTATTATTATTTTTCTTCATCTGTGTCTGTTTCCTGGCATACTTTGGAGGAATCAAGGCACTACAGTCTATTAAAAGTATGCTATCCCCTTAAAGTTTCTATGGTAGCCTGTCTATGTAGTAAAAATGGTTTGAGCCTATCCTTAGGAATATTAATTAAGGATCCTGTGATCGTGTATGGGAAATAAAGGCTTCTGATTCCTCCTAACTATGCCACGAAACAAGCTCCTTCCATATAGGTGGTGTTTTGTGGCAATATTTGATTGACTCGTTTACCTCCAATTTTTTTACATCACAGGGTCCCTTAATTAAAGGAGTACCATTTTATTTATTAGGCAAAAATTCAATGAGGTCAGGAATTTTGTGAGTAGTAGTACTGTAGTGGTATTTGTTTGTTAGCTTCCCAACCAACCACACTTGTAAGGCTTCATTATTTTAGGGTCAAATCCACAGTGGTATTGGTTTGTTAGCTTCCCAACCAACCACACTTGTAAGGCTTCATTATTTTTCAAAAGCTGAGTATCCACATTCACAAAATCTATTAAAACAGTTAGATAATGATTGGTGGTAAGTGTGGAGTAGTAACTGATTCCTCCAAGCTGAGAAAAATCCACTTTATGGACAGAAAGTATTTATTCTGGACGTTTCTGAGGCAACTACCTCCCTCTTCAGCAGTGCAGAGTTGAATGAGGGAGGTAGTTGCATCTGAAACATCCAGAATAAATACTTTCTGTTTATAAAAAGTGGGTTTTTCTCAGCATGCTGCTCTTCACGTCATTGTGAATTACCACTCTATGATTCTTCCAAACTATTCCCAGCAACAACAGTATACCATTATATTTATTTATTTATAGGTCCTTTTGTTTCCCGGCATACACCTCGGTCTCATATAGAACGTGTTCACATAGAACGAGCGACCAAAATATTAGCTTAAAATTATTTTACAAAACGATTGCATCCATATAGAACGGGTGGCGAAAATAAGTGAAACAAATCCAAGGAGTTCTTATACAAAACGAGCGAAATCATAATGAACGTGCCAGGAAATGATATCACTGGCGTCTGTACAGTGTGGGTGAGTGTGATAACGCCACTTCTCCCGCTCCTTCCCACTACCCAGTGTTGCCAGGTGAAAGGAAATTTCTCTGTTTTAGGGAATTTTGAAATCCACACGGGGAAATTATATAAAGATTGTTCAAAAGTAAACAGGGAAAGTCTTACCAGAAGAAATACCAAAAAGACCGTCAATGTTCAAGAGTAAACAGGGAATTATTGAGGCATAAAGGGAAATTCTAAAGTTGAAGTTAGGGAAATTTCGTGTTTGACTCGCTCGTTTTTAGTGATTACGAGTTAACCACCAGCTTCAACACTCAGTCATGCCAGGTGGTGCATTTACAAAATGGAAGGCCATTTCCTTCGATATAAAGAAGGAAGTTATTTCTCGGAAAGAGAAAGGAGAAGGAAACACCAGCTTATGGTTAATAAAAGAAAACAAACGATGATCACGCACTATCTCCCCCCCTACCACCTCGACCACCACGGATGCCGCCGACTTGTCTCAGTCACATGAGTCACCTGCCAAAACCTTAATACGAATTGTAAAATGCATTTTACATACATCCCTGTACAGTAGGATTAAGGCAAGAAAAACCTTGAAAAGTATTTTATGTTAATTTCAGGGACAATTTTGGTGATTGATCGACCAAATGTGATTTTCCCCATAGGTTACATGTATCACATAGAACGATTTCACATAGAACGACGTCTTCTATCGACCTATTGGATGTTCTATACGAGACCGAGGTGTACTTTGGAGGAATCAATTACTCCACGTTTACCAACAGTGTACAACAATGGCTGAGGGTCGATTCTACAGTGGTTGGTATTGGTTTGTAAGCACGCAAATAAAAGAATCTTGGCCACGTAAATGACTTCTAGGTGAATTATTTAATGAATTTGGTGAGTAAACTATACAGTGATCATCATTATCTAACTGTTGGATAGATTTTGTGAATGTGAATACTCAGCTCTGGAAAGTAATGAAGCCTTACAAGTGTGGTTATTTGGGACGCTTACAAACCAACACCACTGTGAAATCGACCCTAAAATAATGAAGCCTTACTAGTGTGGTTGGTTGGAAAGCTAACAAACAAACACCACTGTGGAATTGACTTAGCGAAATGTTAGTAATATTGTTTTAGCACATTATCTTTTCTATCTATCTATCTAAAGCTCTGACGCCTCGCTCCCTCCGGCAACTCCCACCAAAGGGGTGGCCACGGCAGAAGTGTCTCCAGTTTTCCCTGTTCCAACACTCCCTCCTTACTTGTTCCATCCCTCCTCCCTCCCTCACACTTCTCTCTCTCACATACTCTTCCACTCTGTTCCAACACTCCCTCACTTGTTCCAGCCCTACTCTACCTCTCACACTTCTCTCTCTCACATACTCTTCCACTCTGTTCCAACACTCCCTCACTTGTTCCAGCCCTACTCTACCCCTCACACTTCTCTCTCTCACATACTCTTCCACTCTGTTCCAACACTCCCTCACTTGTTCCAGCCCTACTCTACCCCTCACACTTCTCTCTCTCACATACTCTTCCACTCTGTTCCAACACTCCCTCCTCACTTGTTCCATCCCCCCTCAGTCCCTCACACTTCTCTCTCTCACACATACTCTTTCACTCTGTTCCAACACTCCCTCCTTACTTGTTCCATCCCCTCTTCCCCCTCACACTTCTCTCTCTCTCTCACATACTCTTCAACTCTGTTCTGCTATCTAACCGGTGGTCTGCCTCTCACACCAGGTCCCACAGCTGACGCATTATTTTGTTCTTAAGGCCTCCATAGACTATTGTTCATGCCTGCGCAAACTAGGTGACTGTGCAATCATTTAAATTTGCCACACACTAGCAAGAAGACTGAGCAGTCACCACACATTATCATGCATCACTGTACAGGCGTGTGATTTACCAAAAGCTTGTTGGATATTGTTCAGTCATTTGCACAAACTATCAATCACAACCATTCAGTTTGTGCAGGCATGATTGATAGTCTATGGAGGCCCTTAGAATTACAAGAGATAGCTGTACCCCCTGCTCATGTACCCTCACCCATGGCTGTGTGTATTACTCCTTTAAATGTGCAATCATATAATTATACAGTAAATTTGTAGAAGTACTGTGTTCACTATATTGTATATTTTAGTATCATTAGTCATTACCCACTATTTTGGACCATTCTAACACACTTTTCATCTATGGTTTTTCTCTCGGAGATGACCCGTTTTCGAGATATGCCCCGTTTTACAAATATAATTTTGAAATTAGTCTGACTTAACCTAACCTAGACCACAGCAGACTACCGGGACCTAACCTGGTCATACTACCGGGATATAACCGGTGTAAACTATTGTAACGTGTGGAGGCCGTTACTACCGGTAGGTGTATAGTAGACTCGAATACTAGGCACAGATTTATTAACAGAGTAACACAGGTAAATATACAGAGTGAACCCAAGCACCAGAGTGGAGTATTCCCGCTTGTCCGACTGCGTGTGTTGCTTGGAGGAGGTGCCGAGTTGCTTGGAGAAGGTAGTCGAGGTGTTGCTCGAGGGTGACCGTAGTGTAGCGTGTGGCACAAGGGAGCCTGGCGAGGTGCGGCAAGGCCAGCAGCGTCAGTAGGCAGAGCGGGAGGAGAGGGTTGTTGTGTGGGTGGTGGTCTCGACACTAGTGGAAGAGTATCGGTGGTGGAGCGAGCAGCTAGGCTTGGTAGCCCTAGTGCTTGGGTCACTACACTATCATAAAGTGACCGGGGCATATTCCCGGGACCTAGCCGGATGTGGTAACACTGCGCGGTCCTAGCCAAGAACACAGTACTTCTGTAATTATACCACTATATAATAATATATTATATTTTAAATTATTGTTATTGTTATTATTATTATTTACTTATTTATTTATTTATTTCAGGGTCACATAAACATTGGGCCAGCAGCAACAATATCATCGGTGACGGTGGTGGTGGTAGTGTACAGTCATCACAAGAAATTAATAATACTATCACCACTTCAGTCACATGTGATGGTAACACTGCTTCATGTGATGGTAACTCTGCCTCATGTGATGGTAACACTGCTTTACTTAATGGAAAACAAAACGGTGGAGAGTTCTTCAAGTTATGTGATGGTAACACTGCTTTACTTAATGGAAAACAAAATGGTGAAGAGTTCTTCAATTTATGTGATGGTAACACTGCCTCATGTAATGGTAACCCTGCTTCATTTAATGGAAAACAAAATGGTGGAGAGTTTTTTGAGTTATTAGAACAACTTGACCTGGAGAGTGTAAATATTGAGTCTAAATTGGAAAATATTATTACAACCAATAACAACAACAACAACAACAATGATGATGATAATGATGAATTAGATGCATGGATAAATGAATTAAATTTACAACAACAACAAGAAGAACAACAACACCAACAGCAACAACAATCATTTGAACAACAACAACAACACTCATTTGAACAACAACAACAACACTCATTTAACCAACAACAACAACAGTCATTTGAACAACAGCAACTACAACAACAACAACACTCATTTGAACAACAACAACAATCATTTGAACAACAACACTCACTTGAACAACAACAACTCTCATTTGACCAACAACAACAACACTCATTTGAACAACAACAACAACAACATAACAAGGGTTGTAACAAAATTGAAATGAACACGTCGGCAGATAACTCAACAACAACAACCAGAGATATAAACAACATTATTTTCATGGATAATAACTCACAACCACAAGATAAACAACAACAAGCACAAAATAAACAACCGCAACAACAACAACAAGCACAAAATAAACAACTGCAACAACAACACCAAGCACAAGATAAACAACTGCAACAACCACAAGATAAACAACAACTGCAACAACAACAACTACTACTACAACAATCACAATCACAACAAGATAATAACAAATTTAAATGTAATGTTATTAGAGAAAGTTGTGACAAAGTGTTACCAGATGATAACACATTAGAACTGGGTGTTATTCAGGATTCAGTGTTACCAGTTGATAATACATTTGAACCTGGTGTTACTAGACAAAGTTGTGACAAAGTATTACCAGGTAATAACACATTTAAATCCGGTGTTATTAGACAAAGTTGTGACAAAATGTTACCAGATAATAAGACATTTGAATTGTGTGTTATTCCTGATGCAGTGTTACCATTGTCACCATTATCATCATCAGCCAGTGATAGTGGTTACAGTGATGAAGGTAAAGTGTTATTATCTGTGTTACAAACACCTCTACCAAAATACAGAACAGCATCCATTTCATCCATTTGCTCCGTTGGGTCCTCCGAGACATCCATTTCCTCCATTGGGTCCTCCGATTATTCTAGAGCAACATTAAAGACATCCATTTGCTCCATTGGGTCCTCCGATTATTCTAAAGCATCCATTTGCTCCATTGGGTCCTCCGATTATTCTAAAGCATCCATTTGCTCCATTGGGTCCTCCGATTCTTCTAGAGCATCCATTTGCTCCATTGGGTCCTCCGATTCTTCTAAAGCAACAGTGAATAACAGTAAACAACAACAACAGAATAATGGTGAACAGCAACGGAATAACAGTGAACAGCAACAGGATAACAACAGTGAACAACAGAATAACAGTGAACAGCAACAAAATAACAGTGAACAGCAACAGGATAACAGTGAACAGCAACAAAATAACAGTGAACAGCAACAGAATAACAGTGAACAGCAACAGAATAACAGTGAACAGCAACAGAATAACAGTGAACAGCAACAGGATAACAATGAAAATCAGAATAACAGTGAACAGCAACAAAATAACAGTGAACAGCAACAGGATAACAGTGAACAGCAACAAAATAGCAGTGAACAGCAACAGGATAACAGTGAACAGCAACAGGATAACAGTGAACAGCAACAAAATAACAGTGAACAGCAACAGAATAATAGTGAACAGCAACAGAATAACAACAGTCAACAACAACAACAAAATAATAACAATGAACAACAAAATAACAACAGTCAACAACAACAAAATAATAGCCAACAACAGAATAACAACAACAATGAACAACAACAAAATAACAGTCAACAACAACAAAATAACGACAGTCAACAACAAAACAACAGCGGGCCAAAGAGGAAGAGAAAACGGCGACAACATAACAACAACAACAACAAGCGTGTTACAAGGCAGCGTTTCACAACTATAGAAGTACAAGCACCTACTACTACTAGTACTACTACTGCTACCACTACTACTACTCCACTGTCTCAATATCCAGAGCCTAGTACAAGTACCTGCTGGAAGTAAGTATTAATAATAATAATAATAGTAATAATCTTAATAACAGAGTCTAGTACAAGTACCTGCTAGATGTAAGTATTAATAATAATAATAATAATAGTAATAATCATAATAACAGAGTTTAGTACAAGTACCTGCTGGAAATAAATACTGTATAATAATAATAATAACAACAACAACAGAGTCTAGTACAAGTACCTGCTAGATGTAAGTATTAATAATAATAATAGTAATAATCATAATAACAGAGTTTAGTACAAGTACCTGCTGGAAATAAATACTGTATAATAATAATAACAACAACAACAGAGTTTAGTACAAGTAGCTGCTGGTATACTCTATTTCATCTCATCTGACCAATGGTCATTTGTAAAATGGCAACATTGCATTGCCAGCTCGTGATTGGCTGAACAAACATTGTCCTTTACCCTTGACTTGTTGATAATATTATAAACATTTAAATTAACCCTTCATTAACTTCATTGTATGATCCTGGGATGCAAAGAAAACTCTCATTTTTTATTTCATATATGCAAATCATGTCCGTCTGTTGCATTGACCATATAAACAGACAATTGAAAGAAAAATTCAAATCTTTAAACTTAACGAACACAACATTTACTGTCCCCTGTAATAGCCTCGCAGCTGTTCTAGTTCACCTCGTATTTCTGGCTATATTATAACAACACTCATGCCATTTTCATTCAATAAATATTAGAATACCTTTTAAGAGTGCCTATGAAGACAGATATCTATTTATCTGAGTAAAACTGGGAGAAACTAAATTTGCTGGAATGTTGTGTTCATTTACGTTTAAAGACTTGAATTTAAAGATTTGAATTTTTCTTTCTTGTGTCTATTTATATGGTCAATGCAATGTTAAAGATGTCAGGTTACATTTACAGTCCAACACTTCCTTATGGATTGCCTCCAATATCATGCTGGTCAGTTGTTAGGCCAGCAAGCCAGGCATAAGGTCCAAGCAGAGGTGTTTACTCATGCAATAAAAAGAAAAAGAAAGCCAGGCATAAGGTCCAAGCAGAGGTGTTTTCCCATGCAATCAGTGGTATTTGTTTGTTAGCTTTCCAGCCAACCACACTTGTAAGGCTTCATTATTTCAGGGTTGATTCCACATTGGTATTTGTTTGTAAGCTTCCCAACCAACCACACTTGTAAGGCTTACTTATTTTCCAAAAGCTGAGTATCCGTATTCACAAAATCTATTAAAACATTAATGTTATTATTATTATTGTTACTTTAAATATATATAACCATTATGTGTAATAATAATATAATACTGATAAATTTAATTATATTGCACTATATTAATATTATTTTATTTCTTTTTCAGTATGTCAAACATGTACCTAAGAAGACTACTGAATTGTAAGTACTGTATCCTATTGTATTATTGTATTGTAAGTAACTATTCCAAGCAACAGAACACCATTATTTTTGTTCATCTGGTCCTGTTTCCTGGCATACTTTGGAGGAATCGAGGCACTCCAATGTAAAAAAAAGTTAATTGACCCCTTAAACATCTATTATTATTATTATTATTATTATACAGGGTGTATTGTGACTTATAGCAATGACTTACAACAGAGATACTGCATATAATTTTATTTTGAGTATATTTTGCACAGTGGCAGTATCATAACCAATGAGGTTGAGGTGGATGCTGCTGCTGAAAGCTTAAACGGTTAATATTGGGAAAAGATTCACCACGGTGACCCCTTACCCTGCCTCCACATGGCAACCTCGGGTAACACCTCCTTTATTTACCATTTTTTTTTATAAAGCAGGAGGTGGAGCTAAAGGTGGAGGTGGTGTGGGGGATTGGATTTTAGCTTCCCCCACATATAGGTTTTAGAAATTGTATATATCTTTTTAGTTTTTAATATCTTTTTAACATCTTTTAACATCAGTGTGACCCTTTTTTTTTAATGATGACAGTCCGTGTCCCTCTGGGAATGAGCGCTGCATTGGCCTTGCCAGCCATCAGCGGCCCCCCAGTGGGGGAGTGGACAGATATGGCTGCGGGTGGGGGGGGGGGGTCTCCGGGTTTCCCTGTGGGGGGTGGGGGGAAAGGGTGGTGCATGAGAGTGGCAGCAGTGAATGTGAATGGGATGGTTGAAAGGACAAAGAGGCAAGAGATAATTGAATGTTTTAAGAATGGAGGAGTGGATTTGATGGGAGTGACAGAGACACACTTGAAAGGATGGGGAGTGGAGGAGTGTGAGGCTGGAGGAGAGAGTGTGATGTGGGAGGGAATGTAGGGAGGTGTAGTATGGACAGGAATGAGTGAGAAGTGTAAAGGAAGCGGGAGGGAGGGGTGTGCAGTGCTGGTAGCACCAAGGGTATGGAAGAGAGTAGATGGACATGGATGGTGTGGGACGAGAGTGGCATGGATGACAGGGAAGATTGGATTGGTCAAGTATGCATGGGTGTGTGTGTATGCACCTGTGAATGAGAGGAATAAGACAGGGAAAGAGAAAATGAGAGATTTCTGGGAGAAGCTGAATAGGTGTTTGAGGAAGTTTGAGAGTGGGAGGAAGATTGTAATGATGGGAGATATGAATGGAAAAGTAGGAAATGAGAGAGTAGGAAGTATTGTTGGTAAATGGGGTGTGGAAGGAGTGAATGAGAATAGTGAATATCTGGTGGACGTCTGTGCTGAGAGGAGGTTGTTCTTGGTTAACACCTTCTTTGAGCACAAGATGATCCACTGGTATACATGGAGGAGAAGGGATGATAGAGGAGAACAAAAGAGTTTAATTGATTGTGTAGCAAGTTTATTTGCAGATGACACTGTGTTGATGGCTGAGAGTGAAAGGGAGTTGCAGAGAGTGGTAGATTAATTTCAGTCTGTGTGTAAATGAAGGAAACTGAAGTAAAAGTAAAGTGATGGTATTTGAGAGAGCAGAAACTGAAGTGATTGACTTTGCTACACCTTACAGAGTGGGAGTACCAACTGGGACAAAGTGTGAGATAACTCTGAGGGGTGAGAGGATGGAGGAAGTGAAGGAGTTTAAGTACCTGGGTACAGTTATGTGTAAACATGGAAGTATGGAAGGAGAAATTAGGGAGAGAGCAATGAGGGGTAGACAGGTCATAGGATCACTGGGGAGGATTATGAAGGGTAGAAGTGTGAGTATGGAAGTGAAAAGGGGACTACGAAATAGTATAATCCTACCAACACTGACATATGCATCAGAGACATGGACATGGAGTAGGGCGCATCAGTCTAGAATAGGTGCTGTGGAAATGAGTTACTTGAGAGGAGCATGTGGACTTACAAGGTGGGATGGAGAAAGTAATGAAAGTGTGTATGAGAGATGTGGTATGAGTGAGAAGGCAATTGGTATTGAGTGTGGAGTGGTTGAGAGAGTAAAGCGTAATACACTGAGATGGTTTGGACATGTAGAGAGAATGCAAGGTGAGGAATTTGTAAAGAAGGTGTATGGAAGTAAAGTTGTGGGACCTGGTGTGAGAGGCAGACCTCCGGTTAGATGGCAGAACAGAATGGAAGAGTATGTAAAGGAGAGAAATGTGAGAGGCAGAGTAGGGCATGACCAAGTAAGAAGGGAGTGTTGGAACAGGGAGAACTGGAGACACTCTTGCCGTGGCCACCCCCTTGGAGGGAGTTCCCGGAGGGAACGAGGCGTCAGAGCTATAGATAGATAGATTTTGTTATATAAAGTATGGGACAATGGAAGACGAGTAGCCTAATAGGTTTATCGGACCAAAGACGCCTTATTTATTTAATCTTTGTAAGTTTTATCACAGTTGCAATATTTTTGGGAAATTCAATAACGTATTATTGATGAGTATAATTTATTAATGTGTGTTTATTTTTTTCCAGGTTCTATCAATAAGGATCCGTGGTCTGTAGCAGAACTCAACTTAGAGGAATTAGACATTGAAATTGTAGTGCAGTCAAAAACACAGACGAATGTACAAAGTAGAAAACGGAAAAAAATGTCCCCAGAAACGGACACTAATGTACAAAATCGAAAAAGGAAAAAAAATTTACCAGAAAGGGAAATTACTAATGCGGAAAATAGAAATATGGAAAAATTGTTATCAGAAAGAGAAATTACTAATGCGGAAAATAGAAAAATTGAAAACATTTTATCAGAAAGTGAAATTTCAGTATCGGACTTGATAGAAACAGAGTCTAATGCAGAAAATGAGGAAAACAATTGTCTGACGCACATACAGACAAAAATGGACTCTGCTATTGGCAACAGTGTAGGATCATATTACACAACAACAATACCAACAACTACAACAACAACAAATTATAACTGTGATAATATTCCATTTGTCAACAATATGCAAGAATTAAATTGTCTACCAAACAAGATAGATAATTATAATAGACAAAAATTACATAATACAAATACGGTTATTTATACATCTACTCCTGCTGCAACAACAACAACAACAACCACAACCATGGGTAAAATACACACACAACAACACACACCACTCGCACCACACACACACGCACAAAAACATACAATACACACACAAAAACGCACACCACACACACAAAGACGCACACCACACATACAAAAACGCACTCCACACACACAAAAACACACACACAAACTCAATGAGAATAATAATGACAGTGAAATATCTCCATTATTATCATCATCATCTCAGGAAACTCTCACTTCACCAATACCAACAAGTTCTCTCTATCTACTCACCTCTCCCAGTGATTGTGAAGGAGTCAAGGTGCGCGGCTGGATGGGTAGTCAGGACGACAATGAAACAACAACAATGACAACAACAGAACCATTTATTCGTCCCCCCAAAAGTGCACAGATTTCGACAGTTACTTACAGTCCACAGCAACAGTCTATCGTTAACCATAGAGAGTCAAGCAACAGTCTACAACAACAGTCTAGCAACAGTCTAAAACAACAGTCTACATTTAACAACAGTCACTGCCAGTCACCAAAGATATCCACCTCACAAAATGACCCACCAAATCTGTCCAGTAAATATTTTGACTCCATTCTGAGCAACGTTGAATTTGACGAGGGTTTTTTCCAGTGCCCAGCGAGAGACCAGACAGAGAACACATTACACACACATATTGACAACCCCTCATTATTCTTTGGGAAGACCGCAGCTAATTTTCACCATGAATATACCGAAGCAAATACACACACACACACACACAACGCACATATTGAAAACAACAGCTTCTCGCTTTTCTTTGGGGATACCTCAGCTGATTTTAACCATGAGGAAAACACACACACACAGAACACACTACACACACGCATAGACAACCCCTCGCTACTCTTTGGGGAGACTGCAGCTGATTTTCAACATGAATATACCGAGGCAAATACACACACGCAGACACACAACGCACATATCGAAAACAACAGCTTCTCGCTTTTCTTTGGGGAGACCGCAGCTGATTGTAACCCTGAGGAAAACACACACATACAAAACGCACTACACACACGCATTGACAACCCCTCGCTACTCTTCAGGGAGACCGCAGCTAGTTTTGATGCAGACGATGATTTGAATAATGGCTCTGAATGTATTACCAAGGAAAATAAATATACACTCGTAAATTCACAAGAAAATTCAGGTACATTTCCTTCTGGTAATAGTGATTTAAATTATTTGGATTCTATCAATTCGTCAAATAATAACAATGATAATAATAATTGTGCAAGCCACAACCAACAACAACAACTGACTACTACTACTACTACTACAAATCGCAAGAGAAAAAAGAAAGTGAAAATATTTGATAAACAACAACAACCACAACCACCACAACAACCACCACCACAACAACAACCACCACCACAACAACAACAACCATCACAACCACCACCACCACAACAACCATCACCACCACCATCACCAACACCATCACCAACACCACAACTATCACCATCACCACCACAACAACCACCATCACCACAACAACAACAACCACCATCACCACAACAACCACCACCACCACTACCCCCACCACACTGTGAATTTATCCCTGAAATTTACCTGGACTCAGAAGGTGAAGTACAAGTAGCGTTGGTCCCAAAAAATGGTAATAGTAAAAAAAGTAGCATTAGTAATGATAGTAATAGTAGTGGTGATAGTAATAGTAGTACAGGTATTAGTAATGATAGTAAAAGTGGTAGTATTAATGATGGTAATAATGGTGATAGTAATGATAGTAATTGTAGTAATGATAGTAATAGTAATAATAATGATGATAGTATTAATGGTAATAGTAGTGATAGTAATAAAGATGATATAGAAAATAATAGTGATAAAGGTAATAATAATAATTGCAATAATATTAATAATAATACAGGAAATAATAATAATAATAGTGTCACAGGGAATACTACTACTAATACTAATACTACTACTACTACTACTAATAATAATGAATATATAGTTGTGTGTGGTATATTGGATGACTCTGTGGTACACGATGAGAATTGCCGCGTTTCACACCTCCTTGAATACCAACAAGGAAACACGACGGCATTTAATACACCTCAGAAAATTAATAATGTTTACTCTGCGGCGAAGAGTATAGAGAGAAAGAGAGATAATGTAGAGAGAGAGAGAGATAATGTAGAAAGAGAGATAGATAATGTAGAGAGAGAGAGTGATAATGTAGAAAGAGAGAGAGATAACACAGATGATTTAGGAACAGAGAGAGAGAGAGATAATGTAGAGAGAAAGAGAGATAACACAGATGATATAGAAACAAAGAAAAAGAATAAGAAAAATACTACTACTACTGCTGCTAGTACTACTATAGACCCTACTACTACTACTATAGACCATAGTACTACTACCAATGATATAGGGTTTCTTGAATACGGCTTTGGTGACATCAAGGAAGGTCCAGTTATATTACAACAACATCAACAACAACAACAACAACATCAACAACAACATCAACATCATCATCATCATCAACAACAACAACATCAAGCAAAATTTCTATCACTATTTTCTTATGATGATGATTATGATGAAATAGATAATATTAATAGTAATAGGCCTAATAATAATAATAGTAATAGTAATAATGATAATAATAGTAGTAGTAGTAATTGTGAAGTGGGTAGTAATAATAATAATCATGAAAATTGCACATTAAGAAATAATGTTGATTATTTGGATAGTCTTAATCATTTATTATTAAAAACCTCCTCGGTAATGTCATCTCATAATAATAATAATTATAACAATAATGTCAATGATTATTCAGAGGAGAGAATCAGAAATAGTAACAATAGTAGTAGTATCAGTAGTAATAAAAGTAACAGTAGTAATAAAAGTAACAGTAGTAATAGTAGTAGTAGTAATAATAGTAACAGTAGTAGTAGTAGTAGTAGTAAAGATAATGATAATAGTAGTAGTAGTAGTAAAGATAATGGTAATAGTAGTAGTAGTAACAGTAACAATAAAGATAATGGTAATAATAATAGTAGTAGTAGTAGTAATAGTAGTCAAATGAATCCATCATTATTAATACATAGAGATAAAAATACTGACTATGTATATGTGGTTATTAAAGATACAACAACAACAACAACAACTACACCAACTAAATATAATAATCACAACAACAAGAGCATTGACTGTGAAATAATGCCTTCAGATTGTACAACTATTATCCCACCGGCTTTACAAACAAGCTATACAACAACAACAACAACAACAAATAATAACAACAGTAGTAATAATAATAATAACAATAGTAATAATAATAATACAGGGCGAAAGATTGTTCTTCTAAAACGCAAATCAAATTCCGTGAATGGTTCAACAACGAGCGATCATTGGTTTGTGAAAATGATTGAAGATGAAAATAATGAAAAGGAATCAAGCTGTAAAATAAAAAAAATGATTGAAAATGACGGTGCGAATGAAATCTTCGCAAGAAATGACGGTGCGAATGAAATTTTTGCAGGAAATGACGGTGCCAGTGAAATTTTTGCAAGAAACGACGGTGCTAGTGAAATCTTTGCAAAAAATGACGGTGCTAGTGAAATTGTTGCAAATGGAGCGTCATGCATGTTGAAAAAGGTCAAGATGGGGTCAAAGGGGTCTTTCTACCTGAGACCAACACCGGCGCTTATAAACGCCATAACGGAAATGAGGAAAAACAAAAACGAAAATATCAACAACATTAACAACACGAAGGAATCGGGTCGGCTGGTGGCGCTGCCCGATGGGGAACCAATTCCTCACCCGATGTTCATTGCCTCAAACAAAAATATAGTTTCCAAAAATACTAATAAAAAAAGAAAATACTCACATGCGACAAAGAAGGAAAGAGAGGAAGAGATGAAGGAAAATGCGATAAAGATGAAGGTGAAAGAAAAAGTAGAGAAAAGCCTTCAAAAATATCATAATTGTAATGATATTCCACAAGTTATAATGGTTTGTGTACATGGCAAACTACATTGTTACCAGAAAGAAACACACACTTAGTTAACGGCAGTATTGGTAACAGTGTGTGTACTACCAGAAAGATACACACTCTTAATGGCAGTATTGGTAACAGTGTGTGTACAAGGTAAATTACAGTGTTGGTAACATTGTGTGTACAAGGTAAACTACATTGTTACCAGAAAGAAACACACACTTAGTTAACGGAAAATTATAGTTTTGGTAACAGTGTGTGTACCAGAAAAAAACAGACATTTAGTTAACGACAAATTGGTAACAGTGTGTATACAAGGTAAACTACATTATTACCAGAAAGAAACACACACTTAATGGCAGTATTGGTAACAGTGTGTGTACAAGGTAAACTGCATTATTACCAAAAAGAAACACACACTTAGCTACGGAAAATTACAGTATTGGTAACAGTGTGTGTACAAGGTAAACTACATTGTTACCAGAAAGAAACACACACTTAGCTAATGGAAAATTGGTAACAGTGTGTGTACAAGGTAAACTACATTGTTACCAGAAAGAAACAAACACTTAGTTAACGGCAGTGTTGGTAATAGTTTGTGTACAAGGTAAACTAAATTATTACCAGAGAGTAATACACATGACTGCAAATGACTGTGTTGGTAATACTGTTAATGGCAAATTACAGTGTTGGTAACAGTGTGCATACGAGGAAAACTACATTATTACCAGAAATAGGCTACAGACTTTTAGTTTACGTTTACGGCAGTGTTGGTAATAGTTTGTGTACAGGGAAAAATACATTATTACCAGAAAGAAACACACTTCGGATCCATTCCACAGTGGTTGGTATTGGTTTGTAAACACACAAACGAAAGAATCTTAGCCATCTAAATGACTTATGGGTGAATTATTTAATGAATTTGGTGAGTAAACTATACAGTGATCATCATTATTATTACTGGTATTATTATTATCATTATTTTTATTATCATTATTAAATGACTTGTGGGTGAATTATTTAATGAATTTGGTGAGTAAACTATACAGTTATCATTATTATCTAACTGTTGGATAGATTTTGTGAATGTGGATACTCAGCTTTTGGAAAATAATGAAGCCTTACAAGTGTGGTTGGTTGGGAAGCTAACTAACCAATACCACTGTGGAATCAACCCTATAATAATGAAGCCTTACAAGTGTGGTTGGTTGGGAAGCTAACAAACCAATACCACTGTGGAATCAACCATAAAATAATGAAGCCTTACAAGTGTGGTTGGTTAGGAAGCTAACAAACCAATACCACTGTGGAATTGATTCAATTTACCCTAAAATAATGAAGCCTTACAAGTGTGGTTGGTTGTGAAGCTAACAAACCAATACCACTGTGGAATCAACCCTCAGAGACCTTCCAATTCACCAACTAAAGAAATAGATTTGTTTTGTGTAAATATTCTTATACTAACAAAAGAAATTGAAACTTTTTTTGTATGTAAATATTCCTACAATGTGAAAATACTGTAAGTCAAAATAAATTTGTGTTGTGTAAATATTCTTATAATAAAAGAATTGATTTTTTATGTAAATTTTCTTATAATAACAAAAGAAATTGAAACTTTTTTCTTTATGTAAATATTCCTACAATGTGAAAATACTGTAAGTCAAAATAAAATTGTTTTGTGTAAATATTCTTATAACAATTTTTTTTTTTTTTTTTTTTTTTTTATGTAAATATTCCTACAATGTGAAAATAAATTTGTTTTCTGTAAGTATTCTTATTCTTACAAATAACAATTAAGTGTTTTTGTACAAATAATGTTGTTATTATTATTATTATTATTATTATTATTATTATTATCCTCCTATTATTGTGATATTTTTTTAAGGTACAGTTAGGGAACAAAGTATTTTAGGGTTGATTCCACAGTGGTATTGGTTTGTTAGCTTCCCAACCAACCACACTTGTAAGGCTTCGTTATTTTCCAAAAGCTGAGCATCCGTATTCACAAAATCTATTAAAACAGTTAGATAATGATGTTCACTGCATAGTTTACTCACCAAATTCATTAAATAATTCACCTATAAGTCATTAACATGGCTAAGATTCTTTGGTTTGCGTGATTACAAACCAATACCAACCACTGAAATCGACCCTCAGCCACGAAACAAGCTCCAGTAAGGTTTCAGTTGATGTCAGCACCAGTACTATTATAATATTTATCCTGGAAAAATAATAATAGTCATGATAATAATGTTACTAGTACTACTAATATAGAAATAGTAGTAGTGATGGAAGAAGTGTTATTATTATTATTATTATTATTGTTATACCTTCAATATATTTTTCGTGGCTGTATTTATTATTATTATTATTATTATTATTATACTTTCAATATATTTTTCGTGGCTGTATTTGAAGGACTTGTTTACTTCCAATTTTCTGACTACACCACAGGGTCCCTTAATTAAAGTACAGTTGTGGGCATTAATAGCTGATACAGTCAGAGACATGCACTCAGGACTGACTGACTGTACTTCTTATTTATGCTGACAACTGTACACATCCAAAAATATATGAATAAATGAATTCTTTTGTGACTTTGTATCTCCCTTTATTTATAATTATATATATATATAATGATTATGGATTTTTTTTCTTTTGATTGAAGGAGATAACCCACATTTATATTAATAGCAGAATACATTTGTAGAGGAGGTGGCCGAGTGGTTAGTGTGCTGGACTCGTAACGTATAGGTCGGGAGATCGATTCCTCTCAGGTGAGAGTCTGAGGATATTTACTCTAACGATATGAGTTTCAGACACTAACTATAAGGCCACCGAATGTCATAAAACACCCTCACTGGTACCACTCTTCAAACTCAAATCAGAAGAGTAAATATTCTCAGGCCCTCACCTGAGAGGAATCGATCTCCCGACCTATACGTTACGAGTCCAGAACACTAACCACTCGGCCACCTCCCCTATGTATGTGTCAATTCAAGGTGCATGTCTGTAAAGTTAATGTTTGTGAGAGTGAAAGTGGTAGTAGTGATTGCATATGAACCTTGTGAATGAGAAAGTAAGTTTCTGGAACATGTTGAATGGAGTGGTTAAGAGGTTGCCTAAAAGTTATAGTGTGATTGTAATGGGTGATATGAATGGTGAGGTTAATTGGAATGGGTCCTCAGAATGACATGGGAGCGTTTGGGGTGCCTGGAGTAAATGGCAATGAAAGGAGATTACTTGATATATGTAGCAAAAGGAAACTGTGTGTGTGTAACATTTTTTAAAGATAAAGAGGTGCACAAGTAAACATGGGTGTGTGCAAGTGCTATGAGGCATGAGAGAAGTCTATTGATTATGTTTTGGTAGAGAGGGAAATGTTGAAGTATGTACAGTACTGTATAATTTTTATGATACAAGAGTTATTTAGGGGGAATTCACAAGTAGAGTAAAGAATGAGCTTAGTTGGAAAGAATACTGAAGGCTAGTGGAAAGTTTACAAGGACAGCTTGGTGATAAATGCAAAAGAAATGTGTGGTGAGGCCAAAGATGCTAGTGACAGGAAGGGTAAAGTGTGATGGGATGTGGTTAAGATTAAGGGAGCGTTGGCTGAGTTAAAGCGACAGAAATGGTTGATGTGGATGAATGAATGGAACTCTGTACAGAAGAGAAGACGGTATGTAGAGAGTAAGAGGTATGTAAAAAGGTGAGTGTGAGAGAAAAAAAAGGAAAGCAAGTGAGGAACTGGGAATGAAAATGAATGACAATTTCAATTAAAACCGGATGTTGTTCTGGAAAGAGGTTGCAACAACTCTGTAGGCGGTTACTACCTGGGGGTGCACCAAACTCACAAGGAATTACTGGGTATGCAACAATTTTATGTTGCAACCCTTTGTTACAGAATCAAACTTATAATGTACAGCCACAATCAAATAACCACCGACACTTTCCTTCCATCGCAGTAAATATCTTGGTAATAAAGATCAACACGTGTATGATTTTGCAGCACCTCATAATAATAATTGAGGGGGTTGAGTTGACATAAGGTGCTGTTGTATGATTATATTTTGATATGATACTGATTTATTTGCACGATGGAAGGAAAGTGTCTGTGGTTATTTGATTGTGGCTGTACACCCGAGCTCGTAAATTCGCGACCACGTACTTAGATGTTTGTCATTTGAGCTGGTAACTTTTATTTGGGGAGAAATCAGAGTAGGTGGAACATAGTAGAGGGACATGATACAATCTTTCACCTACAATGACACCTTCCCCACACAGCGTTACCAGCTCAGCAGATGATATGACAGAAAATGTAGGGTAATTTGGTTCTGTAATCTAGGGTAAGAATTTCTGCAGGTTTCTTGGACTGCATACATATTTGAAACCCTGCCAACTCGTGTCACCAGAGTTGCCAAGTATGGGGAATTTTGTCTAGACATGGAGAACTTGAGGTACCAATGGATAAATTATATAAAGATTGTTCAAGAGTAAATGGGGAAATTTCTACCAGACGAAATATCAAGAAGATGGTAATGTAGCAGACACCAAGCACCTTGCGCTTCCGTGTCCTCGCCTGTTCACCTGCCACTGGGGGCGGCCACGACACCATGTGCGAGCAGCCAACCAAACGAGATAAAAGGAGCAAACGCGCCAAGTTCCACTCGACTTTGAGACTGGGTCGTGGAGAGAGAGGTTGTATGCTTTTTGCTCTCTCCTCTAGCTGCCAGGGCCTGCCGCACCGGCAGTAGTTTCTTTTTTTTCACCCTTCTGGTGACGACTAGGATTAGCTAGTATTCATTCCCTCCATAGCTGGTAGAAGATATAGTAGGTGTCTATATCTTTATATTGAGATCAACTTTGCCTCCTACCTATGGTGGACTCCCCCACTGATAGCTCTGGGTGTGACTAAACACAGACGGACCACCTTAGTGTGGGTTGAGAGGTTGATCTCAAACATTAGTTAATTAGGTCTGGTATTATCCTTATCTGGTGTTTTCTTTTCCTCTTCCCACTTCCCCCCATCCTTGGGGGAAGTGGTTACTATGTTGCCTTCCCTCCCAACCCCTCCTCCGTATAGCGGAGGAGGCGGCCATGACCGACCACCACCACCACGAACCGACGGACGAACCGAGACTCGAACACCCCTTGACATAGACGTGAAAAATGCATCTTTTGTTATGTTACATGCCACTGGTTCGGCCCCACTAGCCGGCCTCAATCCTTTCATTGTTCAAAAGGTTATTGACGGCTGGGCTGGTGTGGTTGAATCAGTAAAAAAACTTGCATCTGGAGACCTCCCAGTAAAAACATTCAATTCTAAACAAGTAGCCACTTTGCTAAAATTACGTCAGATTCACAATTATGAAGTTGAAGCCAAGATTCCTCAAGCCATGAATTCCTGCAGGGGAGTAATCACCTGTAGGGATTTAATGATGATGGAAGAAACTGAAATAATTGAGGAAATGAAGAATCAAGATATAATTGACACAAGATTTATTACACGATTAGAGGATGGTATAAGGAAGAAGACTGCAACACTAATTTTGACTTTTGGCAAAGTTTCACTTCCTGAAACTGTCAAAATTGGTTATGAAATCGTTAAAGTAAGACCCTTTATCCCCAACCCTCTTAGATGCTTGAATTGTCAGATTTATGGACACGGAAATAGAACTTGTAAGGCTTCTTCTCCAGTGTGTGGCAGGTGCGCGACGCCTGGCCATGCTGAGGAAAAGTGCACATCAGTGGAGCTCTCCTGCTTTCATTGTAAGGGTACTCACTCCACTTCCTCGAGGGATTGTCCCAAGTGGAAGCTGGAGAAGGAGGTCTGCTCAGTGAAGGCGGTGCGAGGTATCTCTTATCATGATGCGAGGAAGGCGGTGATGGGATCGCAAGCGACCCCATCACCCAATGTCTCGTATGCATCGGCGGTGATATCTCGACCCGTGATGTGTACTATCAGTACTCAGACTGAGTCAGAGCCGAGCGAACAGGCTGATCACTCTACTACTACACCTACTATTATTACCCCCTCTAAGACTATTACCAAATCTACTAACTCCTATTCTCAGGCTGCAGCTTCTTTGCAGTCAGAGAAACAACAAAAGAAGAAGTCAGACAAGAAAGATAAAGTAAACTACACCACCCTAAAACCAAAGTCACTTCCTTGCACACACCCTACTCCCACTTCATCGGGGGAGAGAAGGGATAGCTCTTCCTCGGTGGAGTCTGGGAGACTCACCATTGATGAGGAAGCAATGGATGTCTCCGGACGCAAGAACCGGGAAAGGTCACCCGGTAGCTACTCGCCACGCGGCGGGCGGCACAAGAAGACTAAGCACGCAGGCCGACCCCGTAACTCTTAATTCGCCATGTTCACTGTACTACAGTGGAATTGTAGAAGTCTTGGGAATAAATTGAACAACATATCAATATTATTACACACACACAGGCCAGACGTCGTCTGTTTACAGGAGACAGGGTTGGAGAATCACTCTGACCCAACACAATTTAAACATTACAACGCATACAGGAGAAACGATGGACACGGAGTAGCAATATACACACACAAATCACATCCACAGACACAAATAACATTAAACACTACTCTGGAAGCCGTTGCTTGCAGAGTGAAATTACACAACACCTACATATCCATCTGCTCTCTTTACTGTCCGCCACGCGGCCCCATTGACAGTGATTTATTTCATAATTTATTTGGTCAACTTATTGGTAAAAAATTAATACTGGGCGACTTTAATGCCCATCACTGTCAGTGGGGAAGCTTAAGAACTGATGCTCGCGGAGGGCAGATGGCAGACATAATACTACAATCCAACCTCTGCCTCCTGAACGATGGTCAAGCCACCAGGGTTGACGATCGTTCTGGCAACTTTTCGGCCATCGATTTGTCTCTGGCCTCCCCGGATATACACCAGGATTTTTCTTGGCATCCTGAGTCCGACTCCCTTGGTAGTGACCACTTTCCCATCTGTCTCTCTTATTCAAGTCATACTATTTCGGCCCCTTTGGTACCAAAGTTTAGTTTTAAGAGAGCAGATTGGGGGTCTTTCGGGAAGATCGTCGACCTAGATATATCTGGGGAGACCATAGATGAAAAGATGCGAAATGTAACACAAAACATTTTACACGCAGCTGAGGTTGCTATTCCCAAAACCTCTATAATTCGAAATAAGCGTGAAGCACATTGGTGGTCAACGGATTGCCGAGAGGCATTAAGGAAACGTAATAGGAGATACAGGATTTTTGACAAACAGCCCACTCAAAACAACTTTATAGCTTACAAACGGGCGAGGGCTGAGGCAAGGAGAGTAATTAATAGAGCTAAAAGGGACTCTTGGCGGTCGTTTGTGTCCACGGTGAATCGTTTTACACCACTTACAAAAGTCTGGTCCACTATAAAGATATTAAATAACAAACGCCCGTATACCCCCATCACCACTCTTCAAGTGGATAATAACATCTACGACGATCCCGTGGACGTAGCAAACGTACTTGCTAGGAGTTTCTCAAAAGTAAGTAGTTCAGCCAATTACGACCAACGTTTACTCCATCACAAACGTATGGCTGAACTACAAGAGATAGACTTTGCCACAGAAGACGTAGACTACCCATACAACCGGGAGTTTACGATAGACGAACTTCTCCTTGCCCTAAGATCCTGTAAAGACACCAGTCCTGGACCTGACACCATCACGTACGGTATGATCCGGCATCTTGGCCGGGATAACCTGGTCAAGTTGCTAGCGGTGTTTAATGAGATTTGGGTGTCTAACACCTTCCCAAACTCATGGCACTTTGCGTGGGTCATACCGATACCTAAACAGTCTGGTCGTCTTGTGAATCCCAGTTCATTTCGACCTATTGCGTTGACTTCTTGCCTCTGTAAAGTCATGGAAAGAATGATAAATAATAGGCTACTTTTTGTTTTAGAAGCGAAGGGTTTATTGAGTGATCGACAATGTGGCTTCCGGAAACACCGGAGCACAGTTGATCACTTGATGAACCTGGAACATTGCATTTCAAAGGCATTTGCCAATAAAGAATTCATGGTAGGGGTGTTCTTGGACATCCATAAAGCCTATGACATGACATGGCGACACGGTATTCTGATGAAGCTTCACGGTTATGGTTTAAGAGGTAATTTGCCCATTTTCATCAACAACTTTTTGCGTGACAGAACTTTTTCTGTCACCCTTCCCTGTAACGTAACATCGGACATTTTTGTCCAAGAGAACGGGGTGCCACAGGGAAGCGTGCTTAGTCCAACACTTTTTAACATCATGATCAATGATATTCTGTCATCAGCTCTAGTTCCCAGGAATCTTAAATACTCGTTGTATGCTGATGATTGTGCAATGTGGCACTCGTCACGTAATGCACAGTTTTCAGTAGGACGGATTCAAGCAGCGCTTGATTCTGTCCACCAATGGGCCTTACAGTGGGGCTTTAAGTTTTCCGTTCCTAAGTGTACCGGAGTAATTTTCAGTAAACGTAGAGTACCTCAAATTAACGTAACGTTAGATGGCCAACCGGTACCATTTCATAATTCTGTTAAATTTTTAGGAATTCATTTTGATCAAAGATTAAATTTTACACATCATGTTAATAATTTGCTTGTTCGTTGTGAAAAACCTTTAAATGTCCTTAAGTACCTATCAGGTACCACATGGGGAGCCGACAGGAAATCTTTATTAATGGTGTATAAGACCCTTATTCGTACAAAGCTAGACTATGGCTCACAGGTGTATGGATCGGCATCAGATACAACACTAGGAAGATTGGATGTATTTCAGAATAAATGTTTACGTGTGTGTTTGGGAGCTCTGAAGTGTACACGTGTAGCTAGGATGGAGGTGGAGGCGAACATACCTCCTCTCCGACTTCGACGGGATCAACTCGCACTCAACACCGCTATGTCAACGGTCCGGAAGTCGGAGATCGGCAACGTAGCCAGTGCCTCCCTCCAACAACATCACCACCTTCAACACGGAAGACGGAGGCCACTGGCTGTGCGCCTCCACCTGCTAGCCGAACAACTACAAATAGACCTTGGGGACTGCGACAAGTTTACCATCAACGAGATACCACCGTGGGAGACACCCAACTTCGGCGTCAACACATCGTGGTTACCATCATCAAAAGAAAAGGCGCCGGAGTTGGAGATACACCACCTGTTTGATGGTATCATTCGCAGTCACCTGGGGTCTCACCACGTGTACACTGACGGCTCCAAGTCAGATGAAAGTGTGGGTGCGAGTGTATGGTCGAATGAATGTGAACTTAGGTACAGATTGCCGATACATACATCTGTGTTTACAGCTGAACTTTTCGCTATAGACAAAGCCATAGACTATGCACTAAATTCTCGTCATAATTCAATAGTCATTTTCTCAGACTCCAAGTCAGCCCTTCAGGCAATTAACTCATGTCAAACTATTTCTAATGAAATCCAGGGTCGCATCATTAATAAGTTGCACTTATGCAACAAGTCCTTCACTCTGATCTGGGTGCCTGGGCATTGTCGTATTTATGGCAATGAACGGGCAGACTTACTTGCAAAATCGGCTGTAGAGCTCGAGGTTACTTGGGACGTCCCTCGTGATTTACAGTCGTGTCTATCCCTCGGAAAGAAATCAATTAATCTTCTGTGGCAAGGTCAGTGGACCAGGCTTAACATCTCTACCATCAAGCCTCAACTGGGTAATTGGGCCACTGCCAACCGGCCCAACCGCTTAGAAGAAAGAATCCTCGCAAGAGTGCGAACCAACTGCACCAGGATAACACACTTAGAACCATATATAGACAAACGTTTTCCACCGCATTGTAACACCTGCAATGCGGTGTTATCTATCAGTCATATCATCCTGCATTGTCGGCGATTTGTGGGGGAACGTGCTTCCCTCATAAGTTACTGTGATGCAGTAAAAGTCCCCTTCACACTCTCAGCTCTCTTAGGTGATGGGGATGGTGGTGTGACTGATAAATTGATGACTTTCTTGAGGGAGACCGAACTGATCAGAGTGATGTGACTTTTTATTACTATTGTTGTTACTATTTTGTATGTATTTTTTGCAATTATGAATATTATATGTGTTGTGTTGTGTATTGTGTATATATATGAAGTATTAGCTAGGTTTAGCGATTGTCTAAAATAGGTTTAGCGATTTGTCTGTCTAGGTTTAGCGATTGGCTGGAATAGGTATTAGTCTAGTTAGCTATTGGTTGAGTAGGCACATAGATTAGTTTATTAGCTAGGATGTAAATTTTGTATAAAGTTACAAAAAGAAAAGAAAGACAATTAGTATATAAGTTTAATTTTAAGTTTATATGTAATAGAAATAATTATAATAATAATAATAATAATAAAAATAAATGCATAAAATAAGATGCAAGAAGTTCAATTTCAAATAATAATAAATACATAAAATATCAAGTAAATTTCAAAAAAAAAAAAAAATAAAAAAAAAAAAATAAAGGCCTTAATGACCAACACCAAGGTCGATAGGCCAGAAAAAAAAAAAAAAAAAAAAAGCTCCACTCAATTTACAGCCAGCATTTGACCTCGCTCTCACTTCACTCGGCCACAGCAGACAAGTCTCACTTTCTACAAGGTGCTTGTCCTCTACAACCACAACCTTCTCTTACCTTACAACTGACTCCAGGAATTACTAGTGTGAGAACCACCCTTGTATAGTTATACCAATAAATTGTTACCGTGTACAATCGAGTCTGTTCACCCCAATCGTAACACAATATACCCTGTTGTTACAGTAAATATGCGACTATCTTCAAGAGTAAACAGGACAGTTTCGAGGTAAACGGGATATTCTGATGTTGAGATTAAAAGAGAAATTCTGATGTCCAAGTTGAGGCAAAAGGAAATTCTGATGTTAAAGTTGAGGTAAAAAGGGAAATTCTGATGTGAAAGTTGAGGTAAAAAGGGATGTTGAAGTCGAGGCAAAAAGGGAAATTCTGATGTGGAAGTTGAGGTAAAAAGGGATGTTGAAGTCGAGGCAAAAAGGGAAATTCTGATGTGGAAGTTGGGGAAATATCGTCAATCAAACAGACCTGGCAAGTTGGCAACACTGTCTGGAGCAGAACTTTTCAGACTATAGAGAAGAGAGGAGGAAACAACTATTTACCGTCAAAATAGCATAATAATAACGTATTTAAACAGCCATTAAGTCAGTCCAGTACCTATAGGACATCATGGTGAAGGTGGCTATTGAATATTGGTAAGTTATGTATTGTTGGTAAAGTTTAATTACGTAATTGATAAATTTACAGAAGTACTGGGTTCACCATATTGTATATTTTAGTATCATTACCCACTATTTTGGACCATTCTAACACACTTTTCATGGTATTAGTATAGAATTACTGGTACTTCCTTCGGTATTAGTCAAGCGTTTGTCCATAATCACTCCCATTATTTTTTTCTGTCAAATATACTTCTTAATACATGTAACGTTACGTCATTTCCTTATTGGGTATTTCCGTCGCAAATGTATTAACATGAACCGTCAGTTCCAGTATAATAATATCAATTCAAGATGGCCACCAAATGTTTACATCCAGGCCCCGTATATTGCTAAGGTTAGGTCTCGGTAGTTTGCCGCGGTCCTGATTAGGTTAGGTTAGGTCAGGTGTGGTCTACCTAATTCTATTTAATGCGTTGTGTTTTTCAGACGAATCTAGTTCAAATATGGTGATAATTAATGTTAGGTGTTTTCAGAGATTGAGTTGGGGGTGGCAGGGGGGAGGGTGATGTTCTCTCGCTTTTGGAAATTAGTCTGACCTAACCTAGACTACCGAAACCTAACCTGGGCAAACTACCGGGATATAACCGGTGTAAACTACTGTATCATAAAGTGACTGGGGCAAATTCCCAGGACCTAGCCGGATGTGGTAACACTGCGCGGCCCTAGCCAAGAACGCAGTACTTCTGTAATAATACCATGTATTTTATTGATAACGTTTAATTATGTATTTTATTGATAAACTTTAAGATATTTATTGAAAGAATTATCGTTTTGTAGCAGTGTTGCCAGATCCAGCTAGGTCCCAGTATTTTGCCCCGGTCATTTCCTGTACTTTACTACGGTTATTTCCATGGAAAGTTTGCCCAGGTTAGGTCCCGGTAGTCTGCCCGGGTCAGGTCCCGGTAGTCTGCCCAGGTTAGGTCCTGGTAGTCTGCTGTGGTCTAGGTTAGGTTAGGTAAGGTCAGACTAATTTCAAAATGCCCCATTTGAAAATGGGGCATTTGTGGAGGAAATGCCATAGAAGAAAATAGTCTTAGAATGGTCTAAATAAGTGGGTAATGAAGGTAGAAAAACCGTATGCAATAATGGTAATTCTTTGAATATTTACCATTAATTAGGCTTAATTAATGTTTGTTATAATGACTGTGTGTGTTTTCAGTGGTGGATGAGGGTACGCCCCCCGCTATGAGGAACTGGCTGGACTCATCAAGGCCAAGGTTCCTCAGGCGGAGGTCACTGGCTTTGTGGGACGCAGATGTAAGTATACATTCACTTGTTGTATCTATTATATCATACAGGGCAACATACTATATATACCGGTATATATGTTATTCTTAAAGGTAAAGTTTAGAAGGAGACACAGAAATTGAAAACAGTTTTTTACATCAGTACAACAATGTTTTCCAAAGAATTTGGTAGTAGGTAAGTTTCTTGTTGGTGATGAGGTTCACAGCAACGTTAATTGAGGTTACAATATCATTAAACAGAAGACTACTAATGTGAAAGTTTATGTGTATGTGTTATTGTCATAATTATATGACTAATAACTTAATAATTTGAGTCATTTTGCCAGCTGGTTCATTATCGACACTTATAATCGTTGGTCAGTTTCCCATAATTTTTATACTGTTATAGAGTGTATCCAGTGCAATACTTAATTTGACGAGAAGCAGAAGGTACAATTGAATGGCCCCAAAATACTGCAGTGTTATATTACAGACTAGATGGTGACATGCAATTTCTAACCATTACTAAGAGAACAGCAGATTTAAGGTTTCATCAGAACGGTAATTACAAATGATAAGATGTAAGTGTATAGTACAGTACGATTCTTTTAAACAAATTCATTGATCTAATTACTATATTTTTTAATTTTCAAGCATCCTTTGAGGTTTGTATTGATGACACAGTGATACACTCCAAGCTTTCCACTATGGCCTTCCCTGATTTCGACGAGGTGACTGATATAGCCTCTGATGTTGAGGATGGAAAACCTATACGTCAGGTTTCTAAAACACATTCCGACGGATGTTGTGTCATGTAGAACAGGTGAAGTTTGCTTCCTTAGGCTTGTGTATGTGTACTGTATGTTTTGTAATGTATCTGCCATAAAAGGATACAGTATATTATAGTACTACTTGGGACCTAATCAGGAATAAAATGGTAAAGAATGGGGTCTTCAAGAGGTTCATTAACACTTTGTTTCTTTAACACAGTAGGGCTACAGAAGCAATTTCCTCGTTAGAGATACAATTGTACTTGTGTAACATTAATTATTGGGAACTATTTGATCGTTTGTGGCCCAAGAAACACATTTTATGGTGGATTTTGTTTAAATCTTGTCCTGTAGAATTTGTGTTACGTTGTAAGATAGAGGTATTGCCAGCTACCTCTTGCTTGTGTATTGTATTGTATGTTGTATTGCATGTTGTCTTCACTGCCTGACGGGATTACAATGTAGTAAACTACTGATTGTCCCAACTTATGTAAGTCACAGCAGCACTGTACTGTACAATGTATACCAACATCTTACTGCATACCATTGTATGTTTATGCCTTTTAATGCAGTGCCAAATTTCCATCGAGTCAAGCCATTTTACATATTCACAAATTCATTACACACAATAATTCCATGTTCATAACCCAAGTGTGTAAGTGAGGTTTATGGTTAACTCGAGATCTATTTACTTGTTAAAAAGAACAAAAAAAAATCTCAAATTGACCTAGTCTTTTTCTTAGACCAACTAAAAACAGTTTTATCTATCTATCTATATAGCTCTGATGCCTCGTTCCCTCTGGGAACTCCCCCCAAGGGGGTGGCCACGGCAGAAGTGTCTCCAGTTCTCCGTTCCAACACTCCCTCCTTACTTGGTCCAGCCCTACTCTGCCCCTCACATTTCTCTCCTTTACATACTCTTCCACTCTGTTCCAACACTCCCTCCTTACTTGGTCAAGCCCTACTCTGCCCCTCACATTTCTCTCCTTTACATACTCTTCCACTCTGTTCCAACACTCCCTCCTTACTTGTTCAAGCCCTACTCTGCCCCTCACATTTCTCTCCTTTACATACTCTTCCACTCTGTTCTGTCATCTAACCGGAGGTCTGCCTCTCACACCAGGTCCCACAACTTTACTTCCATACACCTTCTTTACAAACTCCTCACCTTGCATTCTCTACATGTCCAAACCGTCTCAATGTATTACGCTTCACTCTCTCAACCACTCCACACTCAATACCAATTGCCTTCTCACTCATTACTTTCTCCATCCCACCTTGTAAGTCCACATGCTCCTCTCGAGTAACTCATTTCCACAGCACCTATTCTAGACTGATGAGCCCTACTCCATGTCCATGTCTCTGACGCATATGTCAGTGTTGGCAGGATTATACTATTTCGTAGTCCACTTTTCACTTCCATACTCACACTTCTACCCTTCATAATCCTCCCCACTGATCCTATGACCTGTCTACCCCTCATTGCTCTCTCCCTAATTTCTCCTTCCATACTTCCATGTTTACACAGAACTGTACCCAGGTACTTAAACTCCTTCACTTCCTCCATCCTCTCACCCCTCAGAGTTATCTCACACTTCTTCCCAGTTGGTACAGCCACTCTGTAAGCAGTGTAAGGTGTAGCAAAGTCAATCACTTCAGTTTCTGCTCTCTCAAATACCATCACTTTACTTTTACCAACATTCACCTTCAGTTTCCATGTTTAAAGACAGTTAAACATACTAAATGAAAACCTCATCATCCAAGGTTTAATATCGAGATTTTGGGCATTGTGCAAGAAGAGCGATGAACTATGCAAATATAATTATTGGCATGATGGCTCCTGGAGACTACAGTACGGTACTCTTGTATGACATCGTTGCACCAGTTATTGTTTTGGCCTCGCTTATTTTCCCAATATTAAAGATACAGTATTGTTTCCTTCTTACAGCTTGCTCCAGAAATTAATCTAAATATGATCCATGACACCAATAGATACTTTTTTTTTTTTTTTTTTTTTTACGTTGTATATATATACAGTATGTATATATATATATATTTTTTTTTTTTTTTTTTTTCACAGAATATGTTTCCTGTTTTTCTAAGTAGTATAAATAACGGTAATTATGTTTTTAATGTGTATTTCAGCCTCCTTTGAAGTAACAGTTAATGAGACTGTAATTCACTCAAAGCTGGAAAGGGGTGCCTTCCCAGAGTTCACTGAGGTGGTGGAGATTGTGGCTGCTGCAGAGGCCGGGGGCAGCATTAAGAAGGTCGACAAAGTACAGTCGTCATGCACCGTCCTGTAGGAGAATGTCAAGTGGGTCGGATTCTCAAGTGCTGAAATTCACTGATACCAAGTTTATGTAAATTGATATCACATTTGGGTAGTATTATTGAACACAAGGAGATACAATACCAAATTCTAATAATGAGGTTTTACTATTAAAAAATATTTTTATCCAAGCAATACAGTTCAGTGAAATTATTTAGTGTAAATTGGCTCCTTCACTTCACAAGTCAGTAAAACAATATATATGAATGCTCATTTAAGAATTAATTTCCATTGAATATATGTTAGCATACTGTAAAAATGTATTAAGTGAACAGTACGGTCTCTGCCACCATTGAATGTGATAATGGATGAATTTGGTAAAGGAACATTGTAATTAGATGAGAAATGTTATTGGCTGTTTATACATTATGTGAAGGGATTAGTGAAAACACATCAGTGTGACTCTTCCTGGATGTTTTAAGTATGGCTGCTAATTACATTGCTGATTTTAACATGAACCTTTTAATACTGATGTCAACTAAAATCTAGTTTCTAATAGTTGGTTTTTTAATCCTGCTTTTATGTACTGAAACATGATGTTTTTTGGAAATGCATTATAAAAGTTAAAAGTGTTTCATATTAACCAAGTGTATTAGAAAAATTCCTATTTACATCAATATTTTTTATGTATATTTTGTATATTTATATATATTTTGTTTTGTTTTCATGATATAGATAACTCATCTTTACAGTTGGAGTACCCCAGGGTATTGTTCTTAGCACGACATTGTTCAAAATTAAACATAATTATGTCTGGGTTCACAAAAGTCACAAGCTACTGAGTACTGATGGCATAGTCCTGAGATCAAGACAAAACTAATTAAGATAACTCAAATCTATCTTATAGTTATTAATGGTATAGGAAACAACTTATTATTGCAAAATATTATATTACCAGTAACAAAATCACTTCTCAAGTAACATTCCTTTTTATTTTTTATTTTTTTTTACTTAAAAAGGCATTTTTTTAGTCTTAAACCACTGCACACGTTACTATGGAAGAATATATAAAAGCACATAGTTTAGTATAAAGATGATAGATCTTGCAAAACAAGGACATATAATAATCAAGTTTCACTTCATCCTGTACAGCATTTTACGCTGCAGGCGATGTTGCAGTTCACCTCGACGTATCATGAAGTGCAGCACTTTGTATACAGCACGTTCAGGGTATTTCTAAAAGGGAAAAGTAACATTATTAACCGAATGTTGATTCCTGCAAATTAAATGACAATTACTGTGTTTCATAAACTATATTAATAGAATGAGGGCCACTTTGTAACCATCACATGAAGTTCTGCCCCTCTTTCTCACAAACACGTACCACACAACTGAAAGTCAAACTTAAAATACAGTAATTACCCCAACGATATGCGAAATTGAGAAGAAAGGGAGAAATGATAGATGGACATGGAAAATGGTGCTGTAATAATGAACCTGATGTTTTGTTGGTAAGTTTAGAGCATATCTTATCCTCCAATTTAAAGACAGTATCCTCAATTATCCATTATATTCAGTTCCTAGATATAATGCTTCCAGGAATCAAATAACCTTACAATTATCTAATACAAGACTTCTTTAGTATATCAGAAACCATTACAGCTGAACACAAAGTTTCTAGAATAAAAATACCTGTTTGAGGAAGTCTTGCACAATTGCATGTTCAGAGACTTGAGATCCAATTGCAAATCTTCTCTTCAGCTGTTTCTCAATGCGGGACAACATCTCCTGGTCTTCTTCTGTAGTGAAGCCTTCTGCACCTGTTACAATAAAATATAGTTATAATTTTCAGTAAATATTGTGTTTATATTAAAGGATCATAAGGTGTAAGAATATCAGTGGCTTCTCCTTAAATCATGCTAAGTAAAGCAATATAGAGTTCACATTTAGGCAAATAAGTTAACCTTTTGATATCCTTTGCAATATCTACTACAGGCTTATATTATTCTCCGACACTAGATATTGATTTGCCCCTCAGAAATATGAAGTCTCAATAAAGATGACTTTCCCTGTTTAGTTACTGGCGGGGGGGTCTCCTGGCTGCCCTGTAGAGGGAGTGGGGAAGAGGGAGTACATGAGAATAGTAACCGTGAATGTGAATGGAATGAATGATGTGACTAAGAGACGAGAGATTGTAGAATGTTTCAAGAAAGGAAGAGTGGATGTGATGGGAGTGACGGAGACACATGTGAAAGGATGTGGAGTGGTTGAGTGTAAGGAGGAAAGGGAGAGTGGACTGTGGGAGGGAATGGAAGGAGGAGTAGTATGGACGGGTATGAATAAAAAGACTAATGGAAGAGGGAAGGAAGGGTGTGCGCTGTTGGTGTCTCCGTGGGAGTGGATGGACATGGGTGGAATGGATCGAGGATAGTATGGATGACTGGAAAGATTGGGATGATAAAATATGCGTGGGTGTGTGCTTATGCACCGGTGAATGAAAAGAGTAGGACGGGGAGAGAGAAGATGAGTGTTTTGGGAGGAGTTGAATGTATGTCTGAGAGGGATTGATAATGGAAGGAGAGTGGTGATGATAGGAGATATGAATGGAAAGGTGGGACGTGAGGAAGTGGGGAGTATTGTGGGTAAATGGGGTGTTGAAGGAATAAATGAGAATGGTGAGTTTCTGGTGGATGTCTGCTGAGAAGGGGTTGTTCTTGGCAAACACCTTCTTTCAGCACAAGATGATCCACAGGTGTACATGGAGGAGAAGGGATGAGAGAGGAGAGCAAAAGAGGAATGTGCCGGAAGAAGTGAGAGAGAGATGGAAGAGAGAATATAATGTATGTAAGAGACGAGTGAAAAGGATGGTGAGTGAGAGTAAAAGGAGAGTGGATGAGGAGTTTGGTAGGAAACTGAGTGAAAAGTTTAAAGAGAAGTTACTGTGAGTAGAAGTGACAGAAGTGTGGAAAAGACATTTTGATGGTTTGATGAATGGGAGGGGAGGCGGTGGTGACATGCATGGGGATGGAGGCAGGTGGTAGACTACAGGATGTACAGAGAGAACTGGGAAGGGAAGAGGTTAGAAAAGCAATAGGAAAGTTGAAGATGGGAAAGGCACCGGGGATGGATGGGATAACTGCTGAAATGTTAAAGTGTGGGGGGGAGGTAGTGGTGGAGTGGATGTTGCTTATTTGCACATTGGCTTGGAGGCAGGGAGAGATGCCAGAGGATTGGAGGAGAGCCATAATTGTACCGTTGTATAAGGGGAAGGGGGGTAAGGAGGAGTGTGGTAGCTATAGGGGAATAAGTCTTCTTAGTGTACCGGGGAAGGTGTATGGGAAGGTTCTTACTGAGAGACTGATTGAAGTAACAGAGAATAAAGTTAGTGAGGAGCAGGGAGGGTTCAGAAAGGGTACAGGATGTGTGGACCAAATATTTGCATTAAAATCAATGGTGGAGAAATATATTGAGAAGGGTAGAAAGTTGTATGCTGCCTTCATGGACTTGGAGAAGGCATACAATAGAGTTGATAGGAAAGCTATGTCAGAGGTGTTGAGAATTTATGGTGTTGGGGGGGGTCTTTGCTGAAAGGCATTGAGGCCTTTTATGCAGAGGCAACGGCATGTGTGCGGGTAGAGGGTGATCTAAGTGAGAGTTTTGATATTAGTGTAGGGCTGAGACAGGGATGTGTTATGTCACCATTGCTGTTCAATATATATATGGATGGTTGTATGAGAGAGATGAAAGCCAAAGTGAATGGCCTAGGGGTGAAATTGAGGCTGAATGAAGCAAATTGGTCCTTGGTGGCAAGTTTATTTGCAGATGACACTGTGTTGATGGCTGAGAGTGAAAGGGAGCTACAGAGGTTGGTGGATGAGTTCCAGTCCGTGTGTAAGCGAAGAAAACTGAATGTGAATGTTGGTAAGAGTAAGGTGATGGTATTTGAGAGGACAGAAGTAATTGACTTTGCTACACCCTATAGAGTGGTTGTACGAACTGGGATGGAATGTGAGATAACTTTAGGGGGTGAGAGGATGGAGGAGGTGAGGGAATTCAAGTATCTGGGAACAGTTCTGTGTAAACACGGAAGTATGGAAGGAGAAATTAGGGAGAGAGCAGTGAGGGGCAGGCAGGTCATAGGATCACTGGGGAGGATTATGAAGGGTAGAAGTACGAGTATGGAAGTGAAAAGGGGACTACGAAATAGTATAATCCTGCCAACACTGACATATGCGTCGGAGACATGGACATGGAGTAGGGCTCATCAGTCTAGAATAGGTGCTGTGGAAATGAGTTACTTGAGAGGAGCATGTGGACTTACAAGGTGGGATGGAGAAAGTAATGAGAGTGTGTATGAGAGATGTGGTATGAGTGAGAAGGCAATTGGTATTGTGTGTGGAGTGGTTGAGAGAGTGAAGCATAATACATTGAGATGGTTTGGACATGTAGAGAGAATGCAAAGTGAGGAGTTTGTAATGAAGGTGTATGGAAGTAAAGTTGTGGGACCTGGTGTGAGAGGCAGACCTCCGGTTAGATGGCAGAACAGAGTGGAAGAGTATGTGAGAGAGAGAAGTGTGAGGGGGGGGTGCTGGACAGGGAAAACTGGAGACTTCTGTTCCCAGAGGGAGCAAGGTGTCGGAGCTATAGATAGTGACTGACCTGTGAGAGAACCAGACATGGCAGCATCGAGGGTAGACACCTGGAACAGCCTTAAAGCTTCGTCTACATCCTTCTCGTAAGCAAAGGGTTCCAGTCGCATCTTGGCAAATGATTCAGCAATACGCACAATGGCCTCAAGTTGTCTGTTTTGATAAACTGTCATGTTAGAAAAATCTAGACATAAACCAACTTTCTAAATTTATGGTCAATACACTTGATTCTCTATTTGTCAATATCAAAAGAGAACATGGAAATGAAATATCAACAAGCCCAAATAAAAATTGAAAAAGCTAAATATGAAAAAGAAGATAGTGGCCTGTCATTACAGTATATCTATTTGTTAAGACTTGTTCATAAAATTATTTAATCACCTGACAGTAATAGGGATAGCCAGTCTTTTATCTGACTGGTTTTCTGCCTCTCGGGTTCCTCCTCTCATTAAAATGTAGCGATTCTTCAGTTTCTCACCAGCAGCTTCCGACAGTCTGGGTCCACACCGACTGTAAGAATGTAATGTGTAACAATAACCACTAACAACCTTGGGCTCATGCCACTGTCTATAACTCAGGGTTTGGATACCACAATTGCTGCTAGTAACCTCACAGACATTCTTTTTTATCTAGATAAAATACATACATGATAATGTAAACATGACTGAATTATATAATATTAAGCAGTACATGTTACAACTGTTCCCAGACAGCCATAGAATTTTCAATATCTGCACATATTATCTTCAGTAGAAATTCCTCTTATGTACAGTCGGTAACAATTATAGGTCACAATAAAAATGTTAGTAATAATATTTAGTCAGATACCTTCTGCAATAGCTGATGAACTTCTTCAGGAATTTAAGAGACAGTTCACCTTCTGGTGTTTCCTCCGCAGTTTTCAGGGCATTCAAGTGAACATTCATCACGTGCTTTGCTAGTATCTGAAAAAAAGTTAGCAAATTCAGAAAAGGTTAAATCTGCCAGATGAATTTTAAAGATTGCAAGAGGTGTTACAGTCCTCATATTTCCATGAGATAACTTTAAATTTTGACCACTATTACCATTAGTCCATTACAACACAGTACTTTTAGAGAACGAAAAATGGAAAATAATTACCATGTCCCTTCCTTCATCATGCTCATCCTTAACAATGAAGATCATGTCAAATCTGGAGAGGATGGTAGGCATAAAATCTATATTTTCTTCACCCTTGGTGTCATCCCAGCGTCCAAACACAGAGTTAGCTGCAGCCATCACTGAACAACGTGAGTTGAGGGTTGTGGTGATGCCAGCTTTAGCAATGGAGATGGTCTGTTGTTCCATGGCTTCGTGAATGGCAACTCGGTCATCTTGACGCATCTTGTCAAACTCATCAATGCACACAACACCACCATCTGCCAGAACCATGGCTCCTCCCTCCATCACAAAATTACGCTGTCGAGAATAACGAAGGAATTACACAATGCTAGTTATTTATTGAAGTACATATAGCTAAATCTATCTAGAAAACACTAGAAGCATAACTGTACAAACATCTCTGGTACTTCAATGTAATACTAACCAAGACCCGACATAGTCCACCAAAATGTAGTACTGTACTTTCCATGCACTGTTTACCATCTGACCGGCATTATAGTGTTAATACATTAAATTCATAAAATAGTTTTGAACATTGGTGAGAGAAAACCTTAACTACAATCACTGATTGTTCTGTGCTCTTGCTAGATGTTTTAGCACTTGATATACAAAAGCCAACTAACCGTGATAGGATCCCTGTTGACTGATGCAGTAAGACCGGCAGCTGATGAACCTTTACCGGAAGTGTAGACAGCAATAGGTGCCACCCTCTCTACAAACTTTAATATCTGTGACTTTGCTGTTCCGGGATCACCAAGCAGTAGAATGTTAATATCACCTCTCCGTGTTAACCCATCGGGGAGGCGTTTCCGAGATCCACCAAACAGCAGACAGGCCACAGATTTCTTGATATCCTCTGAACCATAAATACTGGGGGCAATGCTCCTGGCAATGCGCTCATATACTCCATCAGACTGTGCCAGAAGACGGAACTCTTCCTCCTCTGCAGCAGTAATGGTAATGCCAGAAGTGTACCCCCGACCTTCTGTGTCTGCCTGGATGCCCACCACTCTCAGGTATGGTGCTCGAATGCCCACTGCTACTTTGTCTCGGGATCCTCGTTGCTGTTGGTTGTAAAACTTATCAGTTACTACAGTCTCATCCATAATTACTTAACCAAGTATTGTTAACAATATGAATGATGACAGCCCTGGCCACAACAACTATGAGGTTAATATGGAACTGGAAATTAATAACATTTTAAGACTATCACTATTCTATATTTTCATTACAATACTTCATTATCACCCATGAGGAGAATCTCACCTTTGACTTTCCAACTTTCTTGATGGAGTAGATACCTAGAACAGTGACTCTGTTACCTGGTACTACACGCTCACACAATGACCTGTAAAATGAACCCATATGTAATTTACTTCCTTAGCATATTAAAACAACATGTACAAAACTGGACTTCCAGTAGAGGTAATATTACCAATATGTATAGTGTATCATGTAAGCTGAGTGACTACCATATTATGGCCTCTTTACCAACACTATTAACACACCTGTCAACATAAAGTTGGAGGTGACGTGGCATCTCTCCCTGTGGTAGGTTCTCAGGAACTTCCTGTAGTTTCAACACCTGGTAGTCTATACACTTACACTTGTCTGGCATTATGAAGAATGGATCCATGGGGCACTTTGGACGCCCTGCTTGTTCACTAAAAAGAAAAAGGAAGATATAATAATTAAATACACAGTACTACAGTCTATATTTCCATATACTGTACTGTACCTATTGCACCTTCACTATGCATTAAAAATAGCTTCTTGTATCATATTACATGCAAATCAAAAATATATAAGTGATTCAAATTAACTCACGTATTGCATTTCCTGGGGAGCTGATAACCTTCCAGGCCAGGCTTGACAGGTAAATTGTTTATGGTGGTTTGACATGACCGACACTGAACCGTCAATGTCAGAGCCTTGGCCTTGACACCAGAAGCAGCAATAACAATACCTGCCACCTTCACCAAACGACTCACCTCCTCTGACTTCAAACACAAACTTTAATTAAACATGAAACTCCTACTCAGATAATAAAAAAAGTACATAGGCTATATATACTACTCCTATGAAAAGTACTCATACCCTCTGATGTTTTGTTAGGCATAAAGCACAAGGAATATGACACATTAAAACCAATCATACCAAAAGGAGGCTAAATATTTTGGCAGTGCATTGCTCCTGTCGATAAGATAATCAAAGAACCACTACCATATCCCACAGAAGCCTGGTCACCTAAAAATTCAATACTCCATCTAAGTTACCTACTAATTTATCATTTATAATATTCTGACAGTGAACAATCATATACTTCATGAAACACTTTATTGAGGCTGTGTAATGTCTGATACAGTAGTACAGTCTTACCCAAACACACACGCATGCACGCACACAAACACGCATCACTTTAATACATCCATCAAGTTGAAGCCACACACACAAACACACATCACTTTAATACATCCATCAAGTTGAAGCCACACACACAAACACACATCATTTTAATACATCCATCAAGTTGAAGCCACACACACAAACACACATCACTTTAATATATCCATCAACATGTACACATCACTCCTTACTACATCCATCAACTGACCTGCAAATTCCTGACATCAACTGGGTGTGAGGCGGATGACAACATGACCTGAATGTCCTCCACCTCCTCTTCACCCGTCGGTCTTGGTGCCGTCACCTCATCGGCAACCTCCTTGGCTGCTTCCTCAAACTGGATGCAAACACGTAATATTATTATTATTATTACAATGGGAACTAGAATCATGTAATATTATTAATATTATTATGAAATACTGTACTGTACATTTTATTAAGGGGGACTGGGGTAAGTACAGTCGGCAAAAAAAAGTATTGGAACTCCCCTATGGATAGCTGTAATTAATTTAAACGTAAGGGTGGTTCCAATACTTTTGGGGAAAAGTCGTGTTGCCACATCTGCCAAGTCATGAAGTACAATATGGAATTATAAGCTTCACAGGCTTGTAAAATGAAAACCCAGAGCAGTTCACTAATTTGACCACTGGAATTTTGTAATTCTGTGTTGTTGGTGGTGAACCTGTTGGTTCAATAATTATCCTCTATGGTATACTTCAAGAAACGAAGTGAGGCGACACAACTTTTGCCGCCGACCGTACAGTGCTGGTGGTAAATCAGGAGCAACTTATTCCTTTCATTAAACTATTCCAAGCAACAAAACACCATTATTTTTGTTAACGGAGGAATCTGTTGTTGGTAAAGTGATGGCCTAGTGATTTCTTCAAGTTATGCCACACAAAACAGATCCCTCATTACTAGTTATTACTAACATTGGGGACATCTGTTTCCTGGCATAGTTTGGAGGAATCAGTAGCCCTCCAATTTACCAACAAGAGATTCCTCCCTTAATCTGATCCTGTTTCTTCCACAATCTCTCACCCATCAAACCACAAGATCTCTTCACCAAAGAACAAGAGGTCACAGATTTAAGATTTTCATCCCCCACTCTACAACGGAAGCAAGAAAAAGATTCTTTTCTTATCAAATACTTGGGCGTCCACATCTCAGCGGACATGAGGTGGAACACACACATAGGTAGCATCAGGGCTAAAGCTAGTAGGGTCCTGGGGTTCTTGCGCAGGAACCTCAGCAGGTGTAACACAGACACCAAAATTATTGCATATAACACTTTCGTTCGGCCACATTTAGATTATTGCGACACCGTCTGGGACCCACACACTTACAATAATATCAATAAATTAGAGTCCATACAAAACAAGACTGCAAGATGGGCCAGACGTGATTACAGACACACTACATCAGTCACTTTGCTTAAACAAGACACAAAACTAGACCCATTAGTAACACGAAGACAGATACACAGACAACAGATGATATACAAAATCACAAACAAGTTAGTTGACATAGACAAAGACACATATCTACACCCTACAAGTATACGATCCACTAGAGGCAGTCACAACTTAAAATACCATACATACCAGACAAGCACTGATATATTTAGGCACTCATTCTTTCCCCGCAGCATCCAAGAGTGGAATCATCTCCCATCTCACGTAGTTAATAGCCCCACTCTTGACACGTTTAGAAATAGGATCACCAATCATTACCTCCCCAATCCTAATCCTCAACCCACAGTCCCTGACCCAATCCACCCTTATCCTAACCCTCTTCCTAATCCTGCCCTGGATCCCTAAATCCCCCGCACAACCCCCGCATATTATGCCGCCCATGAGCGGCCCTCTGCGGGACCCTAAAACTTGAACTTGAACTTGATATAATCCGTCAGTGGAACTCCCTCCCTGCAGAAGTAGTTGAATCAACCTCTCTGAACCAATTCAAATATAAAGTAACACAGCACCTCCACAACACACTTCTTAGCCCATAAGCACCCCCTCCCTCTCCCTCCATTCTAAACAACATCTCAAATTTTGTATAACTACCCCTACAAGTAAAGTGTCAAGACACATTCAACCAGTCACCCAAAGTTAAATTACTATGAACATCAGCTCTATTGTTTTATCTGACTGGCGTGTCATTTTTGCACTCTGGGCTGCTTGATCCATGGTGTGTCATGCACTACTGATTGGCGGCCCTACCAGGTGATAAAACCAGGTGAGTATACTGTGAAGGAATCAACACCCCTTTAACTTACAAAGGGAGAGAGATTGATTGATATTAGGTGCCACAACAGCAAGGTCATATAGTGCCAGAAGAACTTACAAGGGGAAGGTGCTCTGTGGGTGCTTTCTTAAGCTTGTCAGCAAGGGTTTCATCAAAGCTTGCCACATCTTCAATACTGACTTCTAAACAGTATTGCTGCAAGTTATATTGGCGCTTCAGTACATCCCTGTAAAGAGAGTATATACACATTATAAATTGGTTGGAGAGGTATGTGGACTCAAAGGGTTTAAATCAGAAGCTGCAAACATATATACCCAGTACAAACATACATACAGTCGCCTCAGAAATTCCTACACAGAGCATTGGTTAAATGGGTTTTTTTTATTCTGCTTATACTGTACGTTAAGCACTGTGCTGCCGACTCGAAAACGGGGCCCCATCTCCCAGAGAAACACTATAGATAAAAAGTGTTATAATGGTCCAACATAGTGGATAATGATAATAAACTATACAATATAGTGAACTCACTACTTCTGTACTTTTACCGTTGTTTATATATATTTTACTTATATTGTACAGTACACATATTTTTCTTATATATACAACTTACCTATATCTGTAGTGGAAATTGCCTTCGTGGAACTCCCTTAAAAATTCCTTGAATTTCTTCTTTACAGCTTGTAAGTTGACCTGATTCTGGTCATGTTGATCTTCAGAAGCAAAGTTGTCCGAGAAGAAGATACCTGGATCATCAAAGCCTTCCATTGTACACCCAAAACACGCCAAATATTAATAAAAGTAATAATAAACCTCTCCTTAGTAGCTGTTCACCACCACAACAACAACACAACCAGCGCGGGAAAATAGCGCGGGAAAAATTGTGTTGAAAAGCATCTGCTAAATACTTATGAATAATAATCTTTATTATAATGAAAAACCAGGCGAATATAATTGTGATTATATTTGTTTGTGATATGATAATCTAACTATAGTATTCATATAAGCTTATAAAGGAAAATAAAATGTTGTTGGGAACAGCTCCTGAATTCAGTCTCTGGCATTCACATAAATGAATTAAAACGTTCTCATACATTTACCATTAACGCTTTATGTATTAACTGTATTCAAATCACAACAAAATTAGAAACCCCCCAGTCCTTCTCGTCTTTTAAATTTACTCCTCCTGATTGCTTAAACATTTCTTGCATATCTAAAATATTTGAAAACTAAATTTAATGGGTAATCAGGGGATAAAAATTTATATTATATGTATTAATATTACTTCTGTGTTAATGAAATATATTTTAAAACATTATAGATTTCCCTATATTGGAACATGCTAAGATTGTTTACAAAATGGACAAATAAAGTTATCCAATCCACTTTGTTTTATGTACAGCATTTTTAATCAACCCCCAATACCCTTACAATCACATATGAAGTTAAACATCTCCTCTAAAAAAATATATGGTGATACTATATGGAGTATAATTAGATTTGTACCTTCTCAATCATTTTATTTTAGAATTTAATCAACAAATGGAGTATGTCAGTGAGTAAGATGGTCGGAAGATAAGCGACCCACACAAACAGCTGAATTATGTACTTATTGATAAAAAAACTCCTCTGGCCCACTGATTACTAAGTGTGGCATATTATCAAAATGGCAAGGAAGAAGGTAAGGCCCTGATTATGTGTAAATTGCTATAAAATGGTGGGTTTCTGTTATATTTAAACCCAAAATAGGCGGAGTAAAGAGGGATGCATTTTTATTTTTGCAGTGAAAGCTTGGGGTCGTATTCAAGAACATTTGTGGTGTATACGATGGCGTGGTGCCGGGACAATGACTCCATAGACAAACAATACAGCCATCGTACCGGTACCACGCCATCGTATACACCACAAATGTTCTTGAATACGACCCCTTGTACATACGAACACCATATCCAATATGACGAAAATAAAATACTGTACAAATAATTTTCCCATGTGTTTGCATTACTATTTCCTGTAAAAGTACAGAAGTACTGAGTTCACTATAATGTATATTTTAGTATCATTACCCACTATTTTGGACCATGCTAACACACTTTTCATCTATGGTGTTTCTCTAACGTTAGGAGATGCCCCGTTTTCACGCCCAATACAAATGGTTAATTTGGAATTTAGTCTGACCTGGCCTAACCTAGACCACAGCAGACTACCGGGACCTAACCTGGGCAAACTACCTGGATATAACCGGTGTAAACTATCATAAAGTGACCGGGGCAAATTCCCGGGACCTAGCTGAATGTGGTAACACTGCACGGCTCTAGCCAATAGTTTAAGGAGGAACCTGTCTCCCCACCAGAAACCCGCATTATCCAACGCCCCCTCATGATTGCATGGATCTTTAAGAACGTGGATTATCACTATAAGCAACGGAAATAGTGGTAGGAAGTGTATTATAAAGGTAGAACCATAGTGAAATGTGTGTTTTCCCTCACCCATAACCCTGCATTCCCACAGGTCACCCATGTTTGTATTGGGGGTGAAAACGGGGCATATCTCAAAAACGGGGCATGTACATGTACAGTCTGCAAAAAAATTTTTGGAACCACCTCTACGTTAATTTTAACATGGGCAAGCTGTGTAGGGTTGGTACTCCTCCAACTGGGCAGCTGTTGCCTCATGTCATCCGGGATGAGTATCGTCGTTGCCGGCCGATAATATGCGGGCCGCGTCAGTGACAACTTTTTTATATCACTAGTTTTGCTGATTTTAAATTAAAATTTGAGTGTTCAAGAGCTCTTACCAGGTACTATTTGATTATTCATTATTAAACATAAGGAAATGTGTATGAGTATTTTAGAACAAAAATAACCGTGATATACCCAGAAAAAATAGCACTGAGTGAAACAACGTCATCTCTACTTGCCTGCCCATGAGACACTGAGGGACAGTGGCCTGGGGCACGGAGGCCGGAGGGACAGGGAGGGTTGTGGAGGTATGACACTCCCCAGTCAGGCCTACCAACATTACATCACACTGTCAAAGGGGTGGTTCCAAAACTTTTTTTGCAGAGTGTACATGGTCCAAAATAGTGGGTAATGATACTAAAATATACAATATAGTAAACTCAGTACTTCTGTACTAATACCGTATTTCCTCAAACTATGATATTATTGTAGGTTATAGTCTGAGAAAATATATAAAGAGATGAGCTTAGTTTTGTGCTTAATGGGATAATACAGTGTTGGTAAATCTGGAGCAATTCATTCTTCCTAACAATTTTAAGCAACAATAGGCCACTAATATTTTTTTAATCTGGTCCTGTTTCCTGGTTCACTTTGGAGGAATCAAAACACTCCAATGTACAAAAAGTATAGTATCAATATCTTGAGCAACTTATTAATTGTTTGGTAAATTAAATGTAAGGCACGATTTATTTCCATAGCACAATGACGGAAAAGGATTACATGAAGTCCACAGCAAGGCTCAAGATGTTCATGTAGAATATTAAGTTAGGATAGTCCAATGGAGACTGTTTTATATTGTGCAAATACATAAAAAATGCAAGGATATTTAATTTGAGTGTCCCCCTAATCCCCTCCTTGCTAATCTTTACATTTTCGATATATTTGCACTTAAAAAAACAGTCTCCTAAATTAAAAAATAATAAAAAATCGGGTCATTTCGGAAAACCAAAAGTGTAAAAACAGCATCCTGACATGTACAGAATAATTACCACAATTGCTGGAAAGTACGGGTATGTCAGGCGACTGGGCCAGATTAGCAATAATAATAATGGTGGACTGTTGCTTTGACTAGTTTATAGGAATCATAATATCTCCCCAAAATACCAAAGCTAATTCCTCCCCTTCATTCACCGTGACCCAACAGATACGAAGCACCAGTTCAGAGTCAGCCAGCTCGACCAGCGGCTCCTCCTCCTCCTCGTCATCATCATCATCGTCATCTTCCTCGTCGTCTTCGTCGGACTCATCCTCGTCCTCAGACACAGACCAGTCATCAGCCATATCAACCAGGTCAGTCTGGACTTTTTATTTTTATTCACTCAGGTACAGTAATCCCTCATTTTATTATTATTATTCACTTTATTACAGTATATAATCCCTTGTTTTATTATTATTATTATTATTCACTTTAGTACAGTATATAATCCCCTTGTTTTATTATTATTATTATTATTCACATGGTTTGGACATGTAGAGAGAATGCAAGGCGAGGAGTTTGTAAAGAAGGTGTATGGAAGTGAAGTTGTGGGACCTGGTGTGAGAGGCAGACCTCCGGTCAGATGGCAGAACAGAATGGAAGAGTATGTAAAGGAGAGAAATGTGAGGGGTAGAGTAGGGATGGACCAAGTAAGGAGGGAGTGTTGGAACAGGGAGAACTGGAGACACTTCTGCCGTGGCCACCCCCTTGGGGGGAGTTCCCGGAGGGAGCGAGGCGTCAGAGCTATAGATAGATAGATAGATTCACTTTAGTACAGTATATAATCCCCTTGTTTTATTATTTTACACTGGTACTCTATATCACTTTCTTAGTCTGTATGGTAATGAATAAACAGAAGCCGGGGAAATCATTTTGTGGTCTTCAATGAGTGTAAAATGAAGTATTGGTGGATACAAGTGTTTATTCATTGCATATCGAGGATCTACAGTACTGTATTAAAGCCTTTGGGTGGTACAGTACTATGAAAATGATGAGTACGTTATTATTACACCTTCATTTCAGTGGTTGTTTTATAATCATAGCAGCTGAGATTACATAACAGTACAGAACTTAAAACTTTCAAGATGTATATATATGCGATATGAGTATAGAAGTTTCCCTCAACTAAATAATATATATATATGTCTAAAAGTATTGTCAAGAAAGGGAAAGTGTTGTATACTATATGTACTTATTTTGATAATACTGTACCATCATTTATCTTTGCTGTCGTCATCATCATTTATTGAACTAAATCTTCAAAAAGTTTGATGTTGTTTATGATTCAAGAACCCTGTAGACTATTTTATTTCAGTATAGCTAACCTATTTAGCCTACATTTTGCATGTTAAGCTTTATTGTTATTTCTTAGTACAGTATATTACTTTTATTTGCAGAATTGATCATTTATTGTATGAAAAAAAAAGTTCCTTATTGGTATTACCAGGAGATTCTTTTGAGTGTAAACTGGTGGGCTGGTAATTCCTCCAAACTGTGATAAAACACATCCCTCATTAAAGTAACATTAAGGTTGTATGTTTCCTGGTATAGTTTGGAGGACCTTGTAGCACTCCAATTTACCAATAAGATAGTCTCCTCTAAACCTTGATTAGGTGTGTATATTAAACATTAAATGTAAATTATTCTGGTATATTATTAGAATGATGTTTTGGATAAGGAGATAGTATACTTATGGTACATTAGAATGCCTTGATTCCTCCAAAATATGCCAGGAAACAGGACCAGATTGACAAAAATAATGGTGGCCTGTTGCTTGGAATACTTTGGAGGAATCAGTAGTTCCAGATTTACCAACACTGTACTAACCCCTTAATGATATCAATAAGCATTTGCTAGGCACATATTTTTATTGTAGTTTTCATGGCACCAGATTAATTATAGATGTTTTTAGAATCAGAACTGCTTGGGTGTATAAAGTGTCTTATATAAAGGTCCATTTTAGAGTAAACTGGTGGGCTACTGATTCCTCCAACCTATGCCATCAAACAGAAAATCCCTATTAAAGTCACAAAAATTAGGGTCATCTGTTTCCTGGCTTAGTTTGGAGGAATCACAATTCACAACAAACCTTCCAATTCACCAACAACAAGAGTTTCTCCCCTTAATCCTTGTAGATCCTTGTAATGTACTGTATAATTGACATCCCAGTGACTGACCTGCTGTACAATATAAATAAACATATCTATGAAACAAATAATAGGGTGACAATGGTTATATAATATTTAGCACTTTCTTCTACCCTTTTGTTGTATTGTGCAGCAGGATATTGTGGTCTAGGGTCATATTCAGGAACATTGATGGTGTTGACGATGGCATGATACCTGTACGATGATTCCATACACAAACAACAGAGCCATCTTGGTGGTACCACACCATCATCAGTCAGCACCATGGTGTTCTTGCATACAGCCCCTAATTTCACTGGATTCAAAGTTCTCCAATACAAACCTGTCCTTTTGTGTACCATGCATATTGTTCATCAAGATGGAATGCTGTTCATGTACTGTTGTTCAAAATTCAAGCATCCTGTTCATTGAGTGTTGGTGTTCTCACATTTTGGACCTTTCTATATGGGGCATCTTATTATTATGTGATCAAACTGCCACTTGTCAGTCAACATATCTCAAAATCTTAGGTTGTAGAAATGTTTTGATACTTATAAATTGAATTATTCAAATATATCTTGAAAAAACTGTAAATTTGTGAAAAATCAAAAGTTCTTTTATGTCTAGGTTGGTGTGCATACAAAGTTTCTGATATATGGCTCCCTGGTTAAGCAGTTGTGATTACCCCTTATAGTGTGTTCAGTATATGTGCATGTAATTTGTGTTATGTTGTGTTACATTGTATTGTGTTGTGTTGTGTTAAGCAGCACTAAAGTGAATAAGGCGGTGTGAGCATGGTGTCCCCCGCTGGTGTTATTGTATCCTTGGCTTCATCTACGTAACTCCTTGCCTGCATGTTGTCTTGCAGAAGCCGAGTTGGCTCCCGTGCTGCTTCCACTGACCAAGATTCCCCCCAGAAGCCTCCTCCCCCCACTCAGGCTACTAAAGGGGGGAGGGAACCCCCTCCTGCCAATCCCCCCCAGACCCGTCCCCAGACCAGGTATCCAGGGGGTGTCCCTTGCCTTTCCTTCACCTTCTGTCCTTCCAGGCACTACAATAAAGTGCTTACCTCTGCCTCCCACCCTCCCTCCCACCCTCCTTACCCACATTGCCTTACATATTTTCACAGCTATTCCATTAACTATCCAGCCTATATTTTATAATCTTCCCATTATTCTTGTCTCTTTGTTTTGTTCTTATGATTTACATTTCAAGTAACACTATATTTGTAACCTTAAAGTTTTTAAATGCTTTATGAACACAAAACTGCTTCAGAGATTTGACAGTGGTACTTTATTTAGGCTTTTATTATATGAATGTACATTTACCTTTCTTTCTGCTTCATAACAATTTACATAATATTGATTCTTGATAATGGTTTACATAGATTGGCATTTTCTGTTCTTGAAATTATTCATAGAGAACTATACTGAAATGTTACAATGTAAGTCCAATATTTATTGATCTGTGGCAAATGACAGACTTAGCAGTCAGTGAAGAACCCAAGCTGACTCTTAATGTGATTGTGTTGTGTTGTGATGTGTTGTATTATGTTGTGTAACTAAAATATTCATTATCATACAGTTTATAATCGTACATCACATATCTGTATCGTAGATTACAGTACCGTATATTATTAGTATGTTTTTCCATTTAATAAGGTTTTCATTCATCCATACTGTATAGATTTATTACTTTATTTATTATTACTGTATCTCCATGAATTGGAAGAGTCGTATTATGCAGATGTAGGATATATAATGCATCCTCCTGATTAACTAAGAAGGTTACCAGACTTATGTTAATCTACTCTAACCCCAGTATAGAAAATACTGTGTGGGTAGTATTATTAAATGAAGAAAGGGTTCTTCATCACTCAATTCCTAGTATTTTATATTACGAAATAAATGATGAAGAGCCTCTTCCTTGTATACTAATACCACCCTCTATGTTGATGTGATAGACCATAAGTGTGTACAGTATAAAATTAATACACTTCCTTTGACTGTTGGTAACCATTCCTCCAGAGGGTCATCTGAATCAGAACCCGAGGCAGCTGCTGCCCCCAGCAATAAACGTGGACCCAAGACCTCTGCTACAACCGTACCCAAGACTGGACCCACCTCTGTACCAACCACTACCACCACTACAACAACACACCGTAAGAATGGACCCAAGCCAGTTGTTAGACCCCAGCAACCCACCACACAGAAGACACACACCAAGACACTGTCACAGAAGGTTACTGGAGGTAATAATACCACCCAACAGAAAAAGACCTCACAGAGCAAGAAAACTGTAGGTATGTTGTTGTTGATTTACCTTCACATATATTTACTTGTATGTTCATTATTTTTGTTGCTTCCTGCTTTGATAACCACTTTATTCTTCCAAATGCTACTTGTTATTTTATAATTGTCAGCTTTTAGTCCTAATGGCATTGGGATTTCATTTGATAAGATTCACTTGGTAATTTAAAAATACCTGATTGTCATATAATATTCTTAGATTATGTTAATATTACCCTGTATCCTATTCTTTGGCAGCAAGTGGTGCAGCTGTGGCAGCAGCAGCAGCAGCAGCAGCAGCAGCGGCGGCGGCGGCGGCAGCAGCAGCGGCAGCGGCAGCAACAACAACAGACAAAGCCTCCAAGAAGAAATCCATATTCTCCCCAGACAACAGTACAGACTCAGATGGAGAAAGTAAAAGAACAGTGGGGAAGAAAGGTCCCCAACCCAAACCAATTCCAAAACCCCAACCCAAAGCTCAACCCAAGACTACAACAACAACACAGAAGGTGGGGAATGTACAGCCAAGAAAAGGAGTTCAACCCAAAGTTCCAGAAAAAACAACTGAAAGATCATCAGAATCTTCCACAAACTCTTCCACGGCCTCTTCAGGTGAGCTTAATGATTGTAAAAAATAACTGTACAGTAGTCAAAAAGAATGTACACAAGTTTAACAAGTTAATATATCATTACTAACTCCAGATGATCTAATTTTATTCAGGTGAAACAACTAGCAGTCAAAGGGTTAAGGATTAAATAAACAGTTGCATTGTTTTCCCCAGAGAGTGACAGTGACAGTTCTTCTGAGACTTCTGCATCAGCAAAATCTCTTTCGGACAAGCCAGTCATTCAGCAGATAGTTAGACGCAAATCACAGACCAAGACTACACCTGCCAGCACAGAGAGTGAGAAGGAAGAGGAGGAGGAAGAGGAGGAAGAAGAGGAAGATGAAGAAGAGGAGGATGCCCCAAGAAAACATGTTACAAGGTCTTCAAGTGTTAAGACAAAACGAGGGTCACTGCTTGGCTTCCAAAAGGGTACTGAATCTGACTCAGAGAATAATGGTAAGTTAAGAGTTGTTATCTCTATGTACTCATCTGGGATTGTATTACAGTATCATGGTGCTTTGGTGCTTGAGAGGAAATAATAAACAAGACAGTCGTACTGTACAGTACTCTCTGAACAGTACTGATTATACAGAAAAATATCACTTGTATTGAATGGATTATCTGGATTGTGACTGGATAGATAGAAAGATATAACTATTATCATATGCACCGGCTCTTATTGAGTCATTCAAGAGTGTGACAATAAGCACTGTGATCTTGTCCTGGGAATAATTAACCTTTAATACTATCCAAAAGAAAGCTTTCTTTTATGGCCATCTAATCACTTATTACATGGATCCGGCAACAGTGCGAAGGTGCAGAAAGAAACGTCTTGCTGCCACTTCACCGACGACAAACACAAAAGTGGCAATTTTACCCTGGGCCATCCTGGCAGGTGTGTCAACTGTGATAGGTGCAACAAGAGGAGTATTTCACCATTGTCTTTTTGGCAGCTTGATTGCCATATACAGTGGAAAAACAATGCTGTTACTGATTGAGTTGTAAATTATAAACACCATCTGAGGTACCAGTAGAGTCTTTGATAAATAATGTTCTGCTGGGCTTCACGTCTACTAAACATTTGAAGAGAACATAATGATAATATAAACTCCAAACTTATGGTGTTTATAATTTACGTTTGTGTGTTGTGTATGTGTGTTGTAGATCAGAGTGTTGTGTGTGTGTTTCACAAGTTGTGTACTGTACCTCCACATTTTTTAATGCTGGTTGTCAGCACACATGGAGTAAGTTACTACAATGCATTTTAAACTGTTTGTATGGAATGTCCATTGTATTGTCAAAGAAACCTGCACTGACATTACACCCAGTAATATTAATTGCTCGAAGGTACAGGAGGTTACTAAGCACCTTCATAATTACTCTAATATATACGGTTACCATTTAGTGTAAAATTTAATGTTTAATTAGGTGCTGATTGTAGGTGGCAAAAACTGTGTGATACAGTGCACTGATTTGAAAATATCTAAAGTTGCCTTCTAGGAATGCTTGGTACTGTTTTGATTCTTGGTGAAGTTTGAGTGAGCGTGCTTCATAATACTGTATTTGTTTGAGTTGCAGTGATGTGTAAAGGTTAATAGGGAGGGAAGGCCAATACCCAGGGCTGTACACAAACCAAAATTATCATCATTAGTACCCCAGTTCTCTTTACTTAAGCTGCTGTATTTGCTGTAGTTGGATTATGGGTGTTAGTACAGAATTAGTATGGTAAAAGTAGTGCTGTAGTTGGATACTTGTAGCCACAGCAGTAGATATGGTGTTATAATATGATTTAAGAATGCATACAGAATTATTTTTTGGTAGTACTGTACACTTCACTGATGTTTTGGTGTTAGAAGTGATAGAAATTATTTTTGTATGCACTCATTTAATATATATTAAAAGCATATAATATTTGTAAGTACAGTACCCCATATTTGAGTACAGTATCATCTTTATATAATCCCATATCTCAGTCATCATCATCATCATCATACCTGTACTCTATATATATATATCATCTAATATATATCCTATGAACATAATTATGATGTTTATGTATTGTTGCCATGGGGATTGATAGCTGGTTTGCTGCCAATTGTTTTGGTTACCGGGCATTCAGGTGAAAATTAGAACATGATGCAGGTACAGTAATACCTTATTTTCCACTGTTGTTATGGGTAAGTATTGTACTATTTGTAATGAATCTGTGTATAGTAAACCCTCTGTATGCATTATGCACCCATTAACCCAGTGATGGATAATAAGGGTTTACTGTACACAGATTCACAATAAATGGTATAATACACATAAACACAGTGATGCCTAATAAAGGTTTACTGTACACAGATTCATAATAAATGGTATAATACACACTCATAACAACAGTGTAAAACAAAGCATTACTGTAGTGATAGAAATACTTGTGGGTTTTTCTTTTATGTCCTGCTGTGCATTTTAGTGAAGTTTTGGTTCACAATCCTATTATGTCACAGAAGGCAAGAAAACCATCCAAGTATCGCAGAAACAGTATAGTGAGGAAACTACTGAAGAGGGCTGAAGTCAGGTGAAAACATTGTAGATTCCTCAATATACTTTGTAGAGTTTTATGGTGTTATTTTCCCATTTGTGTTATAGTCTTTCTTTTCCAATAGTATTTTGGTATTTACCAGTGTAATAAAATCCCTCATGTGTTACATTAGCAGGGAAAGGTCGTCGTGGTTCAAGGAATGGAGGTGGACCCAAGAAGCCAGCCGGTGGTCCACCTACAAAGTCTCGTGCCAGAGCCAAAACCAAAAAACCCATCCCTTTGGTGAGTTATTACAAACTCTGTTCAAGGTTTAAGGGAAGAACCACAATTTGGTAAAATGGAAGGGAAACAAATCACCTCAATGTTACTGATAGAGGATCTGTTTTGTGACATATATTGGAGGACTCATTGGAGAACACACCACTACCTCCTATATAGAAGCATTAGAGGATGAGGGACAAAGTAAATAAGTATAAGTAAATAACTATAATACTTATGTGATAGACCGTTTAATTTCTCAACACAGGATAAAATAATAGGTACTGCATAATACTCATGTGATAGACCGTACAGTTCTGTGTAAACATGGAAGTATGGAAGGAGAAATTAGGAGAGAGCAGTGAAGGGTAGACAGGTTATAGGATCACTGGGAAGGATTATGAAGGGTAGAAGTGTGAGTATGGAAGTGAAAAGGGGACTACGAAATAGTATAATCCTGCCAACACTGACATATGCGTCAGAGACATGGACATGGAGTAGGGCTCATCAGTCTAGAATAGGTGCTGTGGAAATGAGTTACTTGAGAGGAGCATGTGGACTTACAAGGTGGGATGCAGAAAGTAATGAGAGTGTGTATGAGAGATGTGGTATGAGTGAGAAGGCAATTGGTATTGAGTGTGGAGTGGTTGAGAGAGTGAAACGTGATACATTGAGATGGTTTGGACATGTAGAGAGAATGCAAGGTGAGTAGTTTGTAAAGAAGGTGTATGGAAGTAAAGTTGTGGGACCTGGTGTGAAAGGCAGACCTCCGGTCAGATGGCAGAACAGAGTGGAAGAGTATGTAAAGGAGAGAAATGTGAGGGGCAGAGTAGGGCTTGAACAAGTAAGGAAGGAGTGTTGGAACAGGGAGAACTGGAGACACTTCTGCCATGGCCACCCCCTTGGGGGGAGTTCCCGGAGGGAACGAGGCGTCGGAGCTATAGATAGATAGATAGACCGTTTAATTTCTCAACACAGGATAAAATAATAGGTACTGCATAATACTCATTTGATAGATCGTTTAATTTCTCAACACAGGACAAAGTAAATAGGTATAATGCTCATGTGATAGACCGTTTAATTTCTCTCTCCACCAGGACATCTTGGAGAACACACCACTACCTCCCATAGAGAAGCGTAAGTGTCCAGTAGAAGGATGTGACTCCAGTGGACACCTCGGGGGACAGTATGAACGGCACTTCTCAGTTGAGGCGTGTCCAGTCTTCCACAATGTCACCAAAGAAGAGACCAAGGTATGTACAGTAACACAATGTAGTCCGAGGCAGAAGGTTACAATTTGGAGAGTTGTGAGTGACCAATATATTATTTCAACAAAAAAGAAGTACAGTAACACAATGTAGTCAGAGGTATAAGGTTACAGTTTGGAGAGTTGTGAGTGACCAGTATATTATTATTATAGTTACTGTACATAAGAGTCAATGCAACACTTTATTTGTGATGACCTCCAATCATAATTATGTGTTATTTTTTTCTTTAGTTTAACAGACAAGTCAGAGAAGCAGACAGATCAGAGAGAGAAAAGTGTCAACTCCTTTTGGGCAACAAATCACCAAGAAATGGCCCAAACTCAGAACAACGTAACTACTGCAATAAAGTGAGTCATTGTTGCTTCATCCTGCAGTTATTTTTAAAAGGGAGTGTGAATTTGTCAAAATATTGGAGATTACTATTAAGATTACATGAATGGTATTTATAGGTAAGCAAAACATGAGGAGAATCCTTTTATTGGAAAACTTAGGGTGGTATTATTAAACAACTTCACAGAAAAAGATCTTCATCGCTCAGTTCGTATTATTTTGCAGAACAAATTGATCGACGAAAAGCCTTTTTCTTGAAGAAGTAGTTTGATAATCCACCCTTATACTGCCTCATGTCTCAGATCTTTAACCTACAGATGTTATAAAAGTCATATGATGTTATTTAAAAGCTCCTCCTTCCATAATGTTTCCATGAGAGTCAGTTTTTCAGAACAGTTTATTAATATTGACAGATCCGTGACTCCCGTGACAAGCTGAGTGAACCCCGGCCGGGTGAGGAGGAGATGGCTGACCGAGACAGACAGCCGTCACTAAGAGGATGTACTCCAGAATGGGACCTTCAGCTTTTTATGGAGGCTCAGTCGGCTGCCAGTGAAAAAATTGTAAGTTATTGCATCATCGTTTGCCAGTGCATCCCATTTTTCTTTGTTTGCTATCAATCTTTTTTAAACCCATAGATGTGAATGTACTTTGTATGAACACAATCTTTTTACAGGAGGATGACCTGAGAGGGTTACCAGATAGCAAAGGTATCCGGTACATAGAGATGGGTAGATATGAAATGGAGGCATGGTACCAGTCCCAATACCCTGATGACTACAACCAGCAGCCCAAGATATACATATGTGAATTCTGTCTCAAGTATATGCGTTCTCGTACCATCCTTCAACGTCACGCGGCCAAGTGTGTCTGGAAACACCCGCCAGGGGATGAAATTTACAGGTCAGTGTGATTAGGTGATTGTGTGAGAGTGTGTGGTTGCTTTGCAGATTTATTTGTGTGTGAGAATGAGAGGTTGATATGTAGGGATCCCAAGTTTGTTGCTAAGGAAGAGGATGACAAGATTCTAATGAAGTAGCAGGACTACTTACCATATTTATTTACACATAATGTGAATGTCAAATTATCTGTCCAGTAAAGAAGCTATGATGTTGTTTACTTGGAATCTGGTCATCCTTTTCCTCTGCAAGCTTCCTCTAGGATGTAAATGAAAGACCATAACTCAGAAAATTTCCCAAACTGTACAACTATCTTTGTTTAGATAGATCCATATTTTTATGCAGTCTTTTCTTGCTCTCTCTCCAGGAAAGATAAACTCTCAGTGTGGGAAGTTGATGGGAAGAAGTACAAGATTTATTGCCAAAACCTCTGTTTACTGGCAATGTTGTTTCTGGACCACAAGACACTTTACTATGATGTTGAGCCCTTCCTTTTCTACATCATGACCCAGGCAGATGGAGAGGGATGTCACATCATTGGATACTTTAGCAAGGTGGGTAGATATCATGTGAAACTTATGTGTGTGATTGTGGTCATGGCTATTTTTATCCCAGGTCTCAAGCTAAAAAGTTTGTGTGTGGGTAACCAGCTGTCATTGAAGGATTATCTGCAACACACACACACACACACACCAGACATGGGGTCTATTACAGTGTTTCCATTACTATTACTCTTTAATAATTTTCAATTATTATTACTATTATTATTACTTTAGTGGTCATCTATTGAAATACTAATACTATAACCTTGTTATTACTATTACTATTATATATTTGCGATGACAGTAGTTAAATATGATAATAATTTTCATTATTGTTGGGAGGCTGTCCAGCATATGCACAAGTAGACCTATGTGTAAATAATTTAATGTCTGGTAAGCCACTCTCCATTCTACACAGTCTGCTATGGTGTACCTGCATCATGGAGAGCAGTTAATAGATAACTAAACTCATAAACAGTAGGCTGACAATGCATATATAATTTTTTGTTTGACACATGAAAACCAAGTAACTTACAGTGTCTGACTTTATAATAGGAAAGTAATATACTAATTTCTGTTACTTTGCTTTCTATTACTATTACAGCTATGATTATTTTATCTATTACTATTACTTAGAAAACCTTGTAATAGTCAATTACCATTACCTCATATCTGACACACACACACGCACACACACACACACACACACACACAGATAATGAAGGCAAGGAAAGAGGAAGGTCACAACACAGTATACAAAAAGATAAAAAGAAGAGGTAAGGAAGGAAAAGAGAATAAAGGAGAATGAAAGAAAAGAGACTGATAATGAAGAAGGAAGGTCACAACTCAGCAAAAGGAGGAAGGGAGAGAGAAAAAAAGGAGGGAGGGAGGGAGGGAGAGAACGAGAGAGAAAATAAGGTGGAAGGAGGGAGGGAGAGAGGAATGTGTGGAGGTAAGAAAGGAGGGAGAGAACACGTGGTATGTCCAAGGAGGAAGGGAGAAAAAAAAGGAGGGAGGGAGAGATAGAGAGAGAGAAAAATAGGAAGGAGGGAGAGAGAGAAAGAGAAAATAAGGAGGGAGAGAGAGAAAGAGAAAATAAGGAGGGAGGAGAGAGGAATGTGTGGAGGTAAGAAAGGAGGGAGAGAACACGTGGAAGAAAGGAAGGGAGAGAGAAAAGGAGGGAGGGAGAAATAGAGATAAAAAAAAAAGAAGGGAGGGAGAGATAGAGAGAGAAAATAAGGAGGAAGGATAGAGGAATGTGTGGAGGTAAGAAAGGAGGGAGAGAACACGTGGAAGAAAGGAAGGGAGAGAGAAAAGAAGGAGGGAGGGAGAGAGAGAAAGAGAAAATAAGGAGGAAGGAGAGAGGAATGTGTGGAGGTAAGAAAGGAGGGAGAGAACACGTGGTATGTCCGAGGTCACCTGCCACGTGTTAGCCAGCTGTTGGTAGGGGCGCGTGGTGGAGGGAAAGGGGCCAGGTGGGAGGGAAGAGGGAGAAAAGGAATATGAAGAAAGAGGAAAGGTGGAAGGGAAGGAATGGGAGAAGGTTGGTAGGGAAGGAATGGGAGAAGGTTGGTAGGGGCGCGTGGTGGAGGGAGAGAGGCCAGGTGGGAGGGAAGAGGGAGAAAAGGAATCTGGGAACCTGGAGAAAGAGGAGGAGAGGGAGGGAATGGGAGAAGGTTGGTAGGCGCACGTGGTGGAGGGGGGAGGGGAGGGGCCAGGTGGGAGGGAAGAGGGAGAAGAGAAACCTGGAGATAGAGGGAAGAAAGAGAGGGAGGGAGAAGATGAAAGGAGAGATCCGAGAGAGGGGAGAAGGAAGTGGTAAATTGAGTAGTGATGACGGTATGAGAGAGAGAGAGAGAGAGATAATATTATGTTCTTGCCTGGCGGATGTGTGAGGAGAGGAGTGAGTTACTGGTGAGGGAAGGAAGCAGATGGAAGGAAGGGATAAAAAAATTAACTAATGGCCACGACGATTAGGAAGGCTGGATGGATTTGGGAGAAGGGTGGCGAAGCGAGGAGAGAGTGAGGCCTTTACAGGGGAGGAAAATAAACATTGTATAGTGTTGGATATTTAATTACAGTACAGACAGTGAATACAAGAATCACACGGAATGGGATAATAAATATATTTTTGATACATTACAGAGCCTGATTCCTCCAAAGTATACCTGGAAACATGACCAGATGAATAAAAAGAATGGTGTACCAATAGTAAAAATAGTCGTAGTATGATTATTGTCATTATTATTATTATTATTATTATTATTATTATTATTATTATTATTGATGATGTTCTTTCTCCTCTTTTTCTCAATTGTGGTGGTGATAACAACGACGACGACGATGGTGTTGGTGTTGGGTACAGGAGAAAAACAGCTTCCTCAACTACAACGTGTCGTGCATCATGACTTTACCACCATACCAACGTCAAGGCTTCGGAAGGCTACTCATTGACTTCAGTGAGTGTGTGTGTGTGTGCGTAATTATTTGAGTGTGTTTGTGTGTCTCTCTGGCTTGGTATGTACAGGAGAGAGAGAGAGAGAGAGAGAGAGAGAGAGAGAGAGAGAGAGAGAGAGAGAGAGAGAAGAGGAGGTGAAGGAGGAAAAAATAAAACTAGAGAGTGAGAGAGAGAGTGGGAGGGAGGAGGTGAAGGAGGAAAAGGGTGGGTGAGGGGAGAGACGGTGTGGAACGAGGAAGAGGGAGGGGGGGGGTGGTGAGTGAGGGAGGGACGGTGTGGGACGAGTTAGGAGCCAGCGAGGAGGGGGATGGGGGTGAGGGGGGATTGGGGGAAGAGGGGGTAGACAAGGTTCACTGACTTCACCAGCCTTGTTGTTGCGTCACGGGTCCAAAACACGATTGAATTTAAGGGGATAGTTGTTCATTTTTTGTAAGTTGGAGGGGGCTACTGATTCCTCCAAACCACATATGTCAGGAAATAGTTTACCACATTACGAGGAATCATTAGCCCTTCAATAATCCACCGTATAAAGAGATTACTCCTCCACTAAAGGGGTTTATTTTTACAGTGTTGGTGGTTAATCTAGAGCAAGCGATTCCTTCAAACTATTCCAAGTAACTGACCACCATTATTTTTGTTATTCTGGTCCTGTTTCCTGGTGGCATAATTTTTTTCAGTGTACCAAATGTGTATCTATTACCCCCTAAAATCTTCACTCCTTCAGCTTTAGAAATGTCACTGTAGAATCTGTCTTTTTTTCGGTAACAGAAAGAGAGAGAGAGAGGGGGGGGGGAATTAATATGTGTGTGTGTTTGTGTATAGAATATAATTATGCACGTGTACGAGAATGCATGTATAAAGAATGATTAGCCTACATCTTGACCACTACTATTTAGCCAAGATAGTTAGGGAAAAAAAAGAAGGGAGGGAGGGAAAGGGAAATAAGGGTGAAGGGAGGGAGGTAAAGGGAAATAAGGGTGAAGGGAGGGAGGGAAAGGGAAATAAGGGTGAAGGGAGGGAAGGAGGACAGAAGGGAGGCATTGGAAGAGTTGGCAGCAATGTAAAAGAAAACATGTAAGCAAGCCTGGTGGGATGGCATCTTCTCGACCTGCTTTGACCTTGGCAAGAATGCGACTTGGAGGTGCCGTGGGGGAATTGTGTAGTTGTATAATTGTGTATCTCGTCGTTGTTGTTGTTGTTGTTGTTGTTGGTGTGTGAATGGGGACGGGTGTATTTGTGTAATTTTTCATAGTTGTTAGTGTGGAGAGAGGTTGTACAGTTGTGTAATTTGTGTATCTCTTTCTTGTTGTTGTTGAGGCTGATGTGTGAATGGGGTAAAGTGTAGTTGTGTAATTGTGTATCTCGTTGCTCGGTTGTTGTTTTGATGTGTGAATAATGTAGTTGTGTAATTGTGTATATCGTTGTTATTGATGTGTGAATGGGGATTGTGCAGTTGTGTAATTGTGTATCTCTGTTATTGATGTGTGAATGGGGATAGTATATTTGTGTAATTTTGTAAAGTTGCTGATGTGGAGAGGTTGAGTGTGCAGTTGTGTAATTTTGTATCGATGTGGAGTATAGTGTAGCTGTGTAATTTTGTATAGTTGTTGGTGTGAAGTTGATTATATTATTATTATCATTATTATTATTATTAAGGGGAGATTCTTTTGTTGGTTAATTGGAAGGTCTGATTCCTCCAAACTATGCCACGAAACAGATCCACTATTAATACCATCAAGGGTGTCTGTTTCCTGGCATAGTTTGGAGGAATCAGAAACCTACAAATTCACCAACAAGAGAATCTCCCCTGAATGTGTAATATTTGTATTGGTATTATATTTGTTTATATATTTTTTGTATTTTGGGAAAGTTATATATATATATATATTTTTTTTTTTTTTTTTGTACATTGCCCCCCGTTTTGCCGGTCCTAGGCGCTCAGAGGCCTTCGACCCCTGGGTGTGTGTGTGTGTGTGTGTGTGTGTGTGTGTCTCCCCCCTGCCACCTTCTCTCCTGTACCCTCACTTCCCCCTCTTCTATCCCCCTCACTTCACCCTCCCCATCCTCCTCCTATCTTCCCTCTCCACTCTACCCTTACCTTCTCACATCCTTCCCTCCCCCTCTCCTCTCCTCTCACCTTCTATCCTTTCCCCGCTGCTCTCTTTCTCCCGAAATTCCCTCCCCCCTCTTCTATGTCCTCTCCTTAACTCTCTCTCCTCCCCATCTCTTCCCCTCTTCCCTCTCTACCCCCCTTCCCTCTCTTTCTATCCCCCCCCCCCCTTCCCTCTCTTTCTACCCTCATCCCCTCCCCTCTCTCTCTACCCCCTTCCCCTCCCCTCTCTATCCCTCTTCCCCTTCCTTCCCCTCCCCTCCCCTTCCCTTCCTTCCCCTACCCTCATTTTCTCCCCACCCCTTCCCTTCCTTCTTCCCTTACCTCACCTCCATTCCTCTCCTCCTTCATCTCATTCTCCACCCCTCTCCATTTCTCCCCCTTTCGTGTGTATGTGTGTGTGTATTATACTGTCTTTTGTTATGTTTCATCTTTTTATTTTTAACTCAGTCAGGGCACAGCCTCTCAAGATAACAACAATATACAGTAAAGCGGATGATACTAGTGATCTTACAGCGGGTGTTAGAGTTGACGGGATATCGCTTATGTAAGATAGAGCACGTGGAGACGGTGTGTGTGTGTGTGAGAGAGAGAGAGATGGGAGGGGAAGGTGTATGTGTATGAGGGGGGGATAGAGGGAGGTAGATGTGTCTGTCTGTGTGTGTGTGAGAGAGAGAGAGAGAGAGAGAGAGACGGGGAGGTGTGTGTCTGAGAGAGAGAGAGAGAGAGAGACGGGGAGGTGTGTGTCTGAGAGAGAGAGAGAGACGGGGAGGTGTGTGTCTGAGAGAGAGAGAGAGAGAGAGAGAGAGAGAGAGAGAGAGAGAGAGAGAGAGAGAGAGAAGAGAGAGGTACAGGTAGTCTTGAGGTAGAGTAAAGGGTGTATGTAGCCTATGCATGGAGGAGGGTAAGGTATATATAAGGTGTAGTTGCTATGGGAGTATTATCAACCATCACCTTCCTCACTCACTCACTCACCCCACTACCATACCATACCATACCTATTCCACTACCATACCTAACCTACTCTACTACCATACTACCACTACTACTACTACTACCATAACACCACCACTACCATACCACCACCAATACCATACCTACTCTACTATCATACTACCACTACTACTACTACCATAACACCACCACTACCATAACACCACTATCACCATACAACAACCACACAACTACCACCACCATACCACTACCCCACAACCACAACTACCACCACCACCACCACCATTCCAACCCACCCCACCCTTCTTACCCTACAACCACCACCATCCTTTCCCAGCTTCCTCCTCCCTTCCTGTCTGTTTACGTAACTCCATAGGTGTTATTCATCCTTCTCCTTCCCTTCCTCATCTTCCTTTTTCTCTTCCTCTTCTTTCTCCTCCTTTTTCTCTTCCTCCTCCTTTTTCTCTTCCTCCTCCTTTTTCTCTTCCTCCCATTTCTCTTCCTCCTTTTTCTCTTCCTCCTCCTTTTTCTCTTCCTCCTCCTTTTTCTCTTCCTCCTCCTTTTTCTCTTCCTCCTCCTTTTTCTCTTCCTCTTCCTTTTTCTCTTCCTCCTCCTTTTTCTCTTCCTCTTCCTCCTCTTTCTCTTCGTCCTCCTTTTTCTCTTCCTCCTCCTTTTTCTCGTCCTCCTCCTTTTTCTCTTCCTCCACCTCTTTCTCTTCCTTCTCCTCTTTCTCTTCCTCCTCCTTTTTCTCTTCCTCCTTCTCCTCTTCCTTCTCCTCCTCTTCCTTTTCTTTCTCCTCCTACATACGTATACTTAATTAATAATGAACCCATACTGCTGAAATCTGTTGTTTTTATTATTATTATTATTTGTATTTTTTTTTAATTATTATTATTTGTATTTTTTTATTATTATTATTATTATTTGTATTTTTTTTTATTATTATTATTATTTTAAATATTACATAGTGTGGAATAAGGAGCATCAGTCTCTTTTAGAGCAAAATATGCCGAGTGAAATATATACAGGATTAAGGAAAATGTTATATACACACGGAAAACCTCATGGTGGATATTCAAGGTCATACTTGTGTGATATTTGTACATAGCTGTGTGTGTGTGTGTGTGTGTGTGTGTGTGTGTGTCAGGCTTCGTATGTAATATGTATAGTGTGTGTGAACCTCTCTCAGGCTTTGTATGTAATATGTATAGTGTGTGTGTGTGTGTGTGTGTGTGTGTGTGAACCTCTCTCAGGCTTCGTATTAATATGTATAGTGTGTGTGTGTGTGTGTGTGTGTGTGTGAACTTCTCTCAGGCTTCGTATTAATATGTATAGTGTGTGTGTGTGTGTGTGTGTGTGTGTGTGAGAACTGGTTGGTCGGTCATAATATTTTAAAACATGTTAATCACCTAACTATAATTTTACCGGAAGGTTTTTGGGACATAATATCTCCCTTGTAGGTACATTATATTTTCATATATTCAAATGTCCTGTATTTGGAGGTTCAATTCTCATTTGACACTAATTATCATTGTGGAGTAACTGATTCCTCCAAACTATTCCATGCAACAGGACACCATTATTTTTGTTAATGTGGTCCTGTTTCCCAGCATACTTTGGAGGAATCTAAGCACTCTAATGTACCAAAAGTATTATAATATCCCCATTAATTACCTCCCATACCAGGTTATCTGCTGACCAAGACTGAGGGTAAGATTGGGTCACCTGAGAAGCCCCTGAGTGACCTTGGCCTCATCTCATACCGATCCTATTGGAAAGACCTTCTCCTTAACTACCTCGCCAGTTACACAGAAAAGAATGTCTTTATAAAGGGTAAGTACTTTAGTATTATTTATAGATAAGTGTATATATTGGTATGTTTATTATCTTTTATAGTTATTTTATTTCTTCTATAATTAAGTGTACTATATTATTATCGTTTATAGTTAAGGGGGTGCGGGGATAGGGGGACAGGCTTAGGGGGAGTTTAGGGGGGTGCGGGAGTAGGGGACAGGCTTGGGGGGTGTGGGAGTAGGGAGACAAGCTTGGAGGGGGGGGGGTTAGGGGGGTTTGGGATAGGGGTCAGGCTTTCTACCCACCCCAAGCCTGTCCCCCTAATCCCGCACCCCCCAAATCCTCCCCAAGCCTTTCCCCTATTCCCGCACCCCCCTAAACTCCCCCTAAGCCTGTCCCCCTATTCCCGCACCCCATTAACTATAAACGATAATAATATAGTACACTTAATTATAGAAGAAATAAAATAACTATAAAAGATAATAAACATACCAATATATAAGTGTATTGTATAAAAAGTGACAGTACTGTATTATTATCTCTTATAGTTAGGTGTATATATGTCTTCTATAAATAAGTGTACTATATTATTATCTTTTATAATTATGTGTATATATAGGGAGAGTAACATTTCATTACTCTAATACTGTATGTTTGTTTATCTTTGAACAGACATGAGTCAAGAAATGGCAGTAAATGCTTATGACATTGTGAGTACATTCCAAGCAATGGGTATGATGAAGTATTGGAAGGGCAAGCACATTATACTCAAGAAGCAGGTGAGGCAAGCTGGAGAAAAGGTTTGTGAACTCATCTTTTTCGTATTTTCATTTATTTTAAAGGGGATAAAGAGATGGTACAGTGTTGGTAAATCTGGAGCAACTGATTCCTCCAAACTATTCCAAGCAACACACCACCATTCTTTTTCATAATCTGGTCCTGTTTCCTGGCATACTTTGGAGGAATGAAGGCACTCCAATATACCAGGAGTGTACTTCCCCCTTTAATAATAAGCTATTGGTAGGTAATTTGAGGTTACATTCATCAGTCTGTGTATCCTTACTTTACATCAGGCTCTGTCCATCTGTGTGTTTATGCATCTGTCTTTCTATGCATTCAATCAGGATTTACTGGAGGAGTTCTTGGAGCGACAGAAGCGCCGCCGAGCCGATTACAAGGAGATCGACCCCAAGTGCCTCAACTGGCGGCCATACGTGCCCCCCCCGCCCTCAGAGGAACCCCCACCTCCCCCCACCGCCAACAAAAACAAAGTGGCTGCGGACCGCAAGAAAGCCAAGGCAGCCTCATCATCCTAGCACACCACCAGAGTCCCTGTAGAAAACTAATGCAAAAATAAACTATAGAGACGTAAAGAAAAAAAATGCTAAAAAAGTAAAGAAAAATGCCGGTAAAGAAGTAAAGAAAAAAATGCCTTCTCACACCACAATAGGCCATGGAGTGTGTACGTAGAGAAGTTGGTGTGTGTGTGTGTGTGTGTATGTGTGTGCTGTTATTGGGGGGCAAACCTGCATTTCTTTTTATCAGTGAATTGGACGTTACTGTGAAATTAACGTTTTACTGTAGATGACGTTGTCTGTTTCGTAGCACAGATACCTTAACCCCCCCAGAGATGTAAATATAATGAGAGGTGATGGATGATACAAAGACTGTCTTGTTTATACAGTAGACATTAACTTGATGCAAAAACACTGCCATGTGAGAAAGTTGAAAATATTGTACAGTAATTATATATTCCACTTGATAGAAACAAATGAGCCACCATGTAAAAAGTGGATATGTATAGAATTTTGTGACTGCTTAGTTTATATATATAGAAGGTTGTAACATTAACAGTGGCAAAGAAAATCAGCCTTCTAAAACAGCCATTGATGTAGTGAGTGAAAGGTAAATTAATTTTATTTACAGGAAGGAAATAAGCTGGAGTAGCTTGTCTGATAGGATAAGGCTACACATGCTTAGGAAATCTTTTTAATAAATAATGCCATAAGTTGTTATGTAGCTGTAGTGGAAGACTGATGTATGTGTGAGAAGAAGTGCATGCATTTGTTTTAGCAGAATGTACCTGAATGGTGTGAATGCTTATGGTTTTTATAATAAGATGTTTTATTATTTTATTATTAAGGATTTTACTCCAGTGTGACTTATACCAGACTCAAACAAATGGATGTGTATATCTTGTGTACAGTGCTTGACATTACCTGCTGCTGCTGCTCTTGCAACGGACAATACCAGATGTTTGTTGATACCTAATTCCTCAGTGGGTTTAGTGTACAAAGATCAAACTGCCACCTAGCCAATAAACAATATATGATTAATGAAAAAGATACGTTATCTTTTTTTTTTTTTTTTTTTTTTTTAAGGACATTGAGAAAAAAGGTGGATCTGGCTTAGAGAACGGCAGAAAGGACATTGTGTGAAATGTGAATGCCCGCCCACGTTAAGGGGAGATTCTCTTTTTGGTGAATTGGAAGGTCTCTGATTCCTCCAAACGAATCACCTCCCCTATTTGTACCATTGAGGGCGTCTGTTTTCTGGCATAGTTTGGAGGAAAATAGAAACCTTCCATTTCACCAATAAGAATAACTCTCCTTAATAAGCTGTCAGTGTCTAGTGTACCAATATACATAACCCACGTGGCTGGATCAACACATCTCTATCAGTACAACAAGTCACCTGGGCTCTCTCAACATACAAGGACATAATCAAGGTTTTCTTTTTATACGCTCTACTTGTGATATCTTCTTTTCCCGGCCTACATGCGGTCTCGGTTCATTATTATTTTTTAATTACAGACAGTTTTTTCTTGAATTTTATCAGCACTTTCTAGCTGTACTGAAAATTTATCATGGTTGCACAAACAGTACACAAATGGACACTAATTTCTCAAGTAAAACAAAAATATATATTAATTAGCCATATGCCTAAATAAGGATGTGTATAAACCTTCACTCACTGATATGAATTGATGTCTTATTCCCTCAAAGAAATTCCAATGTTTATCCCAGAATTATTCCTGACATGATATAGATTTCTAATGTGGGTGTTATTTTTTAGGGAGGTAATACACTTTTGTTATATTGGAGTGTCTTGATTCCTCCAAAGTTCACCAGGAAACAAGACCAATGAATAAATATAATGGTGTCCTGTTGCTTGGAATAGTTTGGAGGAATCATTTGCTCCAGATTTATAACTAATAACATTGTACTATATGCCTCCTTAAGGGGGTGCGGGAGTAGGGGACAAGCTTGGGGGGGGGGGGTGCGAGAATAGGGGGACAGGCTTGGGGGGGGGTAGAAAGCCTGTCCCCTATTCACGCACCCCCTTAACCCCTCCCCCTCCCCCCCAAGCCTGTCCCCCTACTCCCGCACCCCCAAGCTTGTCCCCTACTCCCGCACCCTCCTAACCCCCCCCCACCCCGGGCCTGTCCCCCTATTCCAACACCCCTTTAATAGTGTTGACGGTGGCATGGTACCAGTGTCATCGTATCGGTACCATACCTTCGTCAACACTATGAATATTCTTGCATACCACACTTAATTTTATCCATTCATGTCAAGGATAATTTACAAGAGCTACGAATACAATTTTCATAAAGAGTGCAGAAAATAGTAATAATCTGTATCAGTCCATTAATTTAATAAGATAATGATTACCCTTATAGAAATTATTGTGTTAATTATACAGAGAAATTATTGTCTTAGCAGTACTGTTAATGAAGGTCTGTTAGTTCTTAATTATAGGGATGGTATACATTGGGTTCATTAGAGTGTCTTAATTCCTCCAAAGTATGCCAGGAAACAGCACCAGTTAAACAATAATAATGGTGTCCTGTTGCTTGGAATAGTTTGGAGGAATCAGATACTCCAAATTTACCAACGCTCTACCTTCCGCTCAATGGGGTATATAAAAATGATATTGTGGGTGAATTAGAGGCTAAAAACTTTCTCAAACTATATGTCATAAAAACAGAATTCTCGCACTGAATTACTCTGTTTCATGGCACGTTATAAGGGAGTCAACAGCCTTCCAATCACTTAGTAACCCCATTCATAAAATCTCTATCATTTATAAGGGAGAAATAATGTCTCTATAATTTTCTCTATATAATTTTAATGGGAGAAATGGTAATGCATGGGTTCAGTCAGTCATGTTGGTAGCCTTGCAAACTTCACAAGGAATATTTATCTTTTAATTAAGGGAATATTGCACTTTTGGTACATTGGAGTGCCTTGATTCCTCCAAAATATGCCAGGAAACAGGACCATGTAAACAAAAATAATGGTGATCTGTTGCTTGGAATAGTTTGGAGGAATCATTTGCTCCGGATTTATGCCAATGCTGAACTATCATCTTATAAGGGGAAGAAGGACCTCTTGTGGGTAAATTGAAGGACTAATGATTCCTCCAAGATATATCAGGAAACAACAAAAAATCATCATATTACTAAAGGGATAAATATGTGGTGTTTCATGACATAATTTGGTGGATTATGTTGATCTCTAAAATGTGTGTGTGTGTGTGTGTGTTTTTTTTTTTTTTCATGGCTCAATTTTGTGGATTATGTTGACCTCTAAAATGTATGTGTGTGTGTGTGTGTGTGTTTTTTTTTTATGGCTCAATTTGGAGGATTTTGCAACCCTCTAAAATGTATGTGTGTGTGTGTGTGTGTGTGTATGTGTTTCATGGCTCAATTTGGAGGATTTTGCAGTTCTCCAAAATGTGTGTATGTGTGCATCTGTGTGTGTGTGTTTCATGACTCAATTTGGAGGATTACGTAGCCCTCCAAAATGTGTGTGTGTGTGTGTGTATGTTTCAATTAGAGGATCCCGTAGCCTTCCAAAATAACAAAAATATCTGTTTCCTTCCCTTAATAATAATAATAATAATAATAATAATAATAATAATAATAATAATAATAATAATAATACAACTTCCCATCAAGGCTATTTAACATGACTGCAAGAATCTCAAACTCCACCAAACCTTGACACATACTAATTTTTGGTAAGTGTTGAAAAAAATGTGTATACCGTAAATATTAAGGAACCCTGTGTGTGATGTAGTCAGAAAATTGGAGGTCAAAAGAGTCCTTCAAATATTGCCACGAAACACACACACACACATACCAACTGCTACACACACACACATACATACCAACTGCTACACACACACACACACACACACACATACATACATACCAACTGCTACACACACACACACATACCAACTGCTACACACACACACACACACACACACACACACATTCTGCTTAATAAACCGATTATTATTATTATTATTATTATTATACCAACTGCTACACACACACACACACACACACATACATACATACATACCAACTGCTACATACACACGCACACCTATATGGAAGGACCTTGTTTCGTGGCATACTCAGGAGGAATCAGAAGCCTCCAATTTTCATACACTTATCACAGGGTCCTTAAGGGGGTAGTATAAGTTTGGGTACATTGGAGTGCCTTGATTCCTCCAAAGTTTGCCACGAAACAGGATCAAATGAACATAAATAACGGTATCCTGTTGTTGTTGTTGTTGTTTTTGCTTGGGGAATAGTTTGGAGGAATCATTTACTCCAGATTTACCACCACCAACACTGTACTATCACCTTAATGATAAATAAATTAGTTAGTGTTTGTATTTGAAGGTTAATATTGTACAGTCGGCCTCAGGAATTTATACACAGAACATTAGTTAAAAAATGTCTTTATTCTGTACATATACATAGTGAAGGCATTGTTATTCTACCTGATTCAAGTATTACCCAAATAACCTTTATTAGAAAAATTTGGGGGTTGGAAATTAAGGGGGTGCGGGAGTAGGGGGACAGGCTTGGGGGGGGAGGTTTAGGGGGGTGCGGGAATAGGGGGACAGGTTTGGGGGGGTTTTGGGGGGTGCAGGAGTAGGGGGACAGGCTTGGGGGGGTTTTGGGGGGTGCGGGAATAGGGGGACAGGTTTGGGGGGTGCGGGAATAGGGGACAGGCTTTGGGGGGTGCGGGAATAGGGGACAGGCTTTCTACCCACCCCAAGCCTGTCCCCCTATTCCCGCACCCCCCAAGCCTGTCCCCTACTCCCGCACCCCCTTAAACCCCCCCCCAAGCCTGTCACACCCCTATTCCCGCACCCCCTTAATTTCCAAACCCCAAACTTTTCTAGGACTCAAATTTCGAGTTTTTATGATGAACTCTTGATGTGTATACGAATTTCTGAGGCCGACTGTACATCCATTTTAGTCTTGTTTGTAGGTCAATAATTTTATCTAATGAGAATAAAATCAAATAATCATCTTTCCCTTCTATTATAAGTCATGGTCATCTTCTTTATTTATTTATTTATTATTATTATTATGTTTTTTTGTTTTTTTTAGCTGTAATGATCAGGTAGGGTCATATGCCGCCGGAAAAATGAGACACCAAGATTTAAGTGGATAGTAGTAAACTTTTGGTACATTGGAGTGTCTTGATTCCTCCAAAATATACCATGAAACAAAACCAGACCAACAAAAATAATGGTGTTTTATTGTTGCTTGGAAGAGTTTGGAGGATTCAGTTGCTCCAGATTTACCAACACCGAATTTCCTCCTTAAGTTGGTAATTCTATTTTGTTACATTGGAGTGTCTTGATTCCTCCAAAATATACCATGAAACAGGACCAGATTAACAAAAAATAATGGTGTTCTGTTGTTGCTTGGAGTAGTTTGGAGGATTCAGTTGCTCCAGATTTACCAACACCGAATTTCCTCCTTAAGTTGGTAATTCTTTTTTGTTACATTGGAGTGCCTTGATTCCTCCAAAGTATGCTAGGAAACAGGACCAGATTAACAAAAAATAATGGTGTTCTGTTGTTGCTTGGAATAGTTTGGAGGATTCAGTTGCTCCAGATTTACCAACACCGAATTTCCTCCTTAAGTTGGTAATTCTTTTTTGTTACATTGGAGTGCCTTGATTCCTCCAAAGTATGCTAGGAAACAGGACCAGATTAACAAAAAATAATGGTGTTCTGTTGTTGCTTGGAATAGTTTGGAGGATTCAGTTGCTCCAGATTTACCAACACAAAACTTCCCCCCTTAATTAACAAAAGATGAATTATTCTAACACCACTTTCCATTTATTTGGCTTGGCATTGATGTATACAGTAAAACCTGGATATACAATGAATAAACACTTGTATTCATCACCACTTCATTTTACACTTAGTCCCCACATTGAACACCATCAATTATTTTCCCCAAGCTTCTGTTATTCATCATTACCAAACACTTCATTTTACACTCATTGCAGACCACCAATTATTTTCCCCAAGCTTCTGTTATTCATCATTACCAAACACTTCATTTTACACTCATTATAGACCACCAGTTATTTTCCCCAAGCTTCTGTTATTCATCATTACCAAACACTTCATTTTACACTCATTGCAGACCACCAATTATTTTCCCCAAGCTTCTGTTATTCATTACCAAACACTTCATTTTACACTCATTATAGACCAGCAATTATTTTCTCCAAGCTTTTGTTAATCATTACCAAACACTGTCATCTGCCGAGTCCGTGTTAAACTGATATACGTGCTAAATTTATTCATCTTATATCAAGGGAATACTAGAGTTATTACACATCTTTCTGAAGCTATCCAACTTGTGTTACGACATTACAGCTAGCTAAGGACATTCCCACCCAACCCACTCATTTCAATTCATTTATTTCCTTCTTGCTTGCTGTCAACTTTCCTTCTTTATCTCTCTGTCTATTTCTTCCTCTCTTTCTCCCTTTCTATTTCCTCCCTCTCTGTCTTATCTCTTTCTCCCTATCTATTTCTTCCTCTTTTTCCCTGTCTATCTCCTCCCTCTCATTTTCCCTTTCTATCTCCTCCTCTTTCTCCCTGTCTATCTCCTCCCTCTCTTTCTCTCTGTCTATCTCATCCCTCACTTTCTCCCTTTCTATCTCCTCCTTCTCTTTCTCCCTGTCTGTCTCCTCCTCCCTCTCTTTCTCTCTGTCTATCTCCTCCCTCACTTTCTCCCTGTCTGTCTCCTCCTCCCTCTCTTTTTCCCTGTCTGTCTCCTCCTCCTCCCTCTCTTTTTCCCTCTCTATCTCATTCTCTCTCTATTATGCTAAAGTGTGTTCTAAGTCTAGCACGGTCTTACTTTCTTCCTTCCTCTTCAGTTTAATTCACACTTAAAACAGTTCACAAATTCATTCCATCCTTTCTACAGCATATCTATAGAGTAGGGAAAGAACTAACTACTGTCCGCGACTGTACAGTACATGTGTCGCTAAACTAAAACTAAAATAAACGTTAAGTTGGAACAGTTAAAATCAAAAGTACACACAAAATGTCCTTCCATCATCATCATCCGACGTCGACATATTTATTTTATTGTGCAAAGAAAGAAATTCCCAGAGTCGATAATTATGTGCATGCATCAATAATTGTACTCGATTATATCCCAAATATAGGCCCAAAACACACGAAAAAAATCGAGGTAGCGCATGTAAATATAATATTACAATAATAATATAATCATACAACACATTATGTCAACACAACCCCCTCGATTATAATCATTATGAGGTGCTGCAAAGTCATACATACATACATACATGTTGTGTTGTTTGTTCTGTATTATCAAGGAAATAATTTACTAGGATGAAGGGAAAATTTCTGTGGATATTTGATTTTGTCTGTACCAAATTGATGAGCCACTCTGTACTTTATATATTGTAGGTTTATAATAATAATAATGATAATAATAATAATAAGTCTGACAACGTGGACTACAGCAATAAATGTTTATTAAAAAGGAGATATTTTTAACAGAAACCCATTTACATTTTTATTGTGATCATCTTTACACCATGAATTGAAAAATAAAAATAAAAATAAAAATAAAAAGTGGAAATACTCTACAGTGTTGGTGTTGGTAAATCTGGAGCAACTGATTCCTCCAAACTAATACAAGCAACAATACCATTATTATTGTTAAGGGGAGAGTATATGTGTTTGGTACATTAGAGTGCCTTGATTCCACAAAAGTATGCCAGGAAACAGGACCAGATTAACAAAAAATAATGGTGGCCTGTTGCTGGGAATAGTTTGAAGGAATCATTATCTCCCAAAATGCCAAAAACTGTACCCTCTCCTTATTCTAGTCTAGTTTCCAGGCATACTTTGGAGGAATCAAGGTGTACTAATATTATGCCATCCCTTTAACAGACAGGATCAGTATAAAACCTAATACAATATCTCATCTAAACATATAAGGTAATAAATACATTATGATACATTTATTGCCAATTGTTGTTCATTTATATCCAATACTAAACTCACCCTCACTTCCACTCCACTTAATTATGTGTGTGTGTGTGTGTGTATGTATGTATGTATGAAAGTGTTGACGTGTGTAAATGTGCACCCGATTTGTGTGTGTGTGTGTATGTATGTATGTATGAAAGTGTTGACGTGTGTAAATGTGCACCCGATTTGTGTGTGTGTGTGTGTGTGTGTGTGTGTATGTATGTATGAAAGTGTTGACGTGTGTTAATGTGCACCCGATTTGTGTGTGTGTGTGTATGTGTATGTATGAAAGTGTTGACGTGTGTTAATGTGCACCCGATTTGTGTGTGTGTGTGTGTGTGTGTGTATGTATGTATGTATGAAAGTGTTGACGTGTGTTAATGTGCACCCGATTTGTGTGTGTGTGTGTGTGTGTATGTATGTATGTATGTATGAAAGTGTTGACGTGTGTTAATGTGCACCTGATTTGTGTGTGTGTGTGTGTGTGTGATTGTGTGTACTTTAGAGGGATGTGTAAATGTGCATCCGATTTTGTATGTATGTATGTATGTATATAAGCGTGTGTGCACTATATAGGGATGTGTGTGTGTGTGTGTGTGTGTGTGGAAGGCTGGCGGCCACACCCCCTCAAGCAGACACAATGTTGCCAAACTGCTGGTAGGCAGTGAGGCAGAGGTGCACGGGGAAGGAAGTCACCGTCACACACACATACACACACACACACACACACTCACCCCTTCCATCCCCTCCTCCTCACACACACACACACACACACACAGTCCTCCTCACTCACCCCTTCCCTTCCCTCCTCCTCACACACACACACACACACACACACACAGTCCTCTCTCTCTCTCTCTCTCTCTCTCTCTCTCTCTCTCTCTCTCTCGTTACCTCTTCTCTCCTTCCCTCATCTCCTCTTTCCTCTTACTCCTTCCCTTTCCTTTCGTTCTATCCTCTCCCTCATTACTCCTCTCCTCCTTCCCTTCTCTCCTCTTCTCATCTCTCCCTCACTCCATCCTCACTACTCCCTCTTCTCCTCCTCACTCCTTACCCTTTCCCTCTTTTCTTCCTAATTACTTACCTCTTTCCTCTACTCTCCTTCCTTCCTCTTTTCCTCCTCACTTCTTAACCCATCTCTATTCTGTCCCTCACTCTTCTCCTCCTCCTTACTCCTTACCTCTTCTCTCCTTCCTTCCCTCCCTTTCTCTTCCCTCTTCACTCTCCACCCCTTCCTTCTTCTCTCCTTCCCTTTCCATTTCTTTATTGTTTTGTTCCCTCTTCCCTTCCTTACCCCAAATTCTATCTTTCGTTTTTTCCCACTTCTCTCCCTTTCATTCCATTCCTTCATTACCCACCTTCCTCATTTTTAAACATTTCCTCTCTCTCTCTCTCTCTCTCTCTCTCTCTCTCTCTCTCTCTCTTCTCTCTCTCTCTCTCTACAAACATACACACACACTTTCTCTCTCTCTCTCTCTCTCTCTCTCTCTCTCTCTCTCTCTCTCTCTCTCTCTCTCTCTCTCTCTCTCTCTCTCTCTCTCTCTCTCTCTCTCTCTCTCTCTCTTGTACCGTTATAACCTTATATAATAAACTTATTTTTTCCTTTCTAGACACGGGCTGGGAAATGCACCACCCATGTTCCCAGTGTCTATATTTCGCCAGAGTAGGGAATATATTATTGGTTAAAGCTGTAGTCTGAAAAGTACTGTATTAATATATGATAATGGAAGAAATATTGACGATTAATAATAGTAATAATGATAAGAGCTTTAGTAACCGCAGCAATAATAATAATAATAATAATAATAATAATAATAATAATAATATAAATAATAATAATAATAATAATAATAATAATAATAATAATAATAATAATAATAATAGTAAAATAGATAACATTAAAATAATAATAATAATAATAATAATAAAATAATAAAAAACAATAATGATAAAAAAATGACGACAATAATAATAATAATAATAATAATAATAATAATATTTTTCGTCCACTCTATCCCTTGTCAGAACACCTCACTTCACGTTGAATATTTTAATAATAAACGGGGTAGTGGGATTTATTTATACATACATACATACACACATATATATACTATCCACACACACAGAAAATAAAAGACGGTGTGTGTCATAAATCCTCAGTGATATTTGAACAAACAGTAACTATATTTCTAAATGCACCAAAACTATTAATATATTTCTGTTTCTATTAGTTGTCTGAAATGTAACACTAAAAAAAAAATAGCCTTACACATGTTTCCTTTATAAATACATGTTTCAGTCACTGTCAACTAATTATATCATATTACAGTGTGTTAAGGAGAAGTTTTGTGTTGGTAAATCTGGAGGAACCGAATCATCCAAACTATTCTAAGCAACAGAACACCATTATTTTTGCTCTTCTGGTCCTGTTTCCTAGCATACTTTGGAGGAATTATGGCACTCCAATGTACCATAAACGAATCACCACCTTAATTTTTTTACATAATATTATATAATCCTGAGGAAAATGCACCGATTTCCTTCTTGGTTATATATGACCTTAAGGGACCCTGTGATGTAGTCAGAAATTTGGAGATACACGAGTCCTTCAAATATTGCCACGAAACACACACACACACACACACACACACACCTAAATGGAAGGATCTTGTTTCGTGGCATGGTCAGGAGGAATCAGAAGCCTCCAATTTTCATGCAAGGTTACAGCTAGGGTCCTTAAGGTGGTAATTTTTTTTTTGTTACATTGGAGTGCCTTGATTCCTCCAAAGTATGCTAGGAAACAGGACCAGAAGAGCAAAAATAATGGTGTTCTGTTGCTTGGAATAGTTTGGAGGATTCAGTTGCTCCAGAATTACCAAAACAAAACTTCCCCCTTAACGAGAGATTCTCATGTTGGCAAATTGAAAGACTATTGATTCCTCCAAACTATGCCAGGAAACAGACAACCTTAATGGTACTAATAGGGGATCTGTTTCGTGGCATAGTTTGGAGGAATCACAGACCTTCCAATTCACCAACTAAAGTCACCAGTTATAGTTGTGTTAATATCTGATGTAGTTTGTCCTTCATTGTATTACACTCACCAAAAGAGCCAAGATTTTAAATGAGAGAGATCAAGTGTTGTTTTGCCCCAGGAAAAAAAAAAAATTATATTATATAGTTTGAAATACTTCTCATGTGTGTGTGTGTATCTCAATATATGTGTGTGTGTGTGTGTGTGTGTGTGTGTGTGTGTCTCAGTGTATGTGTGTGTGTGTGCGTGTATCAATGTGTATGTATGTGTGTTTGCGCATCTCAATATGTGTGTGTGTCTCAGTGTGCATGTGTGTGTGTGTGTGTGTATCTATGTGCGTGTATGTGCGTTTGCGCTCAGGCGGTGACTGAGTAGATAAAGTGATAAAGTGACAGACTGCGAATGGCAAGGGCCCTGGTTCGAGTTCACGAGAAAACGTCTGGGATTTTTTCGAGGTGATCTGATGGGTCCAGCTGTTCGTCAACTACCCTGGCTACGCCGACACGTCAAGAAAATACCCCCTATATCGTCGTCAATTCACAACATAGAAGATGCCAGACCATATTCCAAGATGCTGTGAGTGACGGTGTAGCTGCTCTCTCCTGTAGTGACGTGTATAAATAAGGTGTTGTCATCTAGTAGGACAGAAGAGAAGCTACGGTACCAACATCACTACGAAGCTCCACTGTCTCATCTAGTGCGATACCTAATAATCTCGGGGCCTCGCAAGAGTCACGGGCTACTGACACCCTACAGTCCCGAAGTTGAGGTATGAAAAAAAAAAAAAAAAAAAATCAACACGACATCAACACAACATCAACAACGACATCAACATCAACACAACAACAACAACATCAACGACAACAACAA
>JAWQEG010002866.1:2500-5000 GCA_033782935.1 Petrolisthes cinctipes | reverse complement strand
TGATAGTGGTGATAGTGGTGGTGGTGATAGTGGTGGTGGTGGTGGTGGTGTTGATAGTGGTGGTGGTAGTGGTGTTGGTGGTGATAGTGGTGGTGGTGATAGTGGTGGTGGTGATAGTGGTGGTGGTGATAGGTGGTGTGTGGTGGTGATAGTGGTGGTGGTGGTGATAGTGGTGGTGGTGGTGATAGTGGTGGTGGTGGTGATAGTGGTGGTGGTGATAGTGGTGGTGGTGGTGATAGTGGTGGTGGTGATAGTAGTGGTGGTGGTGATAGTGTGGTGGTGATAGTGTGGTGGTGATAGTGATAGTGGTGGTGATGGTGGTGATAGTGGTGGTGGTGGTAGTGGTGTGATAGTGATAGTGGTGGTGGTGATAGTGGTGATAGTGGTGTTGGTGGTGGTGTGATAGTGGTGGTAGTGGTGGTGATAGTGGTGGTGGTGGTGGTGGTGATAGTGGTGGTAGTGGTGGTGATAGTGGTGGTGATAGTGGTGGTGGGTGTGGTGGTGATAGTGGTGTAGTGGTGGTAGTGGTGATAGTGGTGGTGATAGTGGGTGGTGATAGTGGTGGGTGATAGTGTGGTGGTGGTGATCGTGTGGTGGTGGTGGTGAGAGGTGGTGGTGATAGTAGTGGTGATAGTGGTGGTGGCGGTGATAGTGGTGGTGGTGATAGTGGTGGTGGTGATAGTGGTGGTGGTTGTGGTGGTGTTAGTGGTGGTGGTGATAGTGGTGGTGATAGTGGTGGTGGTGATAGTGGTGGTGGTGGTGATAGTGGTGGTGGTGATAGTGGTGTGAGGTGGATAGTGGTGGTGGTGGTGGAGGCGTATGCAAAGAAGAGGGCAGGATATAGCATAGGGGATGGGGTTAGGATATTTATTACTTGTGTGTTGTTTACTCTCGTGTCACCAGTGAAATATATGGCCTGGCAATACACACACACACATACACACATACACACTTGAAATACTTGTACACACACACACATACACACACATACACACACTTGAAATACTTGTACACACACACACATACACACACACTTGAAATACTTGTACACACACACACATACACACACACTTGAAATACTTGTACACACACACACATACACACACACTTGAAATATTTGTACACACACACACACACACATACACACACAGTTGAAATACTTGTACACACACACATATACACACACACACTTGAAATATTTGTACACACACACACACACATACACACACCTGAAATACTTGTACACACACACATACACACACACTTGAAATATTTGTACACACACACACACACACACACACATACACACACTTGAAATACTTGTACACACACACACACACACACACACACACACGCTTGTATATATACACACACACACACTTGAAATACTTGTACACACACACCACACACACACATGCACACACACTTGAAATACTTGTACACACACACACATACACACACTTGAAATATTTGTACACACACACACACACACACACACCTGAAATACTTGTACACACATACATACACACACACACACACACACACACACACGCTTGAAATATATACACACACACTCTTGATATATATACACACACACTCTTAAAATACTTATACACACACGCCTATAATATTTTTTTTAGTAAGTTAAACTGACAAAAGACTTATTACTATATTATATAAATCTATAGTAAATCCAAATAAAAAAATATTGACAATAATAATAATACATAGATGCGTAAAAAATTATGATAATGATTATATAGTTCAGTAAAAAATAATATATAGATGAGTAAAAAAGTATATAGATGCGAAAAAAAATCATGATAATAATTATATAGATGAGTAAAGAATATTTTATAGATGGGTAAAAATTTATAGGTTTAAAATATCGTTAACATTATAATATTAAACACAAATATATAATTATCATACCTTTATAAAATTGCACGTGTTCGTATGTTTGTATTATTGTACTCGTCGTCAAAATGTTTCAGCAGGTTCATATCGAAGGGAAGGGAAATGGTTTACTGCTTCGAAATAGGCTTGGAACACACTTCAAGGGAAGGGAAATGGTTCACTGTTTCGAAATAGGCTTGGAACACACCTCAAGGGAAGGGAAATGGTTCACTGTTTCGAAATAAGCTGAAACACACCTCAAGAAAGGGAAATGGTTTACTGCTTCGAAATAGGCTTGGAACACACCTCAGGGAAGGGAAATGGTTCTCTGCTTCGAAATAGGCTGGAAACACACCTAAAGGGAAGGGAAATGGTTCACTGCTTCGAAATGAGCGTGAAACACTTTTTTTTTTTTTTTTTGTCTCTGCTCTTGCCCGCTGCCTGACTCCCTACCAATCCCAACCACCACCACCAAATCCCTCACACTCAGTCAGTCACTCCCACCCCAGACACGCCTCATTTTCCAGTGATATGTGTAACAGTGATTATTTTATTTATTCATTAATTTTTTTTTTTACTTTTTCGACAGTATTTCTCCTTAATT